>CM040240.1:73807765-74236000 GCA_022545495.1 Chrysanthemum lavandulifolium
CCTTCGAGAATTGTTTAGCCCTTAACTCTAGTGGTGGAGATTTGTGTAACCGCCAAGCTTATGATAGAATACATGCTATAACTGTGTGATTGAGTGATCACCCCAAAATTGACACTAAGAATAGTTGAGAGATTTGAGTGTTTTGTTCCCCTTTCGTGAGGTGTTCGGCTTTGTTTTATTCTAGCATGAGGGATTTGTAAACTCATATTTTCCAGGTTATGGGAGATATCTTTTTAGGAATCTATCTAATAAAGTCTACTTGAGGGCAAGTAGTGTTCAAGTGGGGGGATATTTGATAACATCAAATAGTCCAGAATATTAAGTGTCAATTTCCCCCGATAATGCTTATAATTTATATCATTTATATGGTTTTACGCTTGTTTTCTACTTTCGGGTAACTTACGAGCATTGGAGCTAAATAGGCGAGGAACTAGAGAAATATCTAAAGATTTATCACGGTATGCTATTTTGAAGAAGTTACTGGCGTAACTCGCCTCACATTCTACCGTAACTATTGTGTGACTCGGAAAACCAACTTATCATAAGGTTACGGCGTAACTCTTCTCAAAGGTTACGACGTAACTACATTAGGGTCAAATGAGGTTCCACGCCTTGTTACTTACGCCGTAACTCTCGCATCTCTTACGACGTAACCGAAGTTTATTGAAGACTACGGTAACCACTCATAAGGTTACGCCATAACCAGCAGATCTAGTGCATTATTCGAAGAAATATAAGGTTACGGCGTAACTCCTATGTTGGTTACGCTGTAACCCGGATCCAACCTATAAATACCCCCGAATTCCAAAGATTTCTAATCATTCCATTCCACACACAATACTCGAGAACGTGGGAAAAGCTCAAGGCGGTCTAGAGGAGCATACTGAGGCTCTCTCGAGGGAGAAATCACTCCCCTACGATAAGCATTGGCGTTTATTTTTCTTTACTTTCAATTCATGTGTTTCGTACCTTTGAATATTGAATTGGTTAGCATGATTAATATGAGCTGCTAAGCACCTTTGATCTTGGCCTAGTTATGATTCCTTAATTGTTTTGTTTGCGTTTACTTTACTTCAGTACAATTATTTCTAAGTGTATGCATGCATAGTTTATTGGTAGCCACCCTTGGTTGGTAGTTTTGAATGGCGATGAGGCCAATTGCCTAGGAGATATGACCAGTGACCCTAGGTTAGCGATCGAGACAGGAAGGGTAAGATATGACCAACCGACGACCCTTTCTACTTTTTCGGTTTGACCAAGTGATCACTTATCGTCCGGATGAACTTAAGAATTAGGGGTGCATGTCTAAGTTCCTAACAGACGGGCATTCACTATTATAAATCTAGCATGTAGCGGTGCTTAATGACTTGGCTTGGGGACCGGGAACAAGGGTCTTATGAGAGGACACGACTTCTCTGTGGTGGCATCTTTCTTTGATAGGTTAGGCGAATTGACCAAATGTTGTCCTCTCGACTTTGACCCCACCCGAATTAATTAGAAGTAAGTAGGCGTAGACATAACTAGCTAGGAGGATTAACTAGGTTAGCACCACTCTCTATTGATTTCCCTTTATCCTTTATTTGCTTTATTACGCTTTAGTAGTTTAATTAATTAAATCCCTATCGAAACCATTATTAATCTGTGACACCTAGACTTAGTAATAATCCAACACACATAGCTCTTGGGACGACCTCGACTTTACCGTTTACTATACTACACACGACCGGGTACACTGCCCGTTAGTGCACTAGGGTAGACCATAGGTATAACGAGACACTATAAATATTAAGACATGGTCAGTAAAACCTGCATCAATTATTTTTTATCTTTTATATATATTTTTTAGAAAGCTAAGGGTAAAAACTCGGGGCAATGGATTTGGGGGTGGTACTTCTACCGATTACTTCTGCTATTCTAATTATCTATTACTACGCATAGTCTATGTCTTT
The DNA here is from genome assembly GCA_022545495.1 of Chrysanthemum lavandulifolium. Lineage (NCBI taxonomy): Eukaryota > Viridiplantae > Streptophyta > Magnoliopsida > Asterales > Asteraceae > Chrysanthemum > Chrysanthemum lavandulifolium. Next base: position 73,809,715 of record CM040240.1, read on the forward strand.
TTGATGTGTGCTCGTATGATCATTAAAAATGTGTTTAACTATATATTATTACTCCCTAGTTATCTTTTATTGGTGGTTGAATTGTCACGTCCTTATTCTTAACGCGTTGTGTTTTCTAAGGTCGTAGGAAATGCTTATGCCCTAACTCTTTGAGAATACCTTAAGGTTATTGCCTACGAAATCCGCTAGATGTTTTATAAACTAACCTAAAGGTTATCTTTGGATGTTTAGACTACGAAATCCTCTAAGTTATTCATAAACTAATGTTCACAAAGATTACTCAAGCATTTTAAATACAACGATAACCAAGTGCATTCCTAAGCCATTCACAATTAAGATAAGAGACAACCAATCAATAATTAACAACTAGGTTTCATAGATCTGAGCAAACAAACAAGAAATTTAGCCAGACATGTTAAACAAGCAAGCATACACACATTCAATGGAAGACATAATGAAATTAATGGAATAAAACACTTATCTTGATGTGTAAAATAGGGTTTGGGACCCTAAGATATTGTCCAAGTCAGACTACAAACGTTTAGGGTTTTTACTCCACAAGTCTACCTCCCTAAAAACTAAAAAATCAAATTCTATATATAGATTTACACTTGCGATGACGTCGCCTTATAGGTGGGACGCCGTCAGATCGCCGTCATTAGGGTTTTCATCTTGGCCAAGTTATCGTTGGGACGCCGTCACGTTGTAGTTGTGGCCTCGGGCTTCAGCGAGGGGCGTCGTCGATTACGGATCTAAGCCGTCCGAGATGAAAAGTCTTAGTGACGCCCTTCTCTTCAAAGCTGGCATCGTTAGGTGTATTTTAGCAAAAGTCTCATCGAGTCCTCGGTGTATTTTAATTAAATCCGTAGAGAGGACGATGTCGCCTTTAGTTGGGGCGTCGATTCGGTTCCAATGACTTGAGTATCTTCGATCTTGACTTAGCCATTTTCTTTAAATATTCATTCCTTTTCGTCCAAATATGCATCTTTCCAGCATTTTGCTTCCAAGAGACCTAAAAAGTGAAAAGGAATGAAATTAAGCAGTAACAGATATAAAAGTGGGCGATTAAGGGCATAAATAAACCCTTAAAAGTGTACGTTTTAAATCCTTATCAATAGCAAGAGCTGTAAATGACGTTGTAGTTTTAACTTCTATAAATATTTGACAAAATATTTAGAGTTATAAGTTATTAATGTGCAATAACATGAGAGAGAAAGATTTTTTTTTCATTAGCCAATTAATTCTTTAAATTGAGGAGTTACAATGACGCTAGCTACCACGACCCTGAGCTATTAGAACCCTAGAGAGAGTACAAAGACACAAAGATCTACATAATTATTCAAACCATACAACCCTAAAAACATCCTAGGAATTACAAATATAGCAACCCAACAATCCAAGTTAAAAGCTCGTCATCCGAATCCCCAACATACATATAGCCATTTAAAGGCAATCACCTAGTAAAAAATGTAAACGGGTGTTGAAGCGATGACCCAACCCAAAAAATGAACAAAAAACATGTTGGAATATCATCTTAACATTTTTGGCTACACAATCATACCAAGTGGAGGCATAACGAGATTGTAGAACCGTAGAGTGGGGGTGAATACGGTCTTTTCGACTAACTTGAAGTTTATCAACTTCTAGTCTCAAAGAACAAACAAGTGGTTATACGCAACAACAATCACAACCACAATATATAAAGCGAGTAAAGAGAAATAGACAACACGATATCTACTGGTTCGGGATGAGGGTTTATACCATTTGTACATCCAGTTGCGGATCCAAGACACCGATACTATTAGTAAGTATAATCCTTATGGTGGATTACAAACTGTTACAACTTTACTCCACCGATATACACAAAGATCGGCACTCACTAAGAAGAGCTACTCCCAATAGTATTCTGTCCTCATAAACCATCTACAAGAATCTCGTGATTCGACTTAATCACTAAGACTACAAAGACTTCCCCACCTGAAGTATCAAACCCCAACTATATCAACACATGATCTAGGATTGACCACCAAGGTATAAGACTTCTTACAACCAAATCAAATGAATGATAGTTGATTATTCAAACCAAGTCCTAATCTAGCCTAGAGACTCGGTGGATACGCCTATCAGAGAATTCCCGGTGTCTTGGAGGATAGCAAAATCTTCTGAAGACCCTCGACACAATTCATAAGAGTAGAATAGGTTCTTGTGAATCTCTCTTGCGGAAGAAGTGTTCTTTCAATTGATGATTAAAATGAGAAGTAAGAACACAATGAGATAGTTGTAACACCCCAAGTTTCTATGGTAATGTTAAATTATTAATTTATATACTTTAGATGTCTTAAAGGACCTCCCATGAAACAAGTTATACCTAATAGGACTACCATCGTAATTAGTCTTCTATCAGGGACTTAAGTTGTCAAGTTGTCAAAGTTGTATGATAACTCTTATATCCTTTCTTGATGTCCAGGAAAGTTAGAAACCGACCTTGTTCTTCCCTCCATCTCTAAACACCATGACACACACACATAATTATCAAGAAACTAGGGTTTCGATTTTAGATTAATTTTTAGCTAGGGATAATCAAGAAGATACTATATATAAGCTCATAACCACGTTTGTAGGGTTTCTCCAAAATCAATTCGAGGTAAAAATCACATCTTGATATTGAATTCATGTTTTAGAGCTATTCTTAAGTAGCTAATACTTAAAGATTAAATCTTTATGCTATTTGTGGGGTTTTATAAATTTTTACATAATTATTGTAATGAGGTGATTTTCTAAAATCACCAAGAACTCAGGAAATTGATTAGAAGTATGATGGGTACCTTGTTAAGGTATCATAACACTAAATTGCAGTGTTAATTTCCAGAAATTATGTTGGTGTGATTATTTAAGCCACGAACCAAACACCCCTTATGACTTATTCATACTTTAGAGACTTATTTTGGTAATGTTGGTGTGATTTTTACTGATACACAATATTTTCCGCTTTGCCCATGTAGTAGAATGTCTTGCAAACTAAATTATATCTTGTTTACATATCAAGTCCCCACTTGTTATATTATTAATGCCGTCAAGGTGGGGCTTCTATATTTATTCCACTAAAATACTAGATGTAACCAATAGGAATATAGATAAATCCGCTATTATTTTCTATAAATATCAGGATGTTACAACTCTCCCCCGCTTGGACTATTCGTGTCCTCACGAATTACTGTTGTTGTAACTAAAATTATCCTCTAAATTACTTAGGGTCACATGTAAGTACTTCCCACTTGGGCTGATATCATGTCTGTATTCTAACAATAAAACTGATAATCCACTAATAAGGATCAAACTAGAATTTATTTTCTCTATATATGTATAAAATTTATCAACAGGTTTATAGGTACCTGTTACACTACAATTTAGTGTTATGATACCTTAACAAGGTACCCATCATACTTCTAATCAATTTCATGAGTTCTTGGTGATTTTAGAAAATCACTGATAAGGTTTTAAAAGGTACCATTTTGAGGGGTCGTTTAAGCCCTTATTTGATCACTTTTGTATCCGTTATTACTTAATATCGTTCCTTTTCACTTTTAGGTCTCTTGAAGGCAAAATCTTTGGAATGGCACTTATTTGGACGAAAAGGCGCGAATATACGAAGAAAATGGCCAAAGTCGAATCGAGACACTCAAAGTCTTGAAAGTAGGCGGCGTCCATTGCTTATCTCTGACGCCGCCGAGGATTTTGTGACGATCGAAGCCAAAACCCTATTTTCAAGTGTGACGTCGGGCTTTAAAAGAGTAGGTGTCGCTACTCGGGACGACCTAGATGCGACCCGACGACGCCGAGTCGAAGAGGACGGCGTCACGGACATAAGGTGGCCGCCGTCGCAAGGTTAACGTGGCGAGGCGAAACCCTAATGATGGCGACACGACGGCGTCACACAACATAAGGTGACGCCGTCGCATATGTAATATTATATATAGAATCCAATTTTTAGTTTTAAAGAGTCTTTTGGGTGAAAACCTAAAACCCAGACAAGGGTGTCTTGTACAAGTATTTTAGGGTTCCAAACCCTATCTTACATCAAGATAAGTATTTACTTCATCAATTCAATTATGTCTTTGATTATTTGTGTGTATGCTTGCATGTTCTCCATGTCAAGCTAATTTATTTGTGTGTTTGCTAGGAGTATGCAACTTCATTATTGAATATTGATTGGTTGTTTCTTATCTTAGTTGATTAATGATCTAGTAATGCGATAGGTCATTCGTTGTGTACTTAATGCTTGATTCATCTTTGTGAACCTTAGAATATAATTACCCGAGTAGTTGTAAGTTAAACCATCCAAAGAGTGCCTTAGAGTAAGAGTTTATTATCCCTAGTGGGTTTTGTAGACGAGACCCTTTGGTAAGTTCAAAGAGTTGGGAGAAACGCATACCTACAACTTTAGACACACAACGCAACTAAGAATAAGGGCGTGACAACTCAACCATCAATAGGAGATAATTAAGGAGTAGTAAAACCTAAGTAAACACATCTTTGAACTATCATACGAGCACACATTAATTAGACATAGACTACCACTACCTTAGTTTAGATAATTAGATAATAGTAGAGTAATCGGTGAAATACCAACCCCCCAAATCCAATACCCGAGATTCATACCTTTCAATTTCCTAAAAACATAAAAAGATAAAAATAATCTTCCTCAACCTTGACCTTAGCGTAGTAACTTCTCACTAGCATTCATATTCCCCAGAGAACGATATCAATACCGTGGCTTACCCTAATACTACACTACAACGATTAGGTTCACTTTGCCTAGGTGTTGAAAAACTTCTCGACGAAAGGAAGTTCCTTTGACCCCGACGCTACCGCTTAAGCGTATCAAGTTTTAAGCGCGCTGCGGGAATAGAATAGCTAGTTAGTAGTCCTTTCGTTTAAGTTTCTTTGCTTGATTCCTATCAAGTAAATTTTTCTCATTTTAGCTTCCTCTTAGTCTATCCCCTTCTTCGTGACCTTTGTTCAGTAACCCCATCACTTTTCATCATGGAAGGTGATAACCAACCACTACTCATCAACCCACCACCAAATGACCCGCCAAGAGCCCGTACTCTTGGTGAATACTCAACCGAGCCACTTAGGCTATAGGAACACCATTGAGCTTCCCGACCAAGCCCAAACTACGGCCTGCGATCCGACACCATCCGGTTGGTGCAAAGCGGATGTGCATCGAGGATTTCCTCAAATTGTCGATTCCATCGACCTTGATGCTCTTACTCGGGAGACCACCGAGTTGCTCAAACGCTTCAAGTTTTATCACTCGAGCCTCGCCACTTGAATGGCCGACCGTAACAAACTTAAAACACTTCGTACAAATGCAATGAAGATCGGGAGAGTATAGTGTTTCCCAGTCGTTAAGTCCCAACGAGTCATGCGAGAATAGTCAAATGTTTAGTGATCGAGAGGATTTGAGCGGGAAAGGATTGTGATTTATTGTAACTAAGGAAAAGTACATAAACTACGAGGATTAAATGCAAATTAAAGAAAATTAAAAGATAAAAAATATTAAATAAACGCTATCACTATATTTAAAATGATGTTTTTGTTTTATGTTTTATAAAGCGAATTAAAAACTACGACGCGACAAATAAAAGCGTGAAACTAAAGCAATATAAATCCTAAAAATTTGAAAAGACATTTTTACAAACCTAATGATAAAAGAAAATTTATAGAAAAGAAAATTATTTTATAACTATTTAATTAATTATTATTAATTAAAAACTATTTTTAACTATTTAATATTAGCCTAAAATACAAGAAAATAGGAAATAAAACTAGAAAAATAAAATTATGACTTGGAAAAATCTAAAATATCAAAAGAGAATTTTCAAAACTATTTTTGTATTTTTCGATTATTTTTGAATTTTCTAGGAATTAAAAACTATTAAAAACTAATTAAATTACTTAAAATACAAATTTAACTAAGAAAAATCTAGAAAATATATTTTTGACTTTTTATATTTATCTAAACTTAAGAAAATGAAAATTATTTTTTTGAAACTTTTCTTAATTAATTGTATTTAAAGCTAATTAAAAGGCACGAAATTTAATTTAAATGCGGAAAAATAGCAAACCAACTTGGAAAAATCTGAAAATTTCAGGAAAAGCTTAAAATAATATTTAGAATCTAAGAAAATATAAAAACAGGGGTTGTGTGAAGGATTATGAAGCGCCATACAAATGCTTATTGAAATAAGCACTTGGATAAGCCAAAGAAGACCAATAGGCTCCAAGCTGTTACGTAAGCTATAAACTGCTAAAATAACTCAAAATGAACTAAAATCAACAACCCAAACCACTGAATTGCAAGTTACCAAGATTTGAGTGATTTGAGATTATAAGCTAAAGCAGGTTACGAGGGGCTGTTGCGACCATGAATAAGCACTCAATTAAGCTAGAAACCAAAACCAAGTATGGAGACCTAAACAAGACACGGCTAACTACATATGAACCAACTACCAACCCTAGACAAGCTCGATGACCCCTGTGCAAGCACATGTAGGCGAGAAAAACTCGGTTTATGCGAGGTTTGTTACAGGCAATTAAGGCCCAAAAGATAAGCTAGTTTGGAGCTTTTGAAAAATTAACAAAATTATACAAAAATGATGACAATAAACTAGACCAGTTGAACTTTTAAAAACCACAAGTTATACTTGATTTGACCCATAAATGAACCCATGAAAAATCATCTTAGATGGGCTCAAACTGAGTTTTTGCAAGTTTTGACTTTTTAACAAAACTGAAATGTTGACTATTTTGAACTTTGATCTAGATTTGTGGATAGATATTGCTGTTAATAGATGAAAAGAACTTAATGCAAGCTAAATCTATGAGTTTTAAACACAAAATGAGCTTTTGGTTTTACAAAACCTCAACAGATAAGCAACTAAGACAGATTCACAAGTGATTTTGACTATTGAACTTTTGCATGCACAAGTTATGACTAGAATGAGTCAAATAGAGCATAATAAGCTTAAACCAACATAACTTATCCATGACTACACCTAAAAGCCAGTTAGACAAAGAGATCCAAACACCCTTGAAAACTACGATATGCAATTGAAACTGAATTAAACAACGAGTTGCTTGTTTTAATGATCAAAGTAAACTTAACTATCCTTAATACAACTAAATAAACATATCGAACTATTTTAACCAACGATACAGATACAAACAAAAGCGCAAATGAAGTGAAAGTGAAAAGGAGACGGATACTCACCGATATCCAACTTGTTTTGCAGGCTAAACCGGAACCTAAGATCACTATACTAAACCATTTCCAACCCAATCCAAGTCCTCACCAACCCATTCCATGGTTATCCTTGTTTGAACCAAAGAGTCTGCACAATTTGACTTTTGTTGACCAATGATCAATATTGCTTAAATCTATTTCATAAACACTAAAGCTACATTAAGCTTAAATAAGCTTATTTGAGTGAGATAAAGCTACTTGAAAGCTTTAATCGATGTTTGAAATTAAACTTTTTACAAATGTATATAAAGCTTGGCTGAAATGAAACTTGGAATTTAGGACTTAAACTTGATTAAGAACACTGAATTACTTTAAATTCAATACATAGAAACAAAAATTACATTTTAAGATAAAACTAAGACATTTCTAAAAAAGCGACATACAATTAAATTAAAACTAAAACTACTCTTTTCTTTGCTTCTCCTTCCTCTTTATACTTCAAAATGGTTTACGTGTCCTCCGATCAAATCCATCAATATTTGGAGCTATTGGATGTCTAGAAACAATCTTGGCCTTTGGATCATTTTGGCGGAAATCTAGTTTTGAGAGTTGGGCTCGATATAGCACGGGGGTTGGCATTTATTGTAGTGGGTAAGGTGATGATGAGGGGAGGATAAGGTGAAAAGGTGAGGTGATGGTGGTCCGGATTTGCGAGACACAAGTTGGAAGGATAAGCAGTGTGGGGCGGCTAATTGGTTTGTTGATTGGTTTTGACCAAAGGTCCAAAAAGGAGGTCGCGGTTTTGGCGGTCACAATTGTATTGGCGAGGGGTTGAATGCTTAGTTTAGTATTAATACAAGGGCTTGTTTGCACTTTTTCGAAAGATGAGGACCATTCGCCATTTTCGATTTTCCAGGACCAAACTTGCACATTCGAATTTATAACCCAAGGGCCAAACTTGACAATCTTTGAAAGTTTAGGGACCTAACTTGTCATTTTGAAAGTTAAGGGACCTAAGTTGTAATTTTGTAAATTTAAATCTCAAGGACCGTTTGACAACTTAGGAATCCTAGGGATTTAAAATGATATTTTTCTTTATTTAGATTTACAGAGGACTGCTTTTGACAACTTTTGAAACTCGGGGGACTAAAGCGCCAATTATGCAAACTTGATCGTTTTCACCGATTTTGATATTTTGCATTTAAAACACATAAAACACTTATTTGTGATATTTTTATCATTTGATGCATTTCGAGTGTTTTCGGATGTTTTTGCGTTTAATTTGTACAAAAATGATGAGTATTTAGACACTCATCAACCGCGCTCGCGTCTCTTCCAATTCTCTCTACGGGACCAAGCTAGTAATTGGCTTGAGCAACTTCCACCGGCTCCATCTCAAGTTGGGATGATCTTACCTCTCGCTTCCTTGCTCGATTTTTCCCACGGGGAGAACCACCAAACTTAGGCGAGACATCTTGGCGTTTGACAACTCCAGGTGAGTCTCTACAAAGCGTGGACTCGATTCAAGGAACTACTCCGTAGACTCCCCACCATGGCATTGATCTTTGGCTTCAATCCAAATCTTCTATGATCATATCGATTTCATCACTCGGCGATCCATTGATCGGAGCCGGTGGAAGGCTCGGCTGACTTTAACGAGAGAAATCTTGGGATATTATAGAGGAGCTTGCCGATCAAAGCTACGAAGATTGGAATGAATCTCCGAAACTCCGATTAACGTGGTTAATGCCATATCAACTCCTTACGATTCCTTGATACCCTCGAGGAGCAATTGAGTGCCATTGAGAGGAATTGATTATCTTATGGAAAGGCGAAAAGAGCCCCGTACAAATTCCTCGAGAAGTCAAAACCGCCAACTCCTGTAACCGCCCCACACCTTCTTGAGTCCCCAAGTCGTGAGCAAAACCTAAGTTCGAAGGTGCTTGTTCTACTTCCCAATACCACTTTCACCAAGCTTCAAGGATCGAATGAGGGAGTACATGGCGGCTCATACGAGAGATTAGCCGATTTGAAAAGGAGGTTTATAGGCGAGAGAGGAAATGCAAGCAAAATGACATAAATGATGAATTTGGTAATTGAATTTACCAAAACAAAGGTTCCCGAAAGGTGCTCGTAAGAAGCAACGATTGCCCTCCTACTTCATTTGTTAACGCTTGGTTTCCATTATGCCCGAGAATGCAAGGGTTGAGATGTGGAAAACTAAGGAAAGCAAGAAGGAGGAGTGCTGTGCCTAATGATGAACCTAAGACCATGGAGTACTACCTTAAGCACGAAATTAACAAGAAAACCATTGCAAACCAAGTAAACAACTTTAGGTACAATGAAGTTCTTAGGGATGCTCTTGAAGGAAAAATAGCGGAAGAAGAATATGACGCCTTACCTATGGAACCTCTGTATGAGTTGGTTATAAAAAACCGTTAACAAGAAAACGAGACACCACGTGGAATTTCGTGATACCGGTTAGCATCGGTGACATTGATAATAAAATGCCTTGGCCGATCAAGGGACCGATGTGAACATAATGCCATTGTCGATCTATAAGAAGTTAACTAAGGAGAAACCACCAAGACCGACCTTAGACTTTCCTTAGCTAATCATACTTATGTCCACCCGTAGGAATCGCAGAGATGTTCTAATTGAGGTGGCTAACATCGTTTATCCGTGGATTTCATGATCATTGATGTTGAGGAAGATAAAAGCGTACCCTCATTCTTGGGACACCGTTCCGGGCCACCGCCAAGGCAACCATCAAATGCGGAGAAGGCATCATGATACTCAAAAGCGGGAAGAGTGCGCTAGGATACCCATCATCCCAAGATACCCTCTTAAGATCATGGAAATGATTACGGTGGAAATCGAAAGCCGAACGCAACAATGTTAAGAAGAAGATGAATGATCTGGAAAAAGGGCTTAGAGACTTTATGGTTCAAGGATTGTATGCGACGTTGTGGAAACCCGATAAAAGTTAGGAAGCAATCCCACCTCAATACCTAAGGTACAAAAGGACCCCAAGGAATTTCTAAAGGAGAAAAAGTGCTCTTGTATAGATCTCGGATAAAGGCATTACGAGGAAGAAACAAACCAAGATGGATTGGGCCTTTCACATTAAGGAGACCGGTTTAAAAGATAAAACCGTCACCATAATTGGCGGCGTTGGCAAGGAATCCACGGTGAGCATACATCGTCTACACCCTTTCGATAAAGGGAAAACCAAGGGTGAAGAGGTCGATGTAACGATAGAACGTAGGAGCAGCGACTACGAGTCTAGCTACAAGACTCTTAAATAAAGAAAAGCGCCGTGGGAGGCAACCCATGCTTAATTGTTTGCTTGTTAGTGTCATATATCTTTTATTAATTGTTTATCCTCATGTTTAAATTTGTAAAATGCTTTATTTTGTTTTAACCTCGTCTTAATTGCATATAAATGTATTTTACATAAGGGATAAGTGTAGGGAGGATTACACGCGTTTCAAAAGAAACGTAAACATGAGAATAACAATTAACCAAAAGATATATATGTTTGTTTGTTCGAGTCAAATGCTTGTATCGAGTCATAATGGATGTTTTTGCGTAAATTTTCCGATTCTAAAGATGTAAATTTTCCGAATTTTTTTCTAAAATCGCGTAACGCTTTTTGTCGAGGATAACTGTGTCAGATTGCAACCGACGCGTCCAGAAGGAGTAAAACATCGATCACTTTTTCTCGCTTTTTCGAGCTACTTATAAATTTTGGAATTTTCCGGTCTTAATTTTCTTAGAAATTTTGTAAACATCCATTCCACAAGCATTATATCCTAGTTTAAATCGAGTCTTATATATATTATTACACGATTTACGCCAATGTTGGGAGTTAGTCAAGAAGAAGTTAAACTGGAAGGAGCTTTTCACGCAATAATTCTTCTTGGAAAGTATCCACTTTACGGATCCTAAGAAGAATGGATTCTTTTGATTAGTTATACTTTGATACTTTTGAACAGTGTTGGGAAATAAATCGTGTATTACTGCCGAAAGTGCGAATCACGTGGGAGAGATAAGCGACAATCGTGATGTAGTGCGAATCACGTAGGAGAGAAATGTAGTAAAAGTCGTCACAGTATGAAAGATAGGTTGGCGCCGTATTGTATAGAGCTTACTCAGAATAAACAATATGATTAGTAAAACAATATGATTAGTTGCATGCTTGTCTAGATGCATGCGTTGTTTATGTTTGTATTAGGAGCAGACGTTGCAAATGCTCGTGAGTCATTAGGGTTTCTTGCCTATAAAAGGAACCATAATAGTTTGTAATAGATAAGTTTTTCTAAGTCTTTCAAGTCTTGTAAAATATCCGAAACATAGAGTTTCTATAATCAAAAGATCCATAGAGGATCTAAGAGTTCTTAGTTATTATAACTTGTATTTACATTCCGCTAAAGAATACGAGTTGTAGAGATCTTCTATTAGTTTGCTTGTGATTACATAGGCAACACTAACGATCTCCGAGTGCTTAAGATCTATCAAGGTCTTTGTGTTTTCAACAAGTGGTATCAGAGCCTCGGGAAAGTCTCTACGATACTAAGAACCATTCTCACCCCATACAACCAAACATACCCTCACCATGCCCGGATCGATAATGAAACCAAGTCACCAACACAAACAACACCAACACCACTTCCATGCAATGACTTAGTCTTTCAAACAAGAATGGTAAATTTCCTTATTTAAAAGGAAGAGTATGATCTTTGGACTATGAAGATGGAAAACTGGATTTCAATATTGATTGGAATCATGGGAGGTAGTAAAGAAAGGAAACAGTCTAAAGAAAATGATACGAGATGGGATGGGAAGTTTATCATGGCTCCTCCCAAAGCGTCGAAGAGGTGGCGCTATGCAGAGAGAGCACAAAGTAAAACTATTCGCTTCAAGCCATTCACGAAGATCACTGTGTGATTTTCACCATATGGATGATGCAAAGGACATATGGATGGCTCTCAAAGCAAGGTTCGGTGGAAATGAAGAATCAAAGAGAATGAGGAAGTCCATGCTTTGAGACAACAATTTCAAGACTTTAATATCTCCGAAGAAGAAGGTATCCACAAGGGATACGACAGTTCCATAGGATTTTGAGTCACTAAACCGGTGAATGCAAAAACGATAATGATGATTGCAATTCAAAGTTCCTACGATCCTTGCCTCCATCATGGTTACATGTAAGTATAGCCCTCAAGGCTAAAGGTGGGTTGGACATGCTCACCTTTGATGAGTCAGTATAATGGACTCGAACTCTTGAACCTGATGTCAGAACTCCCTACCGTACATCTTCTTCTGGCCATGCAGCTTTTGTTGGGACATCTCACTCCAACATGATGGTACATGCTCCTAGTTCCAACTACTTTCCATCATCTCCTAGTTCCAACTACTTTCCATCATCTTGCACTCCTACTCCACCACATAACACTCGTCCCACTCCACCATGTTCTCAAACTAAGACTAGTAGTGTGATGGAAGATGTTCTTCATTCATTTGTTGTCGATTATGATACTCAAGCGATATCTTGCATATGAAGACTTTGATCGTTGGACCCACTTGAAATGGAGGAGATGAAACGAAAATGCGGTGGCATTGTCGGTGGACATCAAAAGGTTTGAAGAGAAGTCCGGAAGGAAGTTTGCTTTCAAGGAAAGGAACCACCGCTTTGACAGAGAAAAGTCAAGTGTTTCACTTGCCACGGATGGGGCATTTCTCGAGGAATGCAAAGACAGGGAAGAGTGGAGATGGAGCTAACTACATTTCCTATCGCCAAAAAAGGAAGTCGAGGCGGAGCTTGACTCTTCTCACCATGGATGAACAGTCAAGCTGATCGCACATGAACACGTGAATGAGGAAGCTCATGATCTTGATAAGCTTGGATTCTTTGGCAAGGTGTACTTCGGATGAAAGGCATGATCGGTTTGCCTTGATGGGACTATCTCGTACACAATCTGTATATTTGGTTGTAGTCTAAGATACAACGAACTTAAAGAAGAGTATGATGCTATGAAACCTAAATTTGATGAATGCTATGTTGAAAATGAAGCTCATAAACTAGCATTAAAAGCAAGAGAAAGACAAAAGGTATGGTTTCAAAAGAATCAAATAGCTTATGAAGAAAAGATAAAGGTGTTACAGTTTGATCTAGAAGTTGCAAATAATTACTTAAAAGTATCGAGAAAGCAAAGGTGAAGTCGGTTCGAGAACCTAGAGCTCAAAGAAAAACTAGGCGAGGAAATAGCTAGGCATAAGGAATGGTTAATTTCGGTGATAATCGGCTAGAGAAATCTATAATAGTCAATCAAGTAACCTCCGGCTTAGGATTAGGCTTTCAAAAGTATGTAGGAGTAGAAGCTAGGTATGATGGTCGTAAATCCACACCAAACAAAGTTAGCTAACTTTGTAAAGAAGGTGAAATGCATCTTTGTCCTGGACCTATTAGAGGTGAATTTATGCCCATTGACCTATCCATCATCGTTGACTTTGATGGATCACATCATCTATATGGCAAAAGTCAAAGACTTGCTGACTCGATACCTCATCTAATGACTTTGTCTCTTGCTCGGCGGTGACAATTCATCGGATCAAGGGTCTACTTCCTATGAAAGTCGTGATTCAAATGAGAAGTCGACCTTCCCAAGCCCTCACCGAGCCTACACCCAAGCACTCGCACCCCGCCTACTTACAAGCCTTCTAGGAAGGCTGGCGAGGAATCAACTTCCAAGACAGTTTCTTCAAGATTTATCTTTTAAAGCTTTGCATAATCGATCTGTTAAAACAATTCCTTGAATGTTTCGATTTAAGTACTTCTGCATGTAATCAAACATCTCCCTATTTGAATAAATCTTCCAAGAAGAAGACATGTTTTGTGTGTGGAAGTAAATTTCATTTAATTAAGGATTGTGATTTTTATGAGCAAAGATTGGGTGTATGTGCTACTCGTGAAACATAAATCAAAGTGGACCAATGTTAATAATATTCCACCTTATGTCCCACAAGCGACTAATATCGACTCTCATTGGAGAGGTTCGGTTGCCGAGACCTTATGTGCAACCAACTAGCCCATACTTTAATCATGGTTATTGGCCTACATATGTTGACTCTATGTATCTTTGGGATGGGATATGGAGCTTCTTGTGAAGCCCTCGTGAGTTGTTCTTGGACTATCAAGGACCCAATCATCAATGGAGGACCAAGAACAATGGTGGATCCTCTAGATCTTCATGGCCTAAACCTATGATCCATAAGGCGTGTTCAAGTCGGTAATGACTTGAACCTTCTTTGGTTGCTAACTGTATATATATATTTTGTTGTTGTTTGTAGGATCATCCCTTAAGCATAAAGATATTGGTATTGTTGATAGTGGTTGTTCTAGAAGCATGTGCGGGAATAGAGATATGATGCACAATTTTGTTCCCATAGAAGGAGGAGGCAATGTGACTTTTGGAGGAAGTGATGGAAGTATCAGGAAAGGCACCATAAAGACACCTCATCTGGATTTTGAAAATGTGTACTATGTTAAGGAACTTGAGATTTCAACTTGTTCTCCGTTTCACAAATCTGTGACACCAAGAACAAAGTACTCTTCTCGAGAATGAATGTCTTGTCTTTGTCTAAAGACTTCAAACTCCCGTAAGATACTTCAATTCTGCGAAAGTTCCTCGAACTCACAATTTATACACATTCAACCTTAATGAAGTTCAACCCGGTGGTGACCTCACTTGTTTGGTGGCTAAAGCATCCCTTGATGAGTCTACTAAATGGCATAGGAGGATGGCTCATGTGAATTTCAAGACCATAAACAAACTCTCTAAAATGGGTCTTGTTGAAGGTCTTCCTCCAAAGTTTTCACCAATGATCATAATTGTGTTGCATGCAACAAAGGAAAACAACACGAGCCTCCTACAAAGCTATCAATGCTATGAGCATCATTTCGAACCTCTTCGTTGCTCCACATGGATCTGTTTGGTCCAACTCAAGTCGAAGCATTGATCATAAGTACTTTGTTTGGTTATCACCGATGGCTATAGCAGATTTTGTTGGGTTTTCTTTCTAAGAACCAAAGATGAAACATCTCAAGTCTTGTTGAATTCATCACCCTCGTTGAAAATCAGTTGAACAAAAGGTTAAGGAATTCGATTGTGATAATGGGACGAGTTCAAAAATGCTATTCTTATAGAACTCGTGGGTCAAAAGGTATAAAAGGGACTATAGTAATCCAAGAACCCCACAACAAAATGGGGTGGGTGAAAGAAAGAATAGGACCTTAATAGAGGTCGCAAGATCAATGCTTGCAGACTCTAAACCGCCCACTATGTTCGGATGAAGTGTTGGCTGGCGTGCTATGTGCTAAACAGGTCTCCATTACTAGACCTCAACTCAAAACACCATATGAACTTCTCTTTGGGAAGGTTCCCGTCATTCACTACCTAAAACCTTTTGGTTGTCAAGTGACCATTCTAAACACCGGTGATCCGTTGGGAAAGTTTGATGAGAAGGGCGATGATGGTTATATTGTGGGTTATTCACTCATAGTAAGGCATCTGAGGTGTACAATTTGCAAGCCAAGAAGATAGAGGAGACTTTGAACCCGAGATTTTGGAAGATAAGCCTAATGTTCAAGGACGGGGTCATACGTGGTCTTTTGACCTTGACTACTTAAGCGATTATTTGGGTTACACTAGACATTTGGCTAACCAAAATGCGGGTCCTCAAGAGTCTCCCACTAACAATGCGGTACCTTGGATGATGACTCGAAAATGAGTTTGAAGATGATGAGCAACCTATACTTGTGCCTTCTTTCTCCCTAACAATATTGTAGGTACCACCTCCAAGGATATTCTCGATAAGAGTGATGAAGATGAATCACATTATGTCGAGGACCTTGCTAGGCTTCGACTCAAGAATTTGCGGCTAAGCTTGAAGCAGAGAAACCGAATGGAGAGGTTGCTAATGAAGGAGTCGGTAGAAACCATGTTTCACTTGAAGTTGATTCTCACACACCTACCATCCACAAATCCATGAAGGCTATCTTGTTTCTTCTCATGTTCCTTCTCAAGTGTCTTCGACTTTGGAGAACCTTATACACGCTTTCCAAGACCCTCGGATCTTGGAAATCATCAACCCAAAGTGGCATCTTCACCTCACCCTCTTATGATCTTGAGTTTGAGCCAACTATCACTAATCTTGATTCATCCATTGAAGTCAACCCCACGCTACTCGGAGGATCAATATTGCTCATCCTCAATCCAACATTATAGGTGATCTTCGGCACTGTTAGAACTCGAAGGGCTATAACAAGTCCTCGGTTTGGATGATTGCTTTTCTCTCTTATGTCTCCAACCAACAAAGAGACAATCACACGAGACTTCAAGCATTGTCATTTGCTTGTTTTCTTTCTCAAGTGGAACCAACAAGTGTTTCTCAAGCTCTTAACGATTCAAGTCGGCTAGAAGCAATGCAAGAAGAGATGCAACAATTTCACAATCAAGATGTTTGGATCTTGGTTCCACTCACGATGGCAAATATGCCATTGGGACAAAGTGGATTTTGAAGAATAAGAGATGCTCGGGTGTTGTGATAAAAACAAAGCAAGATTAGTGGCTCAAGGCTTGAGACAAGAGGAGGGATTGATTATGATGAAGTGTTTGCACTGTTGCTAGAGTTGAAGCCATTCGAATTTTCTTGGCTTATGCTTCTTACATGGGTTTCATGGTGTATCGGATGGATGTTAAAGGTGCTTTTACGTATGGTGAGATTGAAGAGGAGGTTTATGTCACTCAACCCAAGGGATTTGAAGACCAGATCACCCAAATCATGTTTACAAGGTTGTCAAAGCTCTATATGGCTTACATCGGGCACCTAGAGCTTGGTATGCTAGGCTTTCATCCTTCTCTCAAGCATGGCTATAGGAGAGGTGCTATTGATAAAACTCGTTCCTAAAGAAGAATTACTCGGACATCATTCTTGTGCAAGTTTATGTGGATGACATTATTTTTGGCTCCACAAACGAAGCTTGGTGCGTGGAATTTGAGGAACTAATGAAGGAGAGTTTCGGATGAGTGCTATGGGAGAGCTTACTTTCTTTTGGGTCTCCAAGTTCGTGAGAAACAAGATGGCATCTTTATCATCAAGATAAATATGTGAGGACATTTTGAAGAAATTTGGTATGGAAGGTGTTAGGACCGCCACAACACCTTATGAAGCTCCAAAGACAAAGCAAATAATGAACCGATCTACACGTGAATGTTCATCCAGACAGTCCATGATTGGTTCATTGATGTATCTAACGACTTCAAGAGACGATATTACTTTTCTTTGTGAGTGTTTGTTCTCGACATCAAGTCACTCCACTTACTTCCCATCTCAATGTTGTCAAGAAGATCTTTAAGTATCTCAAAGGCCAACCTCTTTTAGGCCTTTGGTACCCAAAGAGTCTCCTTTCAAGTTGGAAGCATATAGTGGCGGTGATTATCTTTGGTGCAATCGGATAGAAGATCCACAACCTGGAGGTCGCCAATTTCTTGGAAGAGGTTGATTTCTTGGCAATGCAAGAAACAAACCATTGTGGCTACCTCAACTCATCAAGGTAGTATGTTCTTCTTGCAAATTTGTGTGGACGAGGTCCTTTGGATTCAAAACCAATTCTTTGGACTATGGGTACAACTTCATGAACACAACAATTTTTATTGATAATCAAAGTACCATATGCATAGTCAAAAATCCGATTTTTCACAATCGAACAAAACACATTGAAATCGTGCACCACTTTATAAGAGATGCATATGAAAACATTTGATAAAAGTGGCTAAAATTCATCATCGATGATAATGTGGCGGACTTGTTAACAAAAGCTTTTGATGGACCAAGGTTTCAACACCTTGTGGTCAATATTGGAATGCTAAACCCTTGACCGCAAAGTTTAAGGGAGGCATAGGCCTCGGGGAGGCATATGCCTGTGGGAGGATTTGTGCAAACTATGCATATTTTTGTGTATTATTTTGTTTACTAACACTAACTTCTAATAATTCTTTAGTTTGTGTTGTTCTTTGTGTTTTTGTCTTGTGCGGTTATTCTGGATTGCATTTTGTCTATTCCTTGTCTAAATTGCGTTTGTCTATTCCATGATCAAGATCAAATTGCATAGTGTCTAGGACCTAATAAGGAGGAATTGCTTGGAAGATTGAGAATTTCACTGATCAAGATAAGTGCTTTTGGGCCAAGAGCAATTGGCTTCATTGGCAGGATTGATATTCAAGAAGGAACTTTGCCCAAGTGGAGGTTCTGGTTCACATGATCAATGCAAAAGCAACAAGTGTGGAGGATGGGTATATGGTCAACTAGCTGTGGTATGTGTGTCTTCCCAAGGGTTTCTTTCAATTTTTCTAAGTATATTTTTGAAAACATGGTTGAAAATCTTCAAAAGAAAAAGGCTATGTTTTTAATGTACCCAAGGTTTCTACAAATGATTTTAGACACCACTACCCAAGCCCAATCCTTTTATCCCATAGGTGCTTTACTCGCTAAATTATTTGCAACCATGAGAACTCACTTTCGGGGAACATCATCCCTGCTTGCGACCATGTTGCCCCAAGGCAATGAGGTCTGCGATGAGGAGAATGTGGCTAATAATCCTCCTTCTTCACATGTTGCTACCGATGGTAATCCATTAGTTAACATTGATGAGGGCCCTCATCAACTGTTGAAGCAACTCATGTTGCTCGGACCGACCACCTTGTCCCTAGTCCAACACCCACACTAGTTACACATGATGAGTCGATCTTAATAGACTACCCACACCAAGTCTGTTAGGGATCCTCTCAATGAAGATCTTCCTCACTTTGAGCATGACCATGATTCTACCGAAGGTCCAATGAAGCTCCCACACCACGAGCAATCTGCTGGTGGTGGCCGAGGACCCTATTACACTCTCATCTGTTTATGCTCTTGTCAATGTGTATGCTTACGAGGTGACTAGTCCGAAAAGGAGCTTGCGAGACCAAGTCTTCTCTTGGTAGTAAGATTGAAGAACTGCAGAATCAAGTCAAGGAATTAGAGGACAAACTCAAAGGGGCTCCAAAAGGAAGCTTGTGGTTTCTTCTCGATGAAGAACAAGAAGTACCTCATTTGGGTCTCTTGATATGTTGGTCGATGTGTCTCTTAATGATCCTTCATCAAGAGTTCTTTGCTTCCTCAAAGAAGAAGGAACACATTCTTTACAAAAGAAGAAAGAGATCTTATTTACATAAGGTTTCTTGAAACTTCAAAGGAACACGTGTTGACAAGGATGCATCTCGGCGATGTGCAAATGGAGGATGTATCTTGGATCATGGTCAATCTTCATCATTCAAGAACCAACAGCCCTTCACCTTCAAAGCAGATCTTTTCGATGTTGTTGTCATGACCACTCCGGTTGATAATCTGCATCAACATGTTTCTCCTACAGTTGACACGGTATTGCTACGAGGTTCCCGTCGTTGATATAGCGAAGATGAGTGTGCTAAGAAGCGATGATAAAGGGAAAGATGTAATAGCGAAGATGAGCTTGGTCCGGACACGGTAAGTGAGGAGGAAAGACTAGGTCAAGCAAGTAGATTGGCCGAGTTTGAGAAGTCAAAGAAAAGTGAAGTATTGGCTCAACAACTTGAGACAGAGGACTTTTCATCTTTACCTCCCGAGAGAAGAAGAGAACTGGATGAAATGCGTGTTCGGATGCTCTTGAATCTTGGGATACTCTAAGCGAGCAAGTTATTTCAAGACCTTCTCTTGCTCAAAGTATACTAGGTGGAGATTTCAACGATGAAAGTTATGTGGATCAAATGATGGCTCGGGGAAGACAAAGGAAGCAAGAAGCTATTGCACAAAGGAGAGCCATCAAAGCTCAAGAACAAAGAGAAACCTCCTACTAAATCGAAATGAGAATGGTGGTGAAAATCAATGCTCGATGTACAACTCGGCTTAACAATGAAACAAGTCAAGGCTTTTCCCGATCATGTCTGTTTCGCAAATATAAGCAGATCATGGGGACAAATCATCATCTTCAACACATTCTACCAACTTGAAAAGGATTGTTGAGAATGAAGTTCTCTCGAAGCCAAAAGACTCAAGTCGATGATGCTCCACCCAAGGCGACTTCTCCGGTCATTCTCTTGAAGCAACTCTGAAGTTGCTTTTTCTCTCGACAAGGGTCCATCTGCTGAACCATCTTCCAATTCTCTGCACACGATGTATCGGCTCCCACTTCATCTGTGGCAACCGTTGACACACAAGAAGATTCTAAAGTTAAGGAAGGCGATCTCGTTGAAATAAAAACAAAAAGGCGATAAAGATGCTTCACGGGATGAATGCACTACGTGAAGGTGTTCCAACTAAGTCTCCTCTACCTCTTCAAGTCTTACCACAAATGTTCAAACTGAAAATGCTCCTCTGGGGAAATCCATAAGCCCGGTAGGAGGAAGAAGAGAATGGCCAAAAGATCTCCTTGGATCTTGAAGCGATGACTCAACTTTCATTATAGAGGGTTCTCTGCTGATTTTCCGAGGGAGATCAAAATGTGTTGGTCGATTGGAATCGAAGGATGATGAGATGAATGTCATTCATCGAAAGGACTCCACTTCAATGGAATTCACCTTTTCAAGGAAATTCTACACTTGGTAGAGCAGGCGGACTTGCTTTCTCTGTACACTCGTGTTACCACCCATTATCGCAACAAGGAACCACAAGGTTCGGGATGTTCTTACCGGAGATCTTCAAGTCCTGTTAAACTCTCATTCTCCCAATAGTAAAGCACATTCCATTTGGGAAAACTCACATCGGTGGAAGGTTGCATCACGGAGATTCTATCCTCTCCTCGTGTGCATGTGCTTGAGACTAAGGGTGGAATCATCGTATGCATGTTTCTTTGAAAGAAAGTATCCATTGCCCAAGAGACTTATGGAAAGGATGCTTAGTCGAAATTGGAGATTCCTCCGATCCGATGGGCAATGAAAGGCATGCCTTTAACATTGGTGGGTTTGATCAAGACTCAACTTCAACAAAAGCAATAGGCCTCATCCTCATCCTTATCATGGTACTTGGTACTCTCTGCATTACCTTGTTTTGTTACTTTTAGTTTGTGTTATTTATGTTATTTGTCTATTTCGTGTTATTTTTCAATTTCTTAGTTAAATTAGCTTTTAAAAAAAAAAAAAAAAAAAAAAAAAAAAAACTAACTTTTATGCGTGTTTGTTTGTTGTACCATTCGATGGTTTTAACTCACGGATATACCTTGTGTATGTCAAAGAGTTGGCTAGTCCAAAGGGTACAACTTTGGTAAAGACACAACAAACTGTTGATAGTTGTAATGGTTTGCTCAAAATCATAGGGTCTACAACCACCCATGCTTAATCTTTGAGGGTTGTATGGTCATCAATTCACCATGGTCTATTCCTTTTGGAATCCAAGAATTGGCTAGCCCACATGTATATGGCATGTGGTAAAGGCAATGAATCCATAATTGGTTCTCAATTCACCAATTCTAAGAATTGACTAGTCCCGAGCAAACGGCTACGGTAAAGACAAGTCAAATCCGTTTATATGGTTCTTTGGTTTGCCAATAAATCGATGGTTATCAATGTACCATAGTTTTCGAACTCAAACATATGGCTACTCCGGTAGTGATGGCTATTGGTAAAGAGACATCAAACCCATTATTTTCAATGATTCACCTCTCACAGAGTTAACACACCGGAAGTGATGAGAATAGTATGAAACTTATATGTTTTGATGTACATGATGTCATATGTTCTTCGCAAAGATCCGGTGTATAATAGTTCGGTCATCATAGAGATGTTCTTCTTACGAATCTTTGCGATGTTCGAATGCAATCCTTAATGTGAAGTATTTGTGCTCAAGAAAATGGACCTTCCTAGCTCGAAGTGTTTAAGGAATGGGAGGATCTTGTTTGGAAATTTTGTCATAAGATGGTACAATCCTCAACAAAGATTAACGATCTATCAAGGAAACTGGAACTTAACCTAGTCAAATTCCGGTTTAGGGAGGATTGTTGGGAATTAGGTAAACTCTGGATCTGCTCAAGTATCTCGCCAAGAGATTCGCCGAAGAAGAATGGATTCTCTGAAGGTATACTTCGAAGTGTTAAGCCAATCGTGATTCTCACCGAAAGTGCGAATCCACGTGGGAGAGATAAGCGCGTTATGTAGTAAAAGTCAGCGCCGTATGAAAGATAGGTTGGCGCCGTATTGTATAGAGCTTACTCAGAATAAACAATATGATTAGTAAAACAATATGATTAGTTGCATGCTTGTCTAGATGCATGCGTTGTTTATGTTTGTATTAGGAGCGTACGTTGTAAACGCTCGTGAGTCATTAGGGTTTCTTGCCTATAAAAGGAACCATAATAGTTTGTAATAGATAAGTTTTTCTAAGTCTTTCAAGTCTTGTAAAATATCCGAAACATAGAGTTTCTATAATCAAAAGATCCATAGAGGATCTAAGAGTTCTTAGTTATTATATCTTGTATTTACATTCCGCTAAAGAATACGAGGTGTAGAGATCTTCTATTAGTTTGCTTGTGATTACATAGGCAACACTAACGATCTCCGAGTGCTTAAGATCTATCAAGGTCTTTGTGTTTTCAACAGAACTTGTTTTGTGATGCATTCCGAGATCGCAAGTGAGACTACACTTGTGTAGTTAGGAATAACTAAATGATAAGAGGCATTAGGATAACCCTTGTTTGATACCCGTAATATAATTACTTCTTCCACATCGGTTGAGTAATTCCCCACACCCTGCGTTGTACTCATCTTTAGTACACGATACCCCTAGTTAACCCTCGAGCCTATCCTTTTCGCGGTTCTCGTGATGTTTCGGTTTTTCGGAATATCAATGAAAGCATTGTTTACACCCCACCCCAAATATACACCCAAATCGCCTTAGCCTACCCCTTATGCACTCACTTTTAGTGCAAATGTTTGTTATCACCCTAAACCCTTAGTTCAATTATCTGGTTGCTTGCATGAGTTGCTAAGTCGAGTCATATCCTTTGTATACAGTTTTGGGACGATTGGGATTCATGGGAAAAGTTAAAGTTTATGAAATGACGGGAAGGGAACGTTAAATTCAAATTCCCTTTGTTTGCGTAATAATGTACCCCAAGTGTTTTGATCTTTTCAATTCGGGTCAAATTAGTGTTAGAGTAATAAAAAACTCAAGTGTAGGGATGTGCCTATAAATCCCTATCATTTTGATGTTACCGTAGAGGATGGTAGAGTAAAAGTGTATGAAAAAAAAAAAAAAAAAAAAAAAAAAAAGAAAAAGAAAAAAATAGAGTGATTAAAAAAAAAAAAAAAAAAAAAAAAAAAACCATACGGCTACCATCCTACATCTATCCTTTAAATTTATGTTTGTTTATTTTCGTTACCTAGAGTTTAAGAGTGTCGAGTCTTGGCTTTAGCGCCATTCTTCGTATGCATTTAACATAGAGATTTTGACTTGCCACCACTAAATAGCCTATCCCACCAAACCCTTGTTTCCTACCGTAAGCCTAACATTACAACCCTTTAAAAGACCTCTTTGATAGTCTTTCCTAGGTGCTTACGCCAAAGCGATGGAGGTTTGATCTATTCTCAAGCCTATGGTAATCTATGTACTAGGACCGGTTAATGAGTGTTTATCTTCCATTTCCTATTTGTTATATTTCATATATACACCCGAGAGAGATGTGAGTATCCAAACACCCCATGTGAGGTGCTAGTATGTAATTCCGTGCTTGTTATGACTTTCTATGGGCTTATATGTGTTGTGGACCGTTTTAAATCAATGCTTTATGACCCCTAACTTATAAATTAATTGGCTAAAGCAAATTTGCTTGAGGACAAACAAATAACAAGTGTAGGGATATTTGATAAGGTTTTAAAAGGTACCATTTTGAGGGTCGTTTAAGCCCTTATTTGATCACTTTTGTATCCGTTATTACTTAATATCGTTCCTTTTCACTTTTAGGTCTCTTGAAGGCAAAATCTTGGAATGGCACTTATTTGGACGAAAAGGCGAGAATATACTGAAGAAAATGGCCAAAGTCGAATCGAGACACTCAAAGTCGCTGAAAAGTATAGCGGCGGCGTCATCGCTTATCTGCGACGCCGTCGGAGGATTTTGTGACGATCGTAAGCCAAAACCCTATTTTCAAGTGACGACGTCGGGCTTTAAAAGAGAGGTCATCATTACTCGCACGGCCTAGATGCGACCCGCACGACGTCGGAAAAGTCAAGAGGACGGCGTCACGGACATAAGGTGACGCCGTCGCAAGGTTAACGTGGCCAAGACGAAACCCTAATGGCGGCGACACGGCGCGCCACACAACATAAGGTGACGCGTCGCATATGTAATATATATATAGAATCCGAATTTTCGGTTTTAAGAGAGTCTTTTTGGGTGAAAACCTAAAACCGAACCAAGGGTGTCTTGTACAGTATTTTAGGGTTCCAAACCCTATCTTACATCAAGATAAGTATTTACTTCATCAATTCATTTATGTCTTTGATTATTTGTGTGTATGCTTGCATGTTCTCCATGTCCAACTAATTTATTTGTGTGTTTGCTTAGGGAGTATGAAACTTAATTATTGAATATTGATTGGTTGTTTCTTATCTTAGTTGATTAATGATCTAGTAATGCGATAGGTCATTCGTTGTGTACTTAATGCTTGATTCATCTTTGTGAACCTTAGAATATAATTACCTGAGTAGTTGTAAGCTAAACCATCCAAAGAGTGCCTTAGAGTAAGAGTTTATTATCCTAGTGGGTTTTGTAGGCGAGACCTTTGGTAAGTTCAAAGAGTTAGGGAGAAACGCATACCCTACAACTTTAGACACACAACGCAACTAAGAATAAGGACGTGACAACTCAACCATCAATAGGAGATAATTAAGGAGTAGTAAAACCTAAGTAAACACATCTTTGAACTATCATACGAGCACACATTAATTAGACATAGACTACCACCACCTTAGTTTAGATAATTAGATAATAGTAGAGTAATCGGTGAAATACCAACCCCAAATCCAATACCCGAGATTCGTACCTATCAATTTCCTAAAAACATAAAAAGATAAAAATAATCTTCCTCAACCTTAACCTTAGCGTAGTAACTTCTCACTAGCATTCCTATTCCCCAGAGAACGATATCAATACCCGTGACTTACCCTAATACTACACTACAACGATTAGGTTCAACGCCTAGGGTGTTGAAAAACTTGCTTTCGATTTAAAAGGAAGTTCTTTTGACCCGAACAGCAGCTGCGTAAGCGTATCAATCACCTCATTACAATAATTATGTAAAAATTAATAAAACCCCACAAATATCATAAAGATTTAATCTTTAAGCATTAGATACTTAAGAATAGCTCTAAAACATGAATTTCATTCGTTTAATTTAATACAATACCGATAAGTTCTCGCTATGTGATGCAATTATTACCACGTTGGCCAGACGCCGTAATAATTTGGTCAGATAATCGAGCTCTCATCGTTATTAAATCATATTAAATTCATGAACATGCAATTATAATTATCAGAATCTTAAGTTGATGGTATCCTGATCTTAGATCTATCTTAGAAAAGAAACTAGCGCCCTGAAGTTGATCAAATAAATCATCAATCCTGGGAAGAGGATAACGATTTTTTATAGTAACTTTATTGAGCTCTCGGTAGTCAATGCACATTCACATGCTACCGTCTTTCTTTTTAACAAAAAGAACTGGTGCTCCCCACGGGGAACTGCTGGGACGAATGAAACCCTTATCTAGCTGTTCTTGTAACTGCTTTATGAGTTCTTGCATCTCGGGGGAGCAAGTCTATAGGAGTTTTAGCAACAGAGTACTCCCGGTATAAGGTCGATATGAAACTCTACTTATCTATCGGTGGCACACACGGAAGTTCTTCGGGAAAGACATCCGAATTCCAACAATCGAATACTATCTAAATCCGAGTAGGTTTATGAGAATCGACAATATGAGCTAGATAGACTGACGACCCACGCCAAGTGTCTCTTGGCTCTAGCATAAGTACAAATAGCTAAGTTAGCTTTCTTACGTTCACCATAAATGATCGCATCTCCCCCACTTGGGGTCTGAGTCGGACTAGTTTTTGTCTGCACATAATGACAGCTTCATTTGAGCCAAGCTAGTCCATACCAATGATCACATCAATTTCCCCCATAGGTATAGGAATTAGATTGATTGAAAGTTTTTCACTATTAATTTCTATCTCACAATTCAAAAAGACATCGGTTACACATATCATTTTATTATTCGCTACTGCAATGTCTAATGGAGGTATAACCTGGCTAATTGGAATAGAAAATCTTTGACTAAAAGTTTAAACACAAATGACCTATCTCGCACTTTGAATCAAATAGCACGTGAGCAGGTAATAAATTTACGAAAAATGTACCTGTCACAACATCGTGCGACTCCTTCGCTTCATCAACTGTCATATGATGCACTCGGGCTGGGGGCCTATGTGGCCTTTGCACAGAAGGTAACCCAGAAGTCCCTAAGAGTCTGGAAGATGAAGGTATTCCACGTTTGTCCACATTCCTTCTAGGTTCTTGTTGACGGGGAGGAGGAACTGGTCTAACATTTGGACAGTTTCCAGCCGTATGATTTGGCTGATAACATCTCGCACAGACTTTGACTGGATTGGGACAATCCTTACTAATGTGACCAAATTCGCCACAACTAAAACATGTCCTGCTACACGCACGACATTCACCTAAGTGAAATTTTCCACATGTATTACATTGCAGATATGTCTTTGCTTCAGTTCTAGGCTGAGTTACTGTTGGCTTGGCCTTTTTACGAGATGAACTGCCCTGCTCAATCTTCCTCTTTGGAGGAACCTCCTCATCCACACTATATTCTCATTCTCGTTCTAAAGCTGCATTTGTAAGTTCCTCAATGTTCTTCCAGTCCTTAGCTGAAATGAACTGGCGAATATCCTTACGAAGCATGTCAACATAATGATTCATAAGTAACCTTTCATCACTAGCATATTCTGGTAGAAAACGTGCTCCATCAAGAAAGGTCATAGTAAAATCGCGCACAGGCTCTGTGGTTTGTTTGGTTTGCAAAAAGTCCCTACGAATATTTCTTAGATCTAATTCCAGATCGAAATTTTGAAAGAACAATGTCTTAAATTCGTTCCATGACATATTTCTAGCTTTCTCTGGACCTTTTGCAGCAAGAGTATAATTCCACCAAGTCTTAGCACGGCCTCGAAGGAGATTAATGGAAATTTTAACCCAGGATTTCTCGGGGCAACCGCTTGTATCAAACGATCCCTCGACATCCTGTATCCAACGGTGACTCTTAAATGGATCCTGTTCACTAGAGAACGTAGGTGGCTGACAAACTGAAAAGTCTTTATATGTAGGTTCCTTCGTTTTCGTGAGACCAGTCATCATTTTATGATCAAGTTCTTCCTTAATAATCTGAGCCATAGTTTCACTAAGGCGCTCTATAATATGTGGTAAAGCTGCTTCTTGTGCCTTGGCTATTTCGTGAGATATCATGTCTCTAATTTGTTCAGCCATTTCATCTGATATAGGAGCATCATAATGCTCATTTGTTTCTATGTCTGGAGTCAATTCCTGCTCATCGTGCTCAGGAATATCTACATGACTCGGTGTATCAGATCCCTTCGAAGATCTTTCAGTCATATCTACTCTGAAACTGAAGTATATCGCACAATAAAGAGACGATAATAATTATGACAAATTTATTACGCATATAATTATATATACCTACGGTTTAAAGTAATACAAATTCATTTTTGTGTTGCGCCAAGTTAGTTTTCTGCAAATATTATAGTGCAGAATTGTTCAGGTGGACCATACGTCAGTATGGTATAAGTCATCTGACCGTATCTCGATTAATGCCTTTTAGACAGAATGCATATAGACCATACGGCCATATGCAAATTTTGCATACAGCCGTATGCTATCAAAAGAAAGACCATACAGCCATATGCAAATTTTGCATACAACCGTATGCTATATATAAAAAAAATCTTAGTATGGGCGTTTCAAGTGGGCATGATACTTTACGAGTCAAATCACTTCAGATAGTGATTACTCCGGATTTCTATGAACATATAAAGTTAGTTCAACAAGAAGCGTGGGAAAATGGAGATGTAAATTCAGAACGACTCGTGGGCCAGGTACACAACTTAGTTGTAGACTCACGAGGGCTCGTAACATCGTTTTGGTAGGATTTGGATACCAAATAATCGGGAACTTAAGAAGTTATTTCTCGTGAAGCTCATAAGTCGAAGTATTCTATTCACCCAAGTGCCACTAAGATGTATTATAACCTTAAGCCAGATTACTGGTGGCCAGGTATGAAAAGAGACATAGTAAAATATGTCGAACGGTGTCTTACTTGCCTTCAAGTTAAGACAGAGCATTAGCAACCTTATGGTAAGTTGCAACCATTAGAAATTCTTGTGTCGAAATGGGAAAGGATCACTATGGATCTGATCACAAAATTACCTAAGACTCCGCGTCAACATGATGCGATTTGGGTAATAGTTGATCGTTTGACTAAAAGCGCGATATTCCTCCCTATAAAGGAATCGATGTCTTTAGAAGCTCTC
The DNA here is from genome assembly GCA_022545495.1 of Chrysanthemum lavandulifolium. Classification (NCBI taxonomy): domain Eukaryota; kingdom Viridiplantae; phylum Streptophyta; class Magnoliopsida; order Asterales; family Asteraceae; genus Chrysanthemum; species Chrysanthemum lavandulifolium. Next base: position 73,838,651 of record CM040240.1, read on the forward strand.
GCAGAGTTATATCTTCGCGAAGTAGTAGCTAGACATGGAGTACCCGTCTCTATAGTGTCTGATAGAGATACAAGGTTTACTTCTAGATTTTGGAGAAGATTTCAAGAAGATTTAGGTACTTGTGTCCATTTTAGCACGGCTTATCACCCGCAGAAAGATGGTCAGAGTGAAAGGATGATTCAAACATTAGAATATATGCTTCGAGCATGTGCTATAGACTTCGGTGGTAGTTGGGATAAATATGTATCTCTAGCAGAATTCTCTTATAACAATAGTTATCATTCCAACATTAACATGCCACCATACGAGATGTTGTATGGAAGGAAATGTCGAACTCCTATATGCTGGGGTGAGGTTGGACAAAGAGAACTAGCCAGTTCTGATGTTGTCTAACAAACTAATGATAAGATTGATCAGATAAGAGAAAGGCTAAAGATGGCCCAAGATCGACAGAAATCCTATGCAGATAATAGGAGACGATCAATAGAATTCCAGGTCAGTGATTGTGTAATGCTAAAGGTTTCCCCTTCGAAAGGTGTTATCCGTTTTAGGAAGCGTGGAAAGCTAGGACCACGATATATTGGTCCGTACAAAATAACTGATCGAGTTGGAAAAGTAGCTTATAGACTTGAGCTCCCCGAAGAATTAAATAGTATTCATAACACTTTCCACGTATCTCAGCTACGCAAATGTTTAGCAGATGAGACAGAGTCTGTGCCTTTGACATATATAGTAGTTGATGAGAAACTTGGCTATGTTCAAGAGCCAATAGAGATTCTTGATACCATGGTCAAGAAACTCAAAACTAGAGAGGTCCTCCTTTTTAAGGTCAGATGGAAGCATAGAAATGGGTCGGAGTATACTTGGGAGCCTGAAGAAGAGCTCATCAAGTACTATCCCGCTTTTCATCAAGAATGGTTTGTGAGAACACAAACCGAATAAGTGGGGGAGATTTGTAACACCCCAAGTTTCTACGGTAATGATATATTATTAATTTATATACTTTAGATGTCTTAAAGGACCTTTCATGAAACAAGTTATACCAAATAGGACTACCCTCGTAATTGGTCTTTTATCAGGGACCTAAGTTGTCTAGTTGTCAAAGGTGGTATCAGAGCTTTGGTTTAAGGGATTTAGGTACCCAGTGTAAGAGGGTTCTTAAACTTAAACCTAGGCTCTGGATGACCTATAGAATTAGACATGTTTCCGCATAAGTATATAATATTATATGTAGTTTAGTGCATGCTAAATTCTGATAATTATAATTGCATGTTCATGAATTTAGTATGATTTAATAACGATGAGAGCTCGATTATCTGACCAAATTATTACGGCACCTGGCCAACGTGGTAATAATTGCATCACATAGCGAGAACTTATCGGTATTGTATTATATTAAACGAATGAATTTGTATTACTTTATACCGTAGGTATATAAAATTATATGCGTAATAAATTTGTCATAGTTATAATCGTCTCTTTATTGTGCGATATACTTCAGTTTCAGAGTAGATATGACTGAAAGATCTTCGGAGGGATCTGATACACCGAGTCATATAGATATTCCTGAGCACGATGAGCAGGAATTGACTCCAGACATAGAAACAAATGAGCATTATGATGCTCCTATATCAGATGAAATGGCTGAACAAATTAGAGATATGATATCTCACGAAATAGCCAAGGCACAAGAAGCGCCTTTACCACATATTATAGCGCCTTGGTGAAACTATGGCTTAGATTATTAAGGAAGAACTTGATCATAAAATGATGGTCGGTCTCACGAAAACGAAGGAACCTACATATAAAGACTTTTCAGTTTGTCAGCCACCTACGTTCTCTAGTGAATAGGATCCATTTAAGAGTCACCATTGGATACAGGATGTCGAGGGATCGTTTGATACAAGCGGTTGCCCCGAGAAATCCTGGGTTAAATTTTCCATTAATCTCCTTCGAGGCCGTGCTAAGACTTGGTGGAATTATACTCTTGCTGCAAAGGTCCAGAAAGCTAGAAATATGTCATGGAACGAATTTAAGACATTGTTCTTTCAAAATTTTGCTCCGGAATCAGATCTCAGAAATATTCGTAGGGACTTTTTGCAAACCAAACAAACCACACAGTCTGTGCGCGATTTTACTATGACCTTTCTTGATAGAGCACATTTTCTACCAGAATATGCTAGTGATGAAAGGTTACTTATGAATCATTATGTCGACATGCTTCGTAAGGATATTCGCTTGTTCATTTCAGCTAAGGACTGGAAGAACATTGAGGAACTTACAAATGCAGCTTTAGAACGAGAACGAGAATCTAGTGTGGATGAGGAGGTTCCTCCAAAGAGGAAGATTGAGCAGGGCCGTTCATCTCGTAAAAAGGCCAAGCCAACGATGCTTTCGACCTAGAATGAAGCAAAGACATATCCGCAATGTAATACATGTGGAAAATATCACTTAGGTGAATGTCGTGCGGGTAGCAGGACATGTTTTAGTTGTGGTGAATTTGGTCACATTAGTAAGGATTGTCCCAATCCAGTCAAAGTTTTGCGAGAGGTTATCAGCAAATCATACGGCTGGAAACTGTCCAAATGTTAGACCGGTTCCTCCTCCCCGACAACAAGAACCTAGAAGGAATGTAGACAGGCATGGAATACCTTCATCTTCCAGACCCTCAGGGACTTCTGGGTTACCTTCTGTGCAAAGGCCACATAGGCCCCCAACCCGAGTGCATTAGATGATAGTTGATGAAGCGAAGGAGTCGCACGACGTTGTGACATGTACTTTTTTTGTAAATTTATTACCTGCTCACGTTCTATTTGATTCTGGTGCAGATAGGTCATTTGTGTCAGAAACTTTTAGTCATAGATTTTCTATTCCAATTAGTCAACTTATACCCCCATTAGATGTCGAAGTAGCAAATAATAAAGTGATACATGTAACCGATGTCTTTTTGAATTGTGAGATACAAATTAATAGTGAAAAACTTTCAATCAATCTAATTCCTATATCTATGGGGGAAATTGATGTGATCATTGGTATGGACTGGCTTGGCTCAAATGAAGCTATCATTATGTGCCGACAAAAACTAGTCCGACTCAGAACCCCAAGTGGGGGAGAAGCGATCATTTATGGTGAATGTAAGAAAGCTAACTTAGCTATTTGTACTTATGCTAGAGCCAAGAGACACTTGGCACGTGGATGTCAGACCTATCTAGCTCATATTGTCGATTCTCGGAAACATACTCCGGATTTAGATAGTATTCCGATTGTTCAGGAATTTCCAGATGTCTTTCCCGAAGAACTTCCAGGTGTGCCACCTAATAGACAAGTAGTAATGTAGTGTTTAAGGTTTCAAAAAGGGTGTTTGGCATAGTGCCATTCTAACCCAAAACGACCCATTTTGATCATATTCGGGTCTTAATGAATGATATGTCTTATGTACAGTTTTATGAAGTATATATATATATATATGTTTAGTTTGAGTTAAATTCAATTATGTGTTGCGCCAAGTTAGTTTTCTGCAAATATTATAGTGCAGAATTGTTCAGGTGGACCATACGACCGTACGGTATAAGTGCATACAGTCGTATGCTCATTAATGCCTTTTAGACAGAATCTGTAATAGGACCATACAGCCATATGCAAATTTTGCATACAGTCGTATGCTATCAGTAGAAAGACCATACATCCATATGCAAATTTTCCATACAGCCGTATGCTATCAAAAGAAAGACCATACAGCCATATGCAAATTTTGCATACTGACAGTATGTTATATATATATATATAGATATATATATATCTATATATATATATAAAATCTTAGTATAGGCGTTTCAAGTTGTGGTAATAATTGCATCACATAGCGAGAACTTATCGATATTGTATTATATTAAACAAATGGAGATGTAAATTCGTAGCGACTAGTGGGCCAAGTACACAACTTAGTTCTAGACTCACGAGGGCTCAGAACACGTTTTGGTAGGATTTGGATACCAAATAATCAGGAACTTATGAAGTTATTACTCGACGAAGCTCATAAGTCGAAGTATTCTATTCACCCAGGTGCCACTAAGATGTATTATAACCTTAAGCCAGATTACTGGTGGCCAGGTTTGAAAAGAGACATAGTAAAATATGTCGAACGGTGTCTTACTTGCCTTCAAGTTAAGACAGAGCATCAGCAACCTTATGGTAAGTAGCAACCATTAGAAATTCCTGTGTCAAAATGGAAAAGGATCACTATGGATCTGATCACAAAATTACCTAAGACTCCGAGTCAACATGATGCGATTTGGGTAATAGTTGATCGTTTGACTAAAAGCGAGATCTTCCTCCCTATAAAGGAATCGATGTCTTCAGAAGCTCTCGCAGAGTTATATCTTCGCGAATTAGTAGCTAGACATGGAGTACCCATCTCTATAGTGTCTGATAGAGATACCAGGTTTACTTATAGATTTTGGAGAAGATTTCAATAAGATTTAGGTACTCGTGTCCATTTTAGCACGGCTTATCACCCGCAGACAGATGGTCAGAGTGAAAGGACCATTCAAAAATTAGAAGATATGCTTCGAGCCTGTGCTATAGACTTCGATGGTAGTTAGGATAAATATGTATCTCTAGCAGAATTCTCTTATAACAATAGTTATCATTCCAGCATTGACATGCCACCATACGAGATGTTGTATGGAAGGAAATGTTGAACTCCTATATGCTGGGGTGAGGTTGGACAAAGAGAACTAGCCAGTTCTGATGTTGTCCAACAAACTAATGATAAGATTGATCAGATAAGAGAAAGGCTAAAGATGGCCCAAGATCGACAGAAATCCTATGAAGATAATAGGAGACGATCAATAGAATTCCAGGTCGGTGACCGTGTAATGCTAAAGGTTTCCCCTTGGAAAGGTGTTATCCGTTTTAAGAAGCGTGGAAAGCTAGGACCACGATATATTGGTCCGTACAGAATAACTGATCGAGTTGGAAAAGTAGCTTATAGACTTGAGCTCCCAGAAGAATTGAATAGTATGTTGAGATAGGAAAAGCTTTATGCTAAATTTTCAAAATGCGAATTTTGGCTCCGAGAAGTTCAATTCCTCGAACATGTCATTAATAATCGAGGCATTAAAGTTGATCCAACAAAGATTAATGGGATCCTGAATTGGGAACAACCCAAAACTCCTACGGAAATCAGATCTTTTCTTGGACTTGCGGGTTACTATCGCCGCTTTATCCAAGATTTCGCTAAGATTGCATCCTCTCTTACCCAACTCACTCGTAAAAATGCAAAATTTGAGTGGGGTGAGAAACAAGAGGTTGCCTTTCAAATACTTAAGCAGAAATTAAGTCAGGCACCAGTTCTAGTATTGCCTGAAGGCAATGATGATATGGAAGTGTATTGTGATGCTTCTTCCAATGGCCTCGGTTTTGTTCTCATGTAGAGTGGTCAAGTCATAGCATATACCTCCAGGAAGCTTAAAAAGCATGAGGAAGAATACCCAACTCTTGACTTAGAGCTTGCAGCAGTAGTCTTTTCTTTAAAATTATGGAGGCATTATCTTTATGGAGTAAAGATTAAGATCTTTACAGACCATAAAAGTCTTAAGTACTTCTTTGATCAGCGTGATCTGAATATGAGACAACGACGTTGGTTAGATCTAGTCAAAGACTATAATTGTGAATCCTTTACCATCCAGGTAAAGCTAACATTGTAGTTGATGCCTTAAGTCGTGAGACAAGGCATGATACTTTATGAGTCAAATCACTTCAGATGGTGATTACTCCGGATTTCTATGAACATATAAAGTTAGTTCAACAAGAAACTATGGTTTCGATTTTAGATTAATTTTTAGCTAGGGTTAATCAAGAAGATACTATATATAAGCTCATAACCACGTTTGTAGGGTTTCTCCAAAATCAATTCAAGGTAAAAATCACATCTTGATATTGAATTCATGTTTTAGAGCTATTCTTAAGTAGCTAATGCTTAAAGATTAAATCTTTATGCTATTTGTTTTATTAATTTTTAAATAATTATTGTAATGAGGTGATTTTCTAAAATCACCAAGAACTAATGAAATTGATTAAAAGTATGATGGGTACCTTGTTAAGGTATCATAACACTAAATTGTAGTGTTAATTTCCAGAAATTATGTTGGTGTGATTATTTAAGCCACGAACCAAAAACCCCCCTTATGACTTATTCATACTTTAGAGACTTATTTTGATAAGCTAGAATATATTTTAATAAGTTTCATGTAATTTGTATGTTCTTAGATCATAAGGGTTAGCCGAGGACATCTTTCGGGAGCTTGTTCTAGTATTCAAGCGTTTTTTAGGTGAGTAACATATATAATTTTAGCAACGGGTTAATAGCAATCCATTAGAGATGCTATATAATTTTGATATTAATGTTTAAGTTTTATTGCATGTTTATGTGTTGTGTTTATGTCATATATATTCATAGTTCCATATTATTATGAGCTTATTGGCTTGTATTGTAAATGTACATGTGAAATAAAGTAAACGGGTCAAAACAGCCCGTAATGACCCATGTGGTCCTAGTAAAGTGGCTTTAGTCAAAATTGTCTATCTTCACTTGTTTAGCGTCCTAAGTGACGACATGTGCTATTATGTGATCACACATGTGTTCCAGACAAAGTTGGAACTTAGATCTCCTTAGTGGTGAATCGGGCCTCAGATTAGTAGAAGTTACAAAGACGGGACTTAGACATCCTATATGGATGATCATTATGCTTATATGGCTCGTTAGTCATGTCTAGTACAATTAGTTATGAAAAGTCTCTAAAGACGGGACTTGATGTCCTAAGTGGACAATTAGTATATTATGATAATTGTAAGCTTTTAAGCTTATAATGGAGTACTTAGACTCCTAGCACATATAAGGTGCAAGAATATATGTTTCCGTGGGATTAGTGATGTTATGAGCATCCTACGGGAAAAGTTTATATGAAGCAACATTTAATAGTTGGTTATGATTAAATTTTATTTATATGTGTTATTTCACTAAGCTATTGCTTACGTTGCTTTCATATGTTTTTCTTATAAGTGAAGCTAGTGGTAGTGCGTCAAAGGGTAAGGAGACCGAGATCTAGTTCCCGGTATAGTTCGTGGGTATGGAGCCTTTTCCCTTACATGCTCTTGTACCAAGAAACGCCCTAGGTTGTCATGGTTATATGTACAAATATGTAAACTTTAACTTGTGTGAAACAAGTAGTAATGTAGTGTTTAAGGTTTTAAAAAGGGTGTTTGGCATAGCGCCATTCTAACCCAAAACGACCCATTTTGATCATATTCGGGTCTTAATGAATGACATGTCTTATGTACAGTTTTATGAAGTATATAGATATGTTTAGTTTGAGTTAAATTAAATTATGTGTTGCGCCAAGTTAGTTTTCTGCAAATATTATAGTGCAGAATTGTTCAGGAGGACCATACGGCCGTATGGTATAAGTGTATACAGCCGTATGCTCATTAATGCCTTTTAGACAGAATCTGTAACAGGACCATACGACCATATGCAAATTTTTCATACAGCTGTATCCTATATATATAAAAAAAACTTAGTATGGGCGTTTCAAGTTGGTATCAGAGTTTAGCATGCACTAAACTACATATAATATTATATACTTATGCGTGTTCGGGAATTTCCAGATGTCTTTCCGAAGAACTTCCGTGTGTGCCACACGATGACAAGTAGAGTTTCATATCGACCTTATACCGGGAGTACTCATTGCTAAAACTCCCATAGACTTGCTCATTCGAGATGCAAGAACAAATGAAGCGATAAGAACTCGCTAGATAAGGGTTTCATTCGTCCCGTTAGTTCTCGTGGGGAACACCGTTCTTTTGTTAAAGAAAGACGGTAGCATCGCGAATGTGCATTGACTACCGAGAGCTCAATAAAGTTAATATCAAAAATCGTTATCCTCTTCCGTGATTGATGATTTATTTGATCAACTTCGTAGGCGCTAGTTTCTTTTCTAAGATAGATCTAAGATCGGATACCATCGACTTAAGATTCGAGAAGAAGATATCCCAAAATGTTTTCGGACTAGATATGGGCATTATGAGTTCATTGTTATGCCACTTGGATTAACGAATGCCCCAACAGCTTTTTTGGACCTGATGAATCGGGTTTGTCGTCCGATGCTAGATAAATAAGTCATCGTATTTATTGATGATATCCTGATTTATTCTAAGTCAGCTATTGATCATGAAACTTATTTGCGTCAAGTGCTTAGCATGTTGAGACAGGAAAAGCTTTATGCTAAATTTTCAAAATGGGAATTTTGGCTTCGATAAGTTCAATTCCTCGGACATGTCATTAATAATCGAGGCATTAAAGTTGATCCAACAAAGATTAATGCCATCCTGAATTGGGAACAGCCCAAAACTCCTACGGAAATCAGATCTTTTCTTGGACTTGCGGGTTACTATCGCCGCTTTATCCAAAATTTCGCTAAGATTGCATACTCTCTACCCAACTCACTCGTAAAAATGCAAAATTTGAGTGGGCGAGAAACAAGAGGTTGCCTTTCAAATACTTAAGCGTAAATTAAGTCAGCACGAGCCTAGTATTACTCAAGGCAATGATGATATGGAAGTATATTGTGATGCTTCTTCCAATGGCCTCGGTTGTGTTCTCATGCAGAGAGGTCAAGTCATAGCATATGCCTCCAGGCAGCTTAAAAAGCATGAGGAAGAATACCCAACTCATGACTTAGAGCTTGCAGCAGTAGTCTTTTCTGTAAAATTATGGAGGCATTATCTTTATGGAGTAAAGATTAAGATCTTTACAAACCATAAAAGTCTTAAGTACTTCTTTGATCAGCGTGATCTGAATATGAGACAACGACGTTGGTTAGATCTAGTCAAAGACTATGATTGTGAAATCCTTTACCATCCAGGTAAAGCCAACGTTGTAGCTGATGCCTTAAGTAGTAAGACAAGGCATGATACTTTACGAGTCAAATCACTTCAGATGGTGATTACTCCGGATTTCTATGAACATATAAAGTTAGTTCAACAAGAAGCGTGGGAAAATGGAGATGTAAATTTAGAACGACTCGTGAGCCAGGTACACAACTTAGTTGTAGACTCATGAGGGCTTAGAACACATTTTGGTAGGATTTGGATATCAAATAATCAGGAACTAAAGAATTTATTACTCGACGAAGCTCATAAGTCGAAGTAGTCTATTCATCCAGGTGCCACTAAGATGTATTATAACCTTAAGCTCGATTACTGGTGACCAGGTATGAAAAGAGACATAGTAAAATATGTCGAACGGTGTCTTACTAGCCTTCAAGTTAAGACAGAGCATCAGCAACCTTATGGTAAGTTGCAACCATTAGAATTTCCTGTGTCGAAATGAGAAAGGATCACTATGGATCTAATCACAAAATTACCTAAGACTCCGCGTCAACATGATGCGATTTGGGTAATAGTTGATCATTTGACTAAAAGCGCGATCTTCCTCCCTATAAGGGAATAAATGTCTTCAGAAGCTCTCGCAGAGTTATATCTTTGCGAAGTAGTAGCTAGACATGGAGTACCCGTCTCTATAGTGTCTGATAGAGATACAAGGTTTACTTCTAGATTTTGGAGAAGATTTCAAGAATATTTAGGTACTCGTATCCATTTTAGCACGGCTTATCACCCGCAGACAGATGGTCAGAGTGAAAGGACGATTCAAACATTAGAAGATATGCTTCGAGCGTGTGCTATAAACTTCGGTGGTAGTTGGGATAAATATGTATCTCTAGCAGAATTCTCTTATAACAATAGTTATCATTCCAGCATTGACATGCCACCATACGAGATGTTGTATGGAAGGAAATGTCGAACTCCTATATGATGGGGTGAGGTTGGACATAGAGAACTAGCCGCCTCGATGTTGTCCAACAAACTAATGATAAGATTGATCGATAAGAGAAAGGCTAAAGATGGCCCAAGATCGATGTAAATCCTATGCGGATAATAGGAGACGATCAATAGAATTCTAGGTCGTTGACCGTAATGCTAAAGGTTTCCCTTGGAAAGGTATTATTCGCTTTAGGAAGCGTGAAAGCTAGGACCACGATATATTGGTCCGCATGTAATAACTGATCGAGTTGGAAAAGTAGCTTATAGACTTGAGCTCCCGTAAGAATTGAATAGTATTCATAACACTTTCCACGTATCTCAGCTACGCAAATGTTTAGCAGATGAGACAGAGTCTGTGCCTTTGGCATATATAGTAGTTGACGAGAAACTTGGCTATGTTGAAGAGCCAATAGAGATTCTTGATACCATGGTCAAGAAACTCAAAAATAGAGAGGTCCTCCTTTTTAATGTCAGATGGAAGCATATAAAGGGGTCGGAGTATACTTGGGAGCTTGAAGAAGAGCTCATCAAGTACTATCCCGCTTTTCATCAGGAATGGTTTGTGAGGACACAAACCGAATAAGTGGGGGAGATTTGTAACACCCCAAGTTTCTACGGTAATGATATATTATTAATTTATATACTTTAGATGTCTTAAAGGACCTCCCATGAAACAAGTTATACCAAATAGGACTACCCTCGTAATTGGTCTTCTATCAGGGACCTAAGTTGTCAAGTTGTATGATAATTCTTATATCCTTTCTTGATGTCCAGGAAAGTTAGAAACCGACCTTGTTCTTCCCTCCCTCTCCAAACACCACGACACAGACACACATAATTATCAAGAAAATAGGGTTTCGATTTTAGATTAATTTTTAGCTAGGGATAATCAAGAAGATACTATATATAAGCTTATAACCACGTTTGTAGGGTTTCTCCAAAATCAATTCGAGGTAAAAATCACATCTTGATATTGAATTCATGTTTTAGAGCTATTCTTAAGTAGCTAATGCTTAAAGATTAAATCTTTATGCTATTTGTGGGGTTTTATTAATTTTTACATAATTATTGTAATGAGGTGATTTTCTAAAATCACCAAGAACTCATGAAATTGAATAGAAGTATGATGGGTACCTTGTTAAGGTATCATAACACTAAATTGTAGTGTTAATTTCCAGAAATTATGTTGGTGTGATTATTTAAGCCACAAACCAAACACCCCCCTTATGACTTATTCATACTTTAGAGACTTATTTTGATAAGCTAGAATATATTTTAATAAGTTCCATGTTGTTGGAATCACTCCTAAACTATAATTCAAGTGTTAGTTATTATGGCCTTTATGTTTGTTATTAGCCTTAAGCTTATGTAGAAGGCCCATGAGCTTAGGCCCAACCCATAGGAGAAAGGAAGGGAACTAGGAGTGTTGCCCTTGCTTCCCTCCTATAAATACTCTTGTTAACCTTCATTTGAAGGTTGGTTGTTCAAGTTATTTCTTTCACATACATCTTACGCATAACCGTCCCTTATTATCATGTGTGTGTGTTTGGATCTTGTTCAATCGCCTTTATCTCTTTCTTATATTACTTGTGTTTGTAAAACTAGTGACCTAACAGTGGTATCAATCGCCTAATAGTTGAGTGAACGTATTGTTTGAAGTGAGTTTTGGTCTCACGCTTAACTTGCATATCCCTACTTTTGGCTTGATCAAAAAGCGTATTTTTTTCACTTTTTAATCCAAGATTCTTGTCCTTTCAACGTTATAAGGTGTTAAACTTATCGCTTTTGGCAAAAGTTTGGAACTTGATGTGTGGATCATTGTTTTCTACTTGTTTTGAGCGAGGGTTAAGTCCTACGATAAGCTGTTTCAAGAGCTTTGGATCATCAAGTTTCACACTTTTGTGTCTTTTGTGTTATTGAAGCTATTTTATCACACAAAATTGGTTTAGAAACATCTTTGGGAAAAATCAAAATTACGAGTAATCCTACGCGTAGCAAAACCCTAATCCTACGCGTAAGTTATTCCTTGGTTTGATCTTCGTTTTGTGGTTTACTCCGTGTTTTCTTGCTTGGATAAGCACGAAAATACGTCGACTTTGGATATCTTTTGCACCGTGAAGTGTAAAGATCACTGAGATAAAACCTAAAATTACGCATAAGCATAAGCTACGCGTAGAAATCCCACGATAAGATTTTTCTTACGCCTAAGCATAGTCTTACGCATAAGATAATCCTCGCCTAACTTTCACGCCTAACTTTTGTCTACGCATAACTTTAGCGCCTTTTCCTACTTACGGGTAAGCTAAATCTACGCGTAACTCCTCATCGTTACGCGTAACTTTGGTGTTTTACGCATAAGTGCTACTTGGTTATTGTGATTTCTACGCCTAAGGATACTTCTTCAACAAAGGTTCATTCGACTACAAAGATCCATTTTACCAACACAAGTTTTCAATATGTCACAACCACCATACTCTAACTATTTCCTTACACTTATTCTCAACGACAACAACAACTAAGTCCACAACATCAACAATGGAATCAACAACAAGCAATTTATCAACAACAATTTAATCAACAACATACTCCACAACTTGGAGCAATTCCTCCACCACAAATGGTTCAAACACCGCCAAGTCTTCAAGTTCAACCCTACACAAATGACTTCAATCAACATCCATCAAGGAACACTATGAAGGAACCTACTTGGTTTGCAAAGATGTGTGAAGCTTTAAGCGACCAACAATCAATTCATGAGGTTGGATCACTTGATAGACCTCCAATGCTCACTCCGAAACTACGATCAATGGGTGATACGGTTCTTTAGGTTTTGTGATCGAAGAAGCCACATGGAAAGTTCTTAAAGAAGGTTATCTTGGAAGGTCCATTTGAGATGCCTCTTGTCATTGTACCCGGAGATCCAAATGCCATTCCACCAAGAGATGAACAAATGAACATTGCTATCATTATGGACTTGAATCCTCAAGAACTTCTACACTATGAAGCGGATGAACTTGCAATGGAATATATCCTCTTAGGATTACCAAACCCAATTCTTCGTAGTGTTGATGCTCAAAAGACCGCACGAAAATGTGGGATCATATTCGTCTTCTTATGGAAGGATCGGTACTCAATCGGGAGGATTTGGAATCTAAAATTTACTTGGCTTATGAACACTTCATGATTGAACCGGAGAGACACTAGAGTCCTATCATCATCGTTTTCGAGACATCATCAATGATTTGGATAAACACAACATCATCATGCCAAGAATTGCGGTGAATAATAAGTTCTTGAGTAGTCTTGGTCCCGAATGGGAGAAGTATGTCATTTTCTCCGTCAGCGAAGAATATGCATCATTCTACATATGGATTGTTGTACGATTACTTGAAGCCTCATGAAAAGGAAGTTGATCGGAAAGGATTCTCCGTGCTCAAATTGCTCCACCTACACATCCGGAAAATCAACAACTTGCCTTATATGCTCAACAACGTTATCCTCCTCAACAAGCAACTCAACCAACCGCCTACCACACCAAACGATCACTCACGAAACCTCAACAAAATCAATTGGTTCCTTACAACAACAACAATGATCAAGCACTTCATAGTCAAACTAATGAGGAATCCGATCCGTTCGAAGCATTGCAACAGGATTTGTTATGATTGCTAATGCTTTTAGCCGTTATACAAACAAATCCAACAATCGTCTTCGCTCCTCATCCAATACATGAAATCAAAGCTCGTGAACAATGGATGAGTTGAAGTTCGTAATCGTGGTTATGGTCGTCAAATGGGAGGTGGTCAAGGGTTTAATGCTATGGGTAGGAATAACAACAGAGCTCAAGTGGTGGAACAGAAATGCTCGAATGGGTTGAATGGTCTTCGATGCTACAACCGCAATGAGAAGGGACACTGGCTAATGCATGCCCAAAGCCAAGGACTAGGGCGAGTGCTTATTTTAAAGAGGCTCTTATTTTGGCTCTTAAGGATGAAGTCTTTGGATCTCTCACAAACAAAGAACGAGCTTTATGGCGTATGCGACTCGATGATGATATGGAGGACTGCGCAGCCAATGCATTTATTATGTTGATGGCTAATATGCATGAGTTACACATGAGTGAAAGCGGCCCAGTGTGATGACATCGATGGCTTGTCTCAGTACCGAACAAACCATCATCATATCTAAACTAATATCTCCGCCAATATCCGAATCCGCATGGCTCAAACGGTTCAAAATGAGTCATCTACATCTCATTTTGACGATTTTCAAATAAACCTCAGTAGTTACATTTGACGATCAAGATGACCTTATGGTTTCCTTTGATAATCAAATTGACTCGTGGTTGTACTTGAGGATCTAAATAATGATCATGTTGTGACTCACGTTGAACAAGCCGAACTGTTGCCTCATCCGATTTTGCTCGTTTAATTCAAGACCATCAAATCAAAATGGAGGAATGTTATGCATTAAATAAGGAATTAAAAAGCAAAATGCATTATTAACCAAGGATTTTGAATGCTTACAAATGCAACTCAACTTTTTCAAAACTCAAGAAAACCATGAAAAGGTTTTGAAGCGCTATTGCTAAATCTTATCAAAGCGAAAAATATTTAGAGACAGATCGTGATCTAGCCGCTTCAAGAATGCTTTGTTGTCGAAATAGAACAATCTGAAACATGAACATAAAAAGCAAATTAACGCCTCACCTTGGAAAATCAAAAGCTAAATGAGTTGTTAACTTGTCAAAACAGTTCTCCGCTTACAAAAGCATTCAACAAATCGGGTAGATGGCCTTCTTGAAGAAATTATCGACTTGCAACACAAAATTAAAGAGTTTAAAACTGTTGTTTACAAACATGGTGAATCAAGAACAACTATTGAAAAGTTTACTTTAAAACCCAATTCAAAAGGATATGGACCAAATCTAGGCGATTACAAACCAAAGCTTTCACTAAAAACATTCAAACCAAATCCTCAAGTTTCAAAGCGTAATATAAAATTAATGATATTGTTATGAGTGTTGTTGAATATCATCGTCAAGAGGAATTAGATGCGAAGACGAGAGTCGATCAAAATTAAAAGCATTGTTTACAACAAACCTTTTAATTATTCAAACCGGTCACTTTCACACCAACGGATTCTTCTAACACACCAAGGGTTATCATCAAAACACCGAGTCTTCTAATGTTAATCCTCAACGGATTATGCACAAACTTGTGGTCCTTTACCTTCCATCGGTGAAGTAAACTCAAAACCCAAAATCGAAAAATTCTTAGATATTTTGACATTTTCATGGTGACCTCAAAATTTTACAACATGAGATAGAATATCGCTCGAAATCAAAATTGATCATTTTCAATCGCCTCGCGAGAACAAAGAGACATTTTTCGAAAAATCTTTTACCTAACGTTAAAATTTGAAAAGTTGTGCATTAGCTTGGGAAAAGGATTTTCATAAGGAACTTGGAGTGATGAAGGTCGTTTCGAGAAAAGCTGAAACATCTATTTCTAATACTAAACGTAAAAGAAAATGTTGAGAAAAGATGTTGATCGACTCTTGAAAGATGTTATCCGTCTTGATATCCATAATGTTGTGTTACTCCATTCTTTGCCACATGCATCGATTATATCTCTGCCGATAATGTTGACTCTGTGGTAATCATGAGAATCTTCGATAAGATGCTTCAAATCGAGTCTTTAAAAGCTGAAAATGAATGTGTGGAAAACTAGAAGGGGGAGTTGAATAGTTTTACCAATTTAAAACTTCCTTTTAAATATTTAGATCGACTTATGTCAATCTATTTGGTTGTTTATGTTGGACGTTGATAGATAGATATATAAACGTGTAAATGAAAGATAAAGAGTAAGAAGCACATCACCACGACACAAGTATTTATAGTGGTTCGGCTACAAGGACACCTTCCTTGCCCTACTCCACTCCCCAAGTCACCTACTCGAGAGTTCGTAAACACTACACCAACTCCTTATGGCGGAGAAGCCTTCACAACGTCGCTTAACCTTTTTCCGGTACAAAGCTAAATACCGAGTTCTTTCACACCAAGGCGAACCACACCTAACACAACGTCGCCTACCCTTTATACGGTGCTAGGCTAACCACCGAGTTCTTTCACACCTTAGGAGAACTAATCCTTCACAACGTCGCCTACCCTTTATTAGGTACTAGGCTAAGTACCTAGTTCTTTCACACCTTAGGTGAACTACACCTTCACGACACAACACCTATTCTCAAGGAGATCTACTCCTTGTTACAACACCATCAAGGATATCACCATCCTTGTAAATAAACAAATACTTATATGTATAACGATGCACCTCATCGATTATACGACCTAAGCATTCTTCCCAAATGCTACTTGATTTGATTCTTTGGCATCCTTCACTAATGCCTTTGACACAACGCTTGGCATCCTTCACTAATGCCTTTGACACAACGCTTGGCATCCTTCACTAATGCCTTCGCCTTGACACCTTTAGCATTCTTCACTAATGCCTTGACACGAATGATGAACATCTTTCACTAATGCTTGCATCTTTACATTTTCGGCATTCTTCACTAATGCCTTCAACCCAACGTCTATGGAGAAAGGTAGATCTATCAACAAGAGAACCTTCGTTGTCTTGATGATGACGACATGGCAACTCATGGACTTGAGCTTGCGTCTTCAAGAAGTGGTGATCTTTCCTTTAAGAGGAACCTAGAAGATCACAAAAACAAAAGACAAACTACATAGATCACTTAGATCCGAGGTTAGAGGTTAGAATACTTTGGGAAGTATTTATCAAAGTGCAAGTAGAGAGGAAGAAATGGCTCTCTATTTATAGAGAAATTCTCTTCTGTTTCCCGGATCCCACGGATCCCTACCACAAGGATCCGCTAGCACAAAGCTAGGGATCCGTGGTCCATCCTCTTTGCCCATGGGTATTTTTGGTTAAGGGTCATGGGTCATGGGTTATGGGTTGATTCATGGTTTTCTTTCTAGATACAATGAACTTGGTTAAGTGGTATATATAAAACCATGGGTTATGGGTCAAAACCATTTGCTAGTATTTACCCATTTAGTATATACTTGTATTTACCCAATTTAGCATACACTTAGTTTTTACCCATTTTAGTATACTTAGTTTAAGTATATGTTTAACCCAATATGCAAACACTAGTTGTTGTACATATTTATCTAAATCATAAAATCACTTATACTTGTTTTAGTGTTTTATGTGAAAGCGTAAGTGTGTTAGAAAACTATTAACTCAAACTATTTACGTACTCTATTTGTTTCGTTAAAATGATTTTATATTTGTTATCAACAAAACATTAGAAGATCGTAAAATATAAATAAACGTTTTCACGGCTTATTTGTATTAACAGAACGATTACTTAACCAACTTTACAATGCAAAACGTCGTCTTAATTGGTGTGAAAAAGATATTCACAATCAACAACTTGGTTTTCAAAAGAAAATCGCTCAGTTGCAAACAAAATCTTTTGATCCTAAAATTTGAGCTACTGGATGATCAAAACGTGTCTTTGAAAAGTCAAATCTCAAAATATGAACAAGAACTTGTAAAAGTTAAACAGGAATATGGTGTCATATTTGATTTACTCAATAAGATTAGTCATGAAGCATCCAACGAACTTGATCACTATCTTGCTCACACTAGAAGTCATGAATTTTCTTTGGTAATATTCGAAAATCAAGATTTGATTCACACTATCTCTAAGTTAAGAGAAATGTTAGGAAAGTATGAACAACTTCCGCCAACCATCATTAAGAGATTAGCACCAGTAACACTTAGTAATCGTGCACCTAGAATCCCTACTGCCAAATCACAAGTTGCTAACGTGCTTCCTTCTACCGAAACAGGAATAGTTGCCTCTTTTCCAAACGTTCGCACTTCACAGCCTAGGAGCACTCAATCGAAGAATAGGAAGTTGCGACCTAAGAAAAGATCAATAAGGAATGCTAAAGTAGAAGAAAACCCTAGGACTATGAATAAGACTCGCGTTGCTTCCACTATAGATATTGCGTCGGCAAATGTAATAGAAATAGTGATGTAACAAATGCTAAACCGTTAAGTACTTTTGATATTCGATCGGCGACCTTGTGTTATTTGTCGAAAAGTATGAATTCGATTGTCATGACAAATGTGTTGCTAAAGCTATAATCTCTCGTTTACGGAATCCTAAGAATCGGAATACCTCTAGGCCCACTAATCATTCTAAGTCCGTGCTTGGTAGACCGCCTTATTTAGATTCTACGTCATGCGTTGTTGTCCTGTAGCTCGGCCACCTCCTTAGAATGTAGTACCACCTAGTGCATTCACAAAGACTAAAGCAAGCAGTGAGTTATAGAGTGCCATTGCGATCTCGTGCAACTCGATTCAAAGACTCAAAATCTAAGCACATCGATCTTCACTATCATTTCATCAAGGACCACGTGGAGCAGTCTTGTTGAATTATACTTCATGGAGTGCAGAATACCAATTGGCGGATCTCCTCACCAAAGCCTTGCCTCCCGCTAGGTTTAATGAGTTGGTCCACCGAATTGGTATGAGGTGTTGACTCAAGAGGAACTGGATGGCCTCTAAAAGCAGTCTTAAAACTCATCAAACACCAAAATCTCTTTTGTAAATAATTTTCAAAAACAAAATACAAAAATATAAAACCCGATAAAACAACAAAAATATTCTTCTAATCTAATTTTCTTTCAACATGGCAAGTACATTTCTTCCATCAACACTTTAATCTTTCAAAATTCAAGTATTTTTCCGAACAAGTGTTGAGGGAGAAAAGTATCACTTAACTATTTCAAAACATCTGTGTACTTGCATGTTATGTATTTTCAAATTGATAACACTCATGTTGAATTAAAGGTTTTGTGCATGTTGTTAGTAGCATTCACCACGATTTGTGTACTTTTATACCTACATTATTTGGTTATATTTGTGTGATTTTAGTACTTAATCGTATCTAGAGATGTTTGTCTAGTATTTATAACCAAGTCTGAGGAAATGGAGAAAATGTGGAAATATGCGATTAATCGAAGATTCCGTCTCGATAAAGCTAAATCCCAAGTACCTTTGAAGACCTTAGTGATTGAAGAACCAAGTTCTACAAGTCGAGTGAAGAGAAAGATCAAGTTTCATATCTCGGAAGATCAACGGATCCGGTTACACCTTCACCGGATCGGTTGGAATTTAATCGGAATAAATGTTTTGCCATGATCGACCGATCGGTCGCAACCCGCAACCGGATCGGTCGGTGTGTTATTATTGAAGATCAGCGGATCGGTTGGTCGTATGACCGATCCGGTTGGAGAAGCTGCGATTGTCAAATCTTCATCACTAAGCTTCCCTTTGCATCCAAACGATTCTAGGTCCTTCTCTTGGTGTATTCTAGTCCTTCCTTACTCCTTGGAGGCCAAGTCAAGCATTTAACACCCTAGGCCTTGGAATTAGTATAAATAGAGGCTAATTGTGAGCATATGAGACACACTTCAATTACAAAGCTCTCTACTCATCAAACCAAGCCTTAACCTCACGAAATTCGTCCTTAGAAATCCGGAGAAGTTTGGAGTTCGAAGTTCCACCTTTGGAGGCCAAAACACTAAGAAGTCCACCACGATCCTTTGGGAATCATTACTTCATCATTTGTAATCTTATTCCAAGCATTGTAAGACTTTTAATCATGTTTTCTAATGATCAAAGTTATGAGTTTATGTTCATGTTTGCTATGAGTGGCTAGTTTCTTTATACACTTGCTTAAATGATGTTGATTATCATATGATTAGTTAGTGATTGTGTTAACATGTTTTAATTCAATTTCAAGTTAATTCTAAGACCCAATTGTGCTAAAGTTTCATAGTGACATTTGTTAATCAAGTTTGGCTAATTGATATAATCGTTGGGGTCGAAAGAACTTCGTGTTATTCAACTAGTCATAATCATTTTGTCTATGGATGATTGTTTTTACCCATTATTCTTGATTATACAAAGGAACTAAGGTGTGGTTGTAATAGAAACGCTTTTTGATTATCAAATTGGATTGGTTGGAAACATCTAAATGGTCGTAAGATTAGTTGTTGAGAATCAATTGTAGCCTTTTGTCTATGATCGGGTACCTTTTGTATTGACCATTTCTTAAGCAATTTGATGAACAAGTGGATGTTTTTGTGTTTAAGTTTACTTATGAAACTCGAATTGATCTTGAATTGATTGGTTAAACTTAATGCTTGTTTTATGAACTAAAATCTTGTGAAGGTTTAACTTGTAAGAACAATAGATTAGTTTTCAACTAATTATCACAACCAACATGTTAAGTAGTTAACACAATCACATTAATCTATGATATGAAACTAGTTTAAGCAAGTGTAGTTTTTAATCATCGAATTTCATTATATCTATTTGCTTTGTTATATGTTTTGATAGACTCAGTTAATTCAAACTTGTGCTCGATTCACTCAAATCCTGCGAGCGATCCCGACTTACCTTCATAATCTTGCTATAGCAGACGAGTATACTTGCTCGTATGTGTTATTAGTAATATTGGTAATTCACCTTTATAAATTTAAAACTTGCACCAACCGGGCACATCAAGTTTTAGGCGCTTGCGGGATTTGATTGTGTTTCAACAAGTTCTTGAATTTCCTCACCGATTCTAAAAAAAAAAAAAAAAATATATTTTTTTCACGAAACCTTAACGGATCCGGTTGCCCTCAACCGAATCGGTTCGAGTTTACCATCATTCAGCAGGTCTAACCGATCGGTCGCATCCGCAACCGATCCGGTTACCTTCCTCATTCCATATAAGCTGTTTTCGTTGTTTGTCCGTGTGTTTAGATATTGCACGGATTCTCTAGGACATTGTATGAACACTCGAGCAGCGGGAATAGAACCAATTTCACCTCTTACCAACCCGAGCGTTTGATTCGAAGAAGAAGAAGAACACTTTTCATACCATTGGAAAATCGTGTACCAATAGTACCAAACCCACCATTTGATAACCTCATAGAAGCCAAAGTTGTTTACAACCCTTTCACCAATTTACCTTTTCCCATGGCGGACGATCAACCCATGTGGGAACCAACGAACCGTAGCACCAAATCCCGAAAGTGCTATTGTTGCTATTAACCTTGGTGACAACTTCACCGTGAAGGGACATCACCTTTCTATGATCAAGACCGACAATTCGATGGCGTGCTGTGGCCGATCCGCATAAGCACATTGCGAATTCATCGAAATTTGCGGAATGTTTCGTTATGGCGACACCGATGTCAATGCCATTAAACTCAAACTTTTCCCATCATCACTCGCGGAGATGCTAAAGTATGGTACAATGAATTAACCCGGGAATCATCAATACTTGGGAGGAGATGAGGCAAGCTTTTGTGAGCGATTCTTTCCACTGCCATGTTTGATCGATTAATGGGAGAAATTCGTGCTTTAACCAAAACCCAAGCGAATCACTTGTCGAAGCTTGGCGAATGAAAGATTTAGCCGTGGTTGTCATGGACATGGATTATCAAAAGGAACCATTATCCAAATCTTTTACCATGGATTTGGATGAAATCTCTCAAGGCATCCTTGATCTTTGGAGGAATTTTCTCTATAAAACTCCCAACGATGCACATCAATTGCTCGAAGATCGAGTACTTCTCAAACTTGATTGGTCCAAAGATTCAAAACCAAACCTCTCAGAAAAACCGTTGCTTTTGTCGAAAACACGGATACCTCAAAACTCATGGAGAAGATGGGCGTTAACCTCACAAATCAACTCGCAATACAAGGATATCAAAGATGAGATGAAAGACATGCGAGACGGATGCAACAATTGTGGAGAAATCACCCATCGTCCGAGTGCGACGATAAACCTATGGGTGGACCAAAAGAAGGAGAAGCAAATTACGTTCAAGGAGGATACCGTGGAGGAGGATATCGTAGTAATTATTACGGTCGAAGTGCGGAAATTGGCAAGATCGCCGACCAAGGGATGACAACCGTGATTCTCAACCACAGGCGGCGATCCACCACACCAAACTTCCGACAAAAGGCGGAAGAAACCGAATTCGAAAAACCATGAGAGAATTCGTGGTGGTCAAAATCCATAAATGATTTTATAAAAATCAATTTTCAATCTCAAAGCCAAAGTTGAGCAAGGACGGAAAAATCATCAAGCATCTATCCAAGATCTTGAAAACAAGCTTAGCGAGACTTTCGACCAACATTCCTCTAGACCATACGGTTCATTGCCAAGTAACACTCAATCAATCCAAAACCATCAAATGATAAGACGTCACGTCCACCCCAAACAAGAAATGAACATATCAATCTTTGTTTTCACAAGAAGTG
Organism: Chrysanthemum lavandulifolium; assembly: GCA_022545495.1. Lineage (NCBI taxonomy): Eukaryota > Viridiplantae > Streptophyta > Magnoliopsida > Asterales > Asteraceae > Chrysanthemum > Chrysanthemum lavandulifolium. Next base: position 73,860,901 of record CM040240.1, read on the forward strand.
GTCTCGTCGATCCACCACCTAATCCTAATACTCTGTCACCGTTGATAGTGAGGATGAAAGCGAAGAACCAAACACAACTCAAACCACCAAAAGAAAGACATTCCATCCGTCAAGGCGTATACACGAAAATTCCTTATCCTCAACGCCTAAAGAAAGAGAAGATGGAAGAGCGTTATAAGAAGTTTATCGAAATAATCAAAGAGGTTAGACTCAATGTTCCTCTCGTTGATGTTATAGCGGAATGCCCAATTATGGGAAATTTTGAAAGAACTTCTTAATAACAAAAGCAAGCTTGAGCAAATATCGACAACTTTTCTTAACGAAGAATGCTCGACCATAGTTCAAAACAAAATTCCACCAAAACTCGGAGATCACAGGAGCTTTCTTATTCCATGTACTTTCGGGAATAACGTTAAATGTGATGCTTTAGCCGATCTTGGCGCAAGTATCAATTTGATGCCTTATTCACTCTATTCCAAGTTGTGCAACAACGACTGAAACCAACAAAAATGAGCATCCGATTGGCAAATCATTCCTATCAATATCTGTGGGAATTCTTTGAGAATATGCTTGTTCAAGTCGGTAAATTCATATTTCCGTGGACTTTGTAATTTTGGAAATGGAAGAAGATAGTAAAGTCCCACTCATTTTAGGAAGACCTTTCCTAAACACATGACATAATCATCAAAGTTAAAGGAAAAGAACTCAACCTTGGGTTGGGAAGATCGAATCACTTTTCTTATCGATAAAGCAATGCGCTACCCACATTCGGTGATGACACTTGTTTTAACGTCGATGTTATTGATGAAGTCAGCGATGAGGAATTAGATGCATTCTTGAGCGAATCCGATCCATTCATGACTACTTACGAAAAATCAATGAAGCAGATTCGACAAAGAGTTTGATGATTTCATGAAAGTAGAATTTGAAGAAGATAACTCGGAAGAAGAAGAAATAGAGGAAGAGGAAGAAAATTTTGAAATCACTTTCAATGACAAGATGCGAATAAAATCCTCTATCGAAGAACCACCCACGGATCTCGAACTCAAACCTCTCCCAAATCATCTTGAATATGCTTATACGGAGGAGAACTCACTTCTTCCGGTAGTCATATCTTCATTGCTCGAGGATGATGAGAAAGAAAGTTTAGTTTCGTACTCAAAATCACAAACAAGCTTTTGCTTGGAAAACATCGATATCCGAGGAATTAGTCCTAATTTTGCAAACACAAAATCAATTTTGAAGAAGGATTAAACACTGTGGTAGAACGTCAGCGTAGACTCAATCCCAACATGAAAGAAGTTGTTAAAAGGAAATCATTAAACTTCTTGATCTTGGAATCATTACCCAATTGAGGATAGTCCTTGGGTAAGCCACATTCTTTGTGTTCCAAAGAAAGGAGGAATGACGGTTGTAACTAATGAGCGAAATGAGCTAGTTCCAACTAGAGCATCACCGGTTGGCGTGTTTGTATTGACTATCGTAAGTTAAACAAAGCCACCGAAAGGATCACTTTCACTCCCATTCATGGATCAAATGCTTGAAAGACTAGCGGAAATAAATTCTTTTGTTTCCTCGACGGATTTTCGGGATATTTCCAAATTCCATCGATCCTAACGATCAAGAAAAGACCACCTTTACTTGTCCTTTTGGAACCTACGCATATCGGCGTATGCCTTTTGGTCTTTGCAATGCACCCGCGACTTTTCGAGAGGTGTATGATCGCCATATTCAAGACATGCTAGAGACCTCCATGGAAGTTTTCATGGATGATTTTCGATCTTTGGAGATTCATTCGAAGCTTGCCTTTCTAATCTCGATAAAATGCTCGAAAGATCTTGTTGCACATCTTGTTCTCAAGCGGGAGAAATGCCACTTTATGGTAACAAGAAGGAATTGTGCTTGGCCACAAAATCTCTAGTCTTAGGAATGGAAGTCGACAAAGCAAAGGTCGATGTCATCTCAAAACTTCCACCACCAACCAACGTCAAATCCGTTAGAAGTTTTTAGGACATCTTTGGTTTTACTGCCGATTCATCAAAGATTTCTCCAAAATATCTCGTCCAATGACAAAACTTCTTGAGAAAGAATCTATCTTTGACTTCAATCTTTGATTGCATAAAAGCTTTGAATCTTTGAAATCTCAACTTACTAGTGCTCAATTATGGTTTCACCTAATTGGTCATTACCTTCGAACTTATATGCGACGCAAGCGATTTTCTTTGTTGGGTGTCTTAGGACAACGTGAAGGAAAACACTTTCGGCCTATATATTTTGCCGACAAGACCTTTGAATAGTGCCCGACAAAATTATACCGTCACCGAAAAAGAATTACTAGTTATCGTTTTGCCTTTGACAAATTCGATCATATCTTGTGCTCTCAAAAGCGATCGTTTTACCGATCATTCGACACTCGAATATCATTCACCAAGCAAGGCGCTAAACCACGTCTTATTCGATGGATTTTGTTACTCCAAGAATTTGACATCGAAATCAAAGACAAGAAAGGGCGAGAGAATCTTCTGCGATCACTTATCTCGTCTCGAAAATCCTAATCTTGAGGAATTGAAAGAAGAAGAAATCGATGATTATTTTCCGATGAAACTCTCATGACCATCGGCGGAAATAGCGATCCTTGGTTTCTTGACTTTGCAAACTACCTCGCGGAGGAATTCTCGAAAAGGACTAACTCATGCTCAAAGAAGCAAATTCTTTTGAACTCAAATACTACTTTTGGGAAGAGCCATATCTTTTCAAAATGTGTCCGATGGGATGATCCGAAGATGTATTTTGGTTCGAAACTCGTAAAATTCTTGACGAATGTCACCATGGCCAAGCGGGGGACATTATGGTCCTTCCACCACAGACTAAGAAAGTTTTTGATCTTTGGATTCTATTGGCCAACAATATTCAAAAAGCACATACACTTGTTCAAAGCTGTGGCGCTTGTCAAAGAACCACCAATCTCTCGAAGGGATGAAATGCCATTAACAAGCATTCAAGTGTGTGAAATATTCGATATTTGGGAATAGATTTCATGGGACCTTTCCTAAATCCCACAAATTTGAATACATTCTCGTTGCTATAGATTACGTGTCCAAATGGGCGAAGTGAAGCTTTACCGACAAGCGATGCTCGTGTCGTCGTTAATTTTCTCAAAAACTTTTAGCTCGTTATGGAATTCCCAAAGCACTCATAGCGATCGTGGAACTCATTTACGCAATCAACAAATGGAAAAAACCATGAAAAGATATGGAGTTCATCATCGATTTGCATTGCTTATCATCCACAAACTAGTGGTCAAGTCGAAAATACCAGCGAGCTCTCAAAAGAATCTTGGAAAAACCGTAAAAGACAATCCGTCTTTATGGGCAAGAAAACTTGATGATGCTCTGTGGGCATTTAAATGCGACTTATAAAACACCAATTGGTACAACTCCTTACGAGACTCTGTATGGGAAGACTTGTCATTGCCGTTCGAAGTTGAACATCGTGCTTATTGGGCGCTCGAGACAATGTAACACCGATCTCAAAATAGTTGGAGAAAAGATTTCTCCAATTGCACGAACTCGATGAATTAAGACTCAAGCTTATGAAAACTCCAAAGCGTATAAAGCGAACAAAAGCTTATCATGATAAAAAGCTACGAATTGAAAAGAATTCAAAGCGGAGATAAAGTTACGCTTTTAACATGAAATTCAAATTCAAAGCTCTAAGTTACAACCAAAATGGTTTGGACCATATGTCGTTAAACATGGATATCCATACGGGTATGTCGAACTCTATGACAAACAAGGTGGAAGTTTCATTGTTAATGGACACGAATCAAGTTATACTACGACAAGGAGCAAGCGAATGAAGTTTCGATTCTTGGCGGTGTCACGGAGACACCATGAGAATGAATTGAAACTATCACCTTTGTAGCACCATTTCACGGAAGAATTCCACAAATTGTTCCGTGGAAACCAAGCTATTTGAATTAAATGCAGGGCGATATTGAAGATCTTGGTGAAGAATTCATGTACATCCCAAACTCTACAAAATGTTCAAAGCGCCCTTGCGGTGAATAAGTCGGGAAGAATCGAGTCGGTGATGACTCGGTAATAAAACAAGCGCTTCTCGGGAGGCAACCCGTGTGTTTGATTTGATTTTCGTGGTCACTCCCAAAGTCTTAACCTTTGGTTGAACTTAAGTGTGGGGGTGCCACCTTTAATAAAACCTTTTGTTTGTTTATAAGATTGTGTGCGGTGATGATTTCTCTAGTGGGCGCTAGGAATGAAGAAAGAATTTTAAGGCGATAAACTCGTTGACATATCTGGTTTCATCTCTATTTTCCCTATTTCTATACTTTGAAGTTCGTTTTCATTGAGGACAATGTCTAACTTAAGTGTGGGGGGTGAATAGGAAAAATTAGAGTTTTCATGCTTAAATTTAAAATTTTGTTTGCCACTTGTGATCTAGTTGTTTCACACTTTTAGGATTATCTATTAGAATAAGCTGGATCATTCCTTGGTAAAATTGGTAATATTTGAAACTTCGAGATGTGTTCGATTACTATTGCAATCCATTACGGGATCGATAAACATTTGCTAGCACATATTATACCCTTTCCACTAAATTGTGAGGATTTGAGCCTATTTCTTATTAGCATACATCTTTTATGCTTGGATCTTTTGTTATGAGTGTCTTGGGTGATTTTATTTATTCTAGAACTTGTGCTTGTAAATCATTACTAGACATGATGAGATTGCATTCGTGCGATATAAGTGAATTCGTGTGATAAAGAGGCACCTTAGGATTTAACCCGAATGGCCTTCCATTTTACATCTAATGATATATTAGCTAGCCTCATTGGTTAGTTAACCACCCACATGGACCCATTTGTAGTGCTCATTTTAGCGCTAGATACCCCTAGTTACACCTTACGAGCCATCCCTTTCATGTTTGCTTCACCCAGAAAATACAAAAAGATTTTACATTTTAAACCTTAGCCTATCCCTTATTAATGTCTAACGGTTGGTTGCTAGTTTCATGGAAAGTGAAGATTGTTCAAATGATTATGAGTACCACCTCTTTTGTGATTGATTAAGCCATGCGTTATGTTATGTTGAAAAAAAAAAAAAAAAAAAAATAGTGTTGAAAGTATGGAAATAATAGCCAATGTGCTATGATCGAAGAACAATTGTCATGGCAAAGCAAAAAGGTGTGGAAAGTGGAAAAGAAGAAAGCAAAGCTATAATCATTTATTTGGTTCGTGGAATGTTTGGTAGCTAGCAACATGGGTATTAGACTTGATTTCATTTTATTTTAACACCAATTTCATAAACATTCCATGCCTTATCCATACCCTTAACCCTTAGCCATATCATTATAACCCGAATAAAAGCCCTCTTTAGATGTTTTTACTTGGTGCTCGCGCCACGTCGGTGGAGTTTGTTTCTTGTACAAGCTTATGGTAATAATCTAATCATGGTGAGCAATGAGTGTGATTTATCTTGTTACTCCACTAAAATGAGTGATTGAGTGAATTATATTCCATTATTTTTAGTGAGGTGTTTTGAAATGTTAATCATGCAAGAAAATCATTGGATATTGTCAAACATCTTGATGTTTCACCTTTATAAGCATAATTGATGAATCTTCTCTCGTATTTATACTTGGTTGATTTGCATCACATTTTCATAATCACGATCCGGTACCGGTGGATGTTTGTCCTAGATTTGCTTGAGGGCAAGCAAAGTTTAAGTGTGGGGAATTTGATAACACTCGGATTGTGCATGTTTTAGTAGCATTGTGTGTACTTTTATATCATTATTTGGTTATATTTGTGTGATTTTAGTACTTAATCGTATCTAGAGATGTTTGTCTAGTATTTATAACCAAGTGCGAGGAAATGGAGGAAAATGTGGAAATATCGGTTAATCGAAGATTCCGTCTCGATAAAGCTAAATCCAAGTACCTTTGAAGACCTTAGTGATTGAAGAACCAAGTTCTACAAGTCGAGTGAAGAGAAAGATCAAGTTTCATATCTCGGAAGATCCAACGGATCGGTTACACCTTCAGTAGGATCGGTTGGAATTTAATCGGAATAAATGTTTTTGCCATGATCGACCGATCGGTGCAACCATAACCGGATCGGTCGGTGTGTTATTATTGAAGACCGGCGGATCGGTTGGTCGTATGACCGATCCGGTTGGAGAAGCTGCGATTGTCAAATCTTCATCACTAAGCTTCCCTTTGCATCAAACGATTCTAGGTCCTTCTCTTGGTGTATTCTAGTCCTTCCTTACTCCTTGGAGGCCAAGTCAAGCATTTAACACCCTAGGCCTTGGAATTAGTATAAATAGAGGCTATTTGTGAGCATATGAGACACACTTCAATTACAAAGCTCTCTACTCATCAAACCAAGCCTTAACCTCACGAAATTCGTCCTTAGAAATCGAGAGAAGTTTGGAGTTCGGAAGTTCCACCTTTGGAGGCCAAAACACTAAGAAGTCCACCACGATCCTTTGGGAATCATTACTTCATCATTTGTAATCTTATTCCAAGCATTGTAAGACTTTTAATCATGTTTTCTAATGATCAAAGTTATGAGTTTATGTTCATGTTTGCTATGGTGGCTAGTTTCTTTATACACTTGCTTAAATGATGTTGATTATCATATGATTAGTTAGTGATTGTGTTAACATGTTTTAATTCAATTTCAAGTTAATTCTAAGACCCAATTGTGCTAAAGTTTCATAGTGACATTTGTTAATCAAGTTTGGCTAATTGATATAATCGTTGGGGTCGAAAGAACTTCGTGTTATTCAACTAGTCATAATCATTTTGTCTATGGATGATTGTTTTACCCATTATTCTTGATTATACAAAGGAACTAAGGTGTGGTTGTAATAGAAGCGCTTTTGATTATCAAATTGGATTGGTTGGAAACATCTAAATGGTCGTAAGATTAGTTGTTGAGAATCAATTGTAGCCTTTTGTCTATGATCGGGTACCTTTTGTATTGACCATTTCTTAAGCAATTTGATGAACAAGTGGATGTTTTTGTGTTTAAGTTTACTTATGAAACTCGAATTGATCTTGAATTGATTGGTTAAACTTAATGCTTGTTTTATGAACTAAAATCTTGGCGAAGGTTTAACTTGTAAGAACAATAGATTAGTTTTCAACTAATTATCACAACCAACATGTTAAGTAGTTAACACAATCACATTAATCTATGATATGAAACTAGTTTAAGCAAGTGTAGTTTTAATCATCTGAATTTCATTATATCTATTTGCTTTGTTATATGTTTTGATAGACTCAAACTTGTTAATTCAAACTTGTGCGATCGATTCATAATCTCATAATCCTATGTGAGCGATCGACTTACCATAATCCTATGGTTAATCTTGCTATAGCGTAAGTGACGCATAAATGTATACTTGCTCGTATGTGAATATATGTTAAGATTATGATAGGATATTGCATAAAATTGAGTCAAGGTTTATTGTTCACCTTTTATAAATTTAAAACTTGCGTGAAGGATACCAACGCATAAGGTCTACTCACGAGTAAGCCCATCTTCCCCAATGGCTATCCTAGAAAGATTGGAAAGAACAACCTTAGGGTTGACTTTGAAACCCTCACATGCTCGAGAATCTTCTTGTCTCATTCTTTGTGGATATTCTAAGGAATCATCCCTACCAAAACATGCTCTCACACTCTACTCTTGCACTCGGAAATCTACATTCAGCAATTCGGAATTCTATGCGAGAGGATCACGGGTCAAAGTGCGATGATGTGGTGACACTTAATCACAAACAAGTCACCATCACTCATGCGAGAATTCACGGGCTGTTCTTCTCATTCTGAAATCGAGCCAAGCGACTTCTTTGCTACACCTCTTGAAGAGGCAGTTCGCAATTTCTTCTTGACATTGGCTATGATGAAGCTTCAGGATTATTACTAAGCATTCTCACGTGGAGCTTAAGAACATTCCTCAACCGTGGAGAACCCTCTACATCATCATTACCAAGTCATTTACGGTCGTGGCGGTGGTTATGAGCATCCAAAGCTCATGGAACTACAAATCTTCGGTCTCTAATCAATAAGAAGGACATCGAAATCGAAGCAATCGATATGGGAGGACATGATGCTATTTCACAGAAGCTTGGCTCAAATATTCCTATGTCGGATACACAAAGCTTTTGATCCGAGAGCACTTGGACTTAATCACGATATCCCCATGAGGCTCAATGACCCCGACAATCACGACTTGTTGTCCGAACCTATCCTTTCTATCGAATCAAGGAATCGACAACTAAGAAGCGAGGTCTTGTCTTTGCTCGATCACCTTCTATCTAAAGAACTCAAGAAGCTTGAAGCGTATAAAAGGTATCTAGTAGCGGTAAAGAAGGCCAAGTTGGTCATCTTGATGAAAAACCTTGAGGAACTCCTACTCGGAGAACCGTAAGAGGAAGTCTTTGGAAATCTGATAATTTGAAAGTTATAGGAAGCTTACCAAAAGGAATCCTCCTTGTAAAGGATTGTTCCGTAAAGGAAGTCGAACCTATTCCCACACCAACCGCAAAGAAAGCTTGTGGATGAGGACTCGAGGTCTTGAATCGAAGAAGAGATTACATACTACGAAGCGCAAGGATGGCATTCCATTAGTACCAAAACCTCAGTCCTCCGGTGACCTAGGAAAAGGAAAGACTCACATGCTTGTGCCATATGAAGAAAGCTCGAGAAAGTGATGAAGAGCAACTGGATAAATCATACAGGAAGAAGTTTAAAATCGTCGGACACCTTCAAAAGTCAAGAATTTGCAAAAGACCAAATGGGTGGCCCCGGAGGATCAAGTGGTGTCGCTTGACTCTTCACCGAGATCGATGCGGTTAATCGACCCGATAGGGATCCGTGCCACCACTCTTGTGCAACAACAAAAGCTTGTGGAGGATACTATCGAATATGAGTTTGAGAAAACCAAACCGAGAAGTCCGAGAAAGATAAAGATCTTTGATTATGACAAGTCGCTCGGAAAGTCCTACACGTTCACGGAAGGAAACTTCGAACCGCCCAAGGACCCCGAGTCTCCTCATGTCTCTTCCTCATCGATTCTTCATCTCACCTCACCACCACCATCAAAGAAATCAACCAAATCTACATCCAAATCTGTGAAGAAACCACCTCGATCTTGGATTTCTCATGCTCATGAAAGTATTGTGAAAGTCATCCAACAAGTCGAAGAAGAACGTTCTCTGTAAAACCGAATTGGTTTCTTGACCAAATCTGATACTTAAATGATGAGAATGACAAGATGCGAGAAAGAAAGGGAATTCGTTCAGAGTTCATGAAAAGTCATCGTCAAGAGGAACCGAACGAAATGATCAAAGGTTACACTAACAAGTACCTTCGGATATCGTTCCTAAAGTCACAAAGGAGATGTTTACGAGAAAACTATATCCGAATCTTATGCAGAGATAGCCAAGCAAACTATAAGATCAACACCTTTAACCATCACAATCAATCCATCGATCCTGTAGTTTTCTCGGATAATGAATTGGTGGCCAAGCTTGTCACACAAATGTCTAAGCGATGCGGGACATTTAATTACGATGAAGGAAAAGTTTCAAGTATTCTTGGACTACCAACTCAAAGAAGCATGTAGATTCGAGCGGAAGGCCAAAACGTCCTAGAGGCGATGAAGATAAGGATCGGGATAAGCATGATAAAGCTAAACGTCGGAAGAAGTCCGGTGAATCATCTTCTATGTTACCTCCTCTCCAACAGACTCCTACTCAACAAAGGTCTCCTCCTCGTTCTTCTATAGATAAACCTCGGGACGATTCGAGTTACCACCCCGACTCGAAAAACGGTGATCACTTTGAGTATACGGGTGGTGGCGATGAAGAGGTCCTTGAGCCCCTACAACAACCCATCTCTCCCAAACAAATTAAGAAACCGAATCCTCATCTAGGCCAAAACAAAAGAAGAAGAAGGCGCCCATGGTTGGCGTCGTATCATGGCGGATGACGATAAAACAGAGGAATTTGAATGGTTCTCTACACTTGTTAACTCAACTCCTACCGAAGAAGGTCAAAATCGGTAGCGGTAATACTTTGGAGCATGCTAAGATTATGCAAGAAAAGTTCCATGTGAAGAAGATGACGAAACCGAATTGAGGCGAATCAAGAATGAAGCTTTTCAACTGTGGAAAGATAGCTCGAAAGTGCCATCGAGGTTGAATATCACCTTGAAAACATTGCTCGAGCTATGTCCAACAACATGGATTGGCTCAACCCGATAAGCAAACGTCGACTTCACTAAACGGGACAACCTCCATATTACACCGATGGTCAAAACCACTACCAACGATCGCCAACCGGATGAACCTAGGATTCCATTCGGATATTTCTTCAACAAAGACACGGAATTTATTCTACATGGTGGCGATGGATCAAGGAAATACGCTACATCTTTGACACTTCCATTTCTGTGACCATATACTCAAACCGCATAGCCATCGAGGGCGTACAAACACTTGTGTTCGACAAAGTGGAAGCATATGACCGCGATGCAATGTACGGATTCATCATTGGCGGGCGTCAAGAATCTACTACTGAGCTGTCGCAGTTCGTAAGTCTCAACATGGGTGTTCAATTACTAAGGATATCGTTGCCATCAAACACGTTGCTCTTTCATCTAAGTGGGACTACACTTTCCTAAAGAATATCGTGGTCAAACGACAAGATGAAAAGATTATGCATTCTCTCGAGGTGACTTTGAGAATTTGTCAATCAACGACATTGAAGACATGTACCTTGCCAAAGTGCAGGTCGCATGAGGCAATTTTCAAGCAAGTACAACGTGAATTCATCAAGTCCTTGCTCATCTTCATCGACGCATAGTCATCAAGGAACATGTAGAAGATATTCATTTGGCGGTTGAATCTTATCGGACCCATGTCAACTTCACACCACCTCGCCTAGATCTTCCCGACATCAAATGACTCTCACAATATACACTCATCGGCCAAACCTTTCGCCGTTTACCGTAGTGAAATACAAAGAAATTTCTTAATGGCGTGTAGTGAACTTCACTAGTTTAGGGATCACACTTTGAAGATGGTTAGGGACGGAATGGCATATAGGTTGAAGGACATACGTCACAAGATTGGGTCTCCTAAGCGATGGAATTCTCGGGATCGAAGGGATATGAGGAGAATCATCGAATGATTGATGAAAGGTTGTTTGAATGGATCGATTCGAGAACATTGGAAAGCTTTGTTGGTGGTCGACCGGGATCAACATCACCGGCTATCAACGCCTGTTTGCACTCCCGGAGACATCACCGCACTTCGGTACCCTTGAATTGTTTCCTTCATTATTACATTTGGATGTGTGATTATATATGTCAATGGCTTGTGCACACATAACGATGTACAACCCGTAATTGTCAAGGAAGGACCACGTGGTACGCAGTGCCACAATCCTTATAAAAGGAGCGAAGCTTCTTACTTTTGAGTAAAACCTATTAAACCTTTCATTTTTCAAGGTTTTTCTCAAAAGGACAAGTACTTCCTCTGATCATTTTCAAAACCTCAACCGCTTTTATCACTTGTTGAGGGGAGTACTTGAGTTAAAACTTTGTTTACAAATTGTTCATAGTGGTCATCTTCCCAACACTCGAAATGGTCATATATATTGTCAACTTTTCAAAATAACATTTTATATGCCATTTTGAGGGGAGAAAATTATGTGATAAGAAATATGTTGTGTAAATGCAAATGAATATTTGTGTAATTGACTTAACCAACGAATTGACGGTACTAAACTGTTAGTAACTCGAAAAGACTTGTCCTGGACGGGTAATAATTTCAAGCTAGTTCGCTAGTAATGTAAACGTGTCTCGCAAAGGACTTGTCCGAGTAGAATGTACCATTCTAGAAACTCTTGGTGTAAAACCCGAAAATCTAAAACTTATATAAAGACATAAATACCCTTGGAACCAAGAATAATAAAATACGTAAAACACGTTTATAATAAAGTACGAAATTAAAAACCTAATAAATAAAACTTAACGAATATAATTTCGTGAACGACTTTGGTACGACGAAGGACGTATATGTTTCGCTAAGAAGTTGGGCCGTTCGTTTGTTTAATGGACCCGTGTCTTTTGTTTTTGTTTTGCGCCAAGCCTAAGCCCAAGAGGGATGTTTGTTGTGTTCGTGTGAGCCAAGGAGGAGGGGGGCCGAAGCCCATTTGTTTGTATGTGTGTATTCGGTTGGACCCAAGCCAACCCAAACCCAATCACTTTCCTAATCTAACTCAAATACTACAACTATAAATACAACACATAATCATTAAATTGAAACCCTAGTTTTGCTTTGCCTTTTCTTTTCCTTTTGCTCGGCCGAGAGTCTCAAACACACCCTTGGTGTCGATTTTTCTTATTCAAGTGAAGGTATAACGTTTATTCATCTTCCTTTAACGTACCTTGCATGTATATGTCGAGATATATTTGATTAGTCGCTTTTCTTTTCTTTTTGTTTTGGGTCGAGAGGTGGTAACCAAGGAAACAAGAAACCCTAATTTACTTTAACATAAAATTAATAAGGAACGTGTAAGTGATAAGTAATATTGAATCAGGTCATGTATATGTTGAGTTAATGTTAGCCGAGACATGCATGAGGTTGGACCGAGGCATGCATGAGTTTCGAATGAGGTTTAAAACATATTAACTTGTATCTGAAACATGTTTAGATGAGCTAGGTCTTGTGTAAAACATGCTAGCGAAACCCTAGGTGAACCGAGAATATGTGTACATGAGATTTAGACATGTAATTAATGAGTAAAGTACGTAAACATAAACCCTAGTTTTAAAATATGTAAAGCGTATAAAGTATACAAAACCCTAATAACTTATGGTCACATGAAATCATAAACGTGTATGATAAAGAGTAAAAGTAAAGAAGGTTATTAATTACGTATTAGGTTAAGTAGCAAGTCATTAAGACGTAACATATAAAGTAAATGCATATTAATGAGATATTAAAGAGTAAGAAACCCTAGAACGTAAATGAGAATATGTTAGGGTTTGAGCTAAATATAGTAAGTGTTATTTCATGTGTGAGTTATAACTTATAAAACTATTTTCTCATTTAACCTAGACTTTAATAAATGATATAACGAACCCTAATCTACAACATTGATTATAAAATACTTAAGACTCATTAATAAAACCCTAAAGTATAAGATTACTAATTATGGATACTAAATATTAAAAGATCATTCGACGATTATGGAATCATTAATAACTTGGACGACCGTTAATGTCTATAGGTTACGTGAAGAGGAGTAATCCTTTGTTTCGTCTTTACGCTTTTCGATCTTTGCGTTGGAATAAGTGCAGATATTCGACCTTTTCAAGAAAGGTTTCTCTTAATGTTTTCTTCGTATTAGGTTTTCCTAAGCCTTTGCTATGAATCCCAAATCGATTTGTTTGAGCTATTGCTTATCCGAACTTTGATTTACGAATTATGAAACATCGATTTTTGAACTATCTCGATATGAAAAGCGTGATTTTGGAAATATGAATGATTTTTCGATAAATATGATCCGTATCGGTTATGACATTCGATTTGACCTAAGATAGTTTGACACCCGAGCCAAATATTTAACTAGTCATGGGGTTCCATGTCCGTATCGATGATGCACTCGATATGACTCTAGGCGATGAGTGATGTTACGCCACGTCTCGGATGGTGAAGCATATTTGTGAATATGTAGGAAGGGCGTATGGATGCATCCTAGATCCATTATCCGTTATATGTTATATGTTATCGATGATTGATCTTTGCGATGCGTGCACGCCCTTCATAACTCGTAGGTCTCCCTACAAAATGTTGCCTTGTGTGAATATGAATGTGATCGATATAAGTTCGGGCTCGTGGTAGTTGACTATAAATATCTTTTGAAATTATGATTTATGATTTTGAAAATGATAAAGATTTTGTTATTGCTCATTCACTTTATTTCATTATCCGTTATCGCTTAGTATTAGCTTTTGCTTTCATATCATGCTCTTTGGGCTTTTGAAGCTCACCGCACTTTCTTTTCTTCCGCGGCGGTATCTAAGCATTGAAGCTGGGTTGCTTTGGGATGAGTGCTTGAGTGGACTTACCTTAGAGATTTAGCTTTGATTTCTTATGATGCCATTTAGACTTATTTTATTTCGGATCTTATGTTTGAAGTTTATTATGCTTCCGCTGGGACCTATGTATTGAAGTCATTATGACTTGGATTATTTTTCCGTATTTATGTTAAGACTTTCTTTTGGTTATGAATGTTTTGCTTTGATATGACACCATTACTTGTGATTCCTTTACCCTTGGCGGGTCGGGCGTTCAGTTTATGGTATCGAGCCTGTGTTTACGACTTGTAGTCGGGACACGTGAACATAAGAACCTTAAGTTATCCCTTAGAGTTAAGATTTGACTGTGAGGATTGGGTAGACTTAGGTTTCCTTCTGCGAACTTCCATTTCGTATCTCACCTTTGTTCATTTTGCTAATCGTTTGAATATCGTTTAGATGGTTCGAACTCGTACCACCGGTGGCGCGGATGGAGACGATGATCTTTGTTAACATGGATCTGCGATTGCGAATGCTCTCAACTCTCTTTTCCACGGTTTGACTACACCGAGATGATGGAACAGTGATCAATAACATCCGTAATCGAATGGTGCTTCGGGTAGTGGTGGAGGAAATCAACCCGTAGGCATTCATACTTGGCTCGAGCGTTTGAAGCTCAAGCCTCTTTCTTTAGCACTTCCGCTACTCCTCAAGCCGAGGACCGGATCACTCATGTTGAGAAGTTGTTTGAAGTATTGGGTTGTGGAGACGAGTTTAAGACTCGTTTGGCTGCGTTTAAGTTGGAAGGTGATGCTTTAAATTGGTGGAAAGCATTGAAACAAGCACGAGGAGGAGATGCTTTTGTTACTTGTACTTGGACGGAGTTTGGACTATCTTCTATAACCGTTACTTCCGGATCTTTGAGCAAAGAAAGGTATGAGAGGATTATCAGCGATCTACCGGTTTGATAATGAGAACTCCAACGAGTACATGAGTAGGTTTATGAGGTTGGTAAGCTTTGTTGGAGCAATTCTTTGGAGATGGTAGGCGCCAAGCTAAGCATTTCAAATGGGGATCAAGAAGTGGGTGTTGGACCGACCGCTTAACATCGACTATGAGGATGTGTCGGACTGCAATGATGCACTCGTAACATTGAGATCTTTCATGAGGGTTCGGGTTACAACAAGCGTAATCGCGATGGTGATCGGATTCAAGGTAGGACTCAAAGTAATGAGTATAAGGAAATCTTGGCGGAGTTATGATTCGAAGGGACAAGTGGATAAGGGTTATGATCGCCGGGTCATCGGGAAGGAATGTGGACTCTAGGCGCCGAGGCGAGGGGTCGGATAGCGTAGCTGCGGTAAGAATGGAAATGATCGTCGAATCGTGGTAACAATAACCGCCGTTATAACAAAGATCGACCGACTCGAGGATCGAATCGTGGTCGTGCTTCAGATCTTCCGTCAAGACGGATACCAAGTTTTGCCTCCCCACCTATCTGTACTACTTGTGGAAAGGCTCATCCGGACCGTGTTTCAAGGCCATCGGTGGATGTTTCTCTTGTGGTTCTACTACTCACAAGATCAAGGATTGCCCTAAGAGGAACCCGCGATTCACGGAAATTACACCAAGCCGCCACCTACCACCGGACGTGTCTATGCTACTACTCGGAATCAAAGCGGAGCATACTTGGTACCATTACGGAACTCTTTTCATTGATGATTATTTCATCTTCGCTTTATTTGACACCGCGCCACACACTCCATCATATCCATCACATGTGCTAAGAAACTAAATATGAAGCCACAACCACTAACGAATCACTTATCTATATCTACACCTATGAAAAGTCACATGATCATTGATCATAAACACGTTAAGTGTCCTCTTCGCTTTGATGATCGTATTCGCCATGCACATCCGTATCCTCTCGATATGGTCGACTTTGATATCATTCTAGGCATGGATTGGTTGGCTTATCATAGAGCTTCCATCGATCGCTATGCTAGAAGCGTGATCTTTGGAGACGTTAAACATCCTAAATTGTTTATTATGGTTCTAAACCACTCAAATCTGTTAAGTTCATTTCTGCTATGAAGGCACGGACCATGATTGCTCATGGGTGTCAAGGTTTTCTAGCATCTGTTAAGGACACATCTTTGGAAAGTCCTAACATTGAAAATCTTTCTGTTGTGTGTGAATTCACTGACGTTTTTCCCGATGAACTCCCTGGACTTCCTCCAGCTCGAGAAGTTGAGTTTAGTATCGAGTTAATCCCTGGTGCTAAACCGATTTCAAAAGCTCCGTATCGTATGGCACCTGTAGAACTGAAGGAGTTGAAGGAACAACTGCAAGAGATGATAGATAATGGATTCATTCGACCTAGTGTTTCTCCATGGGGTGCACCTGTTTTGTTTGTGAATAAGAAGGATGGAAGTATGCGTCTATGTATCGACTATCGTGAACTTAACCGTATTACTATTCGGAACCGTTATCCTCTCGCCCGCATAGATGATTTGTTTGATCAAGCGCAAGGAGCTAAGTTCTTTTCTAAGATTGATCCGAGGTCCGTTATCATCAACTACGTGTGAAGGAGCAAGATGTTCCTAAGACCGCGTTTCGTACGGATATGGTCATTATGAGTTTCTCGTTATGCCTTTTGGTTCGACGAATGCACTGCTGTGTTTATGGACCCGATGAATCGTGTTTTCCATGAGTTTCTCGACAAGTTCGTTATTGTTTTCATCGACGACATTTTGGTTTACTCTAAGTCCAAGAAGAGCATGAGCAACATCTCCAAATAGTTTTGGAGATTCTGAGGAAGAAGAAGTTGTATGCCAAATTCTCGAAGTGTGAATTTTGGTTAAGACAAGTCGCTTTCCTTGGTCATATCGTATCATCGATGGTATAACCATGGATCCGTCTAAGGTTGAGGCTATCACTAAGTGGCCAAGACCTCACGACGATGTTGGTCGAGGGAGTTTTCTAGGACTTCTTTGGATATTATCGACGTTTTGTTGAAGGTTTCTCTCGTTTAGCCTTGCTGTTAACCCAATTGATGAGGAAAGGTGAAAAGTTCGTGGACGGATGAAAGAGAAAAGAGTTTTGAAGAGTTGAAACGGAGATTGGTTTCGCTCCTATTTTGACTCTTCCATCCGGTTCGGAGGATATCAAATTTATAGCGATGCATCTAAGAAAGGATTGGGCCGTGTCTTGATGCAACATGGTAAGGTGATAGCTTACGCTCAAGACAATCGAAACCTTATGAGGAGAATTACCCAACTCATGACCTTGAGTTAGGCGTGGTGTTCGCGTTGAAGATCCGGAGACATTACTTGTATGGAGAGACCGTGATATTTTCACCGACCATAAGAGTCTCAAGTATATTTTCACTCGGAAGGAACTCAATATGAGACAAAGAAGATGGTTAGAACTTCTTAAGGATTATGATACTAACATTCAAGACCATCTGGTAAGGCTAATGAAGTTGCCGACGACTTAGCCTGAAATCGGTATGATTGCAAGTATTGAGATTGAGCCTAAGATTGTTCGTGACTTAGAACGTTTGGAGGTTGAGTTGTGCGCGACGAGGTTCCGATGGATCTGGGCTAGTATGAAGGTGGAGTCGAACCTTATCGCAAATTAAGGAAGCTCGGAAGATGACGGCATTGTGTGGGCGTAGCTCGAATGTTGAAGAAGGTAAGCAGACGGAGTTTAAGGTTGATAATGACGGTATTGTATGGTATGAAGATAGGCTTTATGCGTCCCAAATGATCGGTACTTCGTGAGAAAGTTATGACCTAAGCTCATAGTTCTCCTTTCACTATTCATCCCGGTTCTACCAAGATGTATAGGGATTTGAAACAAGATTTCGGTGGAACGGCATGAAGCAAGATGTAGCGACATTTGTATCGAAGTGTATGATTTGTCGACAAGTGAAGATCGAACATCAAAGAGCTAGTGGATCGTTACAACCATTGGATATTCCGACATGGAAGTGGGATAAGATATCTATGGATTTTGTGATGGACTACCTCTACTAAGAAGAAGCATGATGCGATTTGGGTGGTTGTTGATCGACTAACCAAATCGGCTCATTTCTTACCAATCGGGAAGGATTATGGTATTGGCGATTGTCGAGATTTTTCGACAAGAGATAGTTAGACTTCATGGTACTCGATGGCTATTGTGTCGAGATAGGGATCCGCGTTTACTTCTCGTTTCGGAAGGGTTTGCAAAAGCTTGGGGTACTCGACTTAATTTTAGTACGGCATTTCATCCTCAAACGGATGGTGGTCGAGAGGACTATTCGGACCTTAGAAGACATGCTAAGGGCTTGTGCTTTGGAATGGGTGGCGGTGGGATGAATATTTGTGTTTGGTAGAGTTTGCATACAATAGCAGTTGGCATGCTAGCATTAAGGCAAAGACCGTTTGAACTTCTTTATGGAAGGAATGTAGATCACCTACTTGTTGGGATGAAGTAGGTGAACGTCTAATTGAAGGTCCGGAAATGATCGAGATCACTAATGAGAAAGTGGCCGTTGCTAGAGAAAAGTTAAAGGAGGCTAGGTCTCGCCGAAAAGTTATGCCGACAAGCATCGCCGTGATTTAGAATTTCGTGTTGGTGATCGTGTGTTTTGAAAGTCTCGCCGTTTAGAGGTGTGAACGTTTTGGAATCAAGGGCAAGCTTAGTCCTCGATTCATTGGTCCGTTTGAAATTCGAGAACGATAGGAGAAGTTTCGTGATCGATTAGCACTTCCGCCTCGGTTATCGCATGTTCATGATGTGTTCCATGTATCTCTCCTTAGAGGATACAATTATCATCCATTACACGTTGCTTCGTATCCGTTTGATCGATTCGATCCGATATGTCTTTGCACAAGAACCGTAAGCTATTTTGGAAAGACAAGAAAGAGTCATGAGAGTAAAGTTATTCCGTTCGTTAAGATTCTTTGGAAAATCACCCAGGCGTGAGGCTACTTAGGAGACCAAGAGTCGATGCGAGCTAGTTATCCTCATTTCTTTGAATAGTTCGGTATGTTCTCATTTCGTTATCGTTTTCGTTTCCGTTTCATTTCAATTTTCGAGGACGAAAATTTTTTTTTTAGAGGGGAAGAGTTGTAAAACCCGAAAATCTAAAACTTATTTAAAGACATAAATACCCTTGGAACCAAGAATAATAAAATACGTAAAACACGTTTATAATAAAGTACGAAATTAAAAACCTAATAAATAAAACTTAACGAATATAATTTCGTGAACGACTTTGGTACGACGAAGGACGTATATGTTTCGCTAAGAAGTTGGGTCGTTCGTTTGTTTAATGGACCCGTGTCTTTTGTTTTGTTTGCGTAAGCCTAAGCCCAAGAGGATGTTTGTTGTGTTCGTGTGAGCCAAGGAGGAGGGGTCAAGCCCATTTGTTTGTGTATGTGTATTCGGTTGGACCCAAGCCAACCCAAACCCAATCACTTTCCTAATCTAACTCAAATACTACAACTATAAATACAACACATAATCATTAAATTGAAACCCTAGTTTTGCTTTGCCTTTTCTTTTCCTTTTGCTCGGCCGAGAGTCTCAAACACACCCTTGGTGTCGATTTTTCTTATTCAAGTGAAGGTATAACGTTTATTCATCTTCCTTTAACGTACCTTGCATGTATATGTCGAGATATTTTTGATTAGTCGCTTTTCTTTTCTTTTTGTTTTGGGCCGAGAGGTGGTAACCAAGGAAACAAGAAACCCTAATTTACTTTAACATAAAATTAATAAGGAACGTGTAAGTGATAAGTAATATTGAATCGGGTCATGTATATGTTGAGTTAATGTTAGCCGAGACATGCATGAGGTTGGACCGAGGCATGCATGAGTTTCGAATGAGGTTTAAAACATATTAACTTGTATACGAAACATGTTTAGATGAGCTAGGTCTTGTGTAAAACATGCTAGCCGAAACCCTAGGTGAACCGAGAATATGTGTACATGAGATTTAGACATGTAATTAATGAGTAAGAGTACGTAAACATAAACCCTAGTTTTAAAATATGTAAAGCGTATAAAGTATACAAAACCCTAATAACTTATGGTCACATGAAATCATAAACGTGTATGATAAAGAGTAAAAGTAAAGAAGGTTATTAATTACGTATTAGGTTAAGTAGCAAGTCATTAAGACGTAACATATAAAGTAAATGCATATTAATGAGATATTAAAGAGTAAGAAACCCTAGAACGTAAATGAGAATATGTTTGGGTTTGAGCTAAATATAGTAAGTGTTATTTCATGTGTGAGTTATAACTTATAAAACTATTTTCTCATTTAACCTAGACTTTAATAAATGATATAACGAACCCTAATCTACAACATTGATTATAAAATACTTAAGACTCATTAATAAAACCCTAAAGTATAAGATTACTAATTATGGATACTAAATATTAAAAGATCATTCTGACGATTATGGAATCATTAATAACTTGGACGACCGTTAATGTCTATAGGTTATGTGAAGAGGGAGTAATCCTTTGTTTTCGTCTTTCTGCTTTTCGATCTTTGCGTTGGAATAAGGTGCAGATATTCGACCTTTTCAAGAAAGGTTTCTCTTAATGTTTTCTTTCAGATTAGGTTTTCCTAAGCCTTTGCTATGAATCCCAAATCGATTTGTTTGAGCTATTGCTTATCCGAACTTTGATTTACGAATTATGAAACATCCGATTTTGAACTATCGATATGAAACCGTGATTTTGGAAATATGAATGATTTTCGATAAATATGATCCGTGTCGCTTATGACATTACGATTTGACCTAAGATAGTTTGACACCGAGCCAAATATTTAACTAGTCATGGGGTTCCATGTCCGTGTCGATGATGCACTCGATATGACTCTAGGGCGAGAGTGATGTTTCGCCACGTCTACGGATGGTGAAGCATATTTGTGAATATGTAGGAAGGGGCGTATGGATGCATCCTAGATCATTATCGTTATATGTTATATGTTATCGATGATTGATCTGCGTGCACGTCCTTCATAACTCGGTAGGTCTCCCTACAAAATGTTGCCTTGTGTGAATATGAATGTGATCGATATAAGTTCGGGCTCGTGGTAGTTGACTATAAATATCTTTTGAAATTATGATTTATGATTTTGAAAATGATAAAGATTTTGTTATTGCTCATTCACTTTATTTCGTATCCGTTATCGTTTAGTATTAGCTTTGCTTTCATATCATTCACTGGCTTTTGAAGCTCACCGCACTTTCTTTTCTTCCAGCGGTATCTAAGCATTGGAAGTCGGGTTGCTTTGGGATGAGTGCTTGAGTGGACTTACCTTAGAGATTTAGCTTTGATTTCTTATGATGCCATTTAGACTTATTTTATTTCGGATCTTATGTTTGAAGTTTATTATGCTTCATTTGGGACCTATGTATTGAAGTCATTATGACTTGGATTATTTTCCGTATTTATGTTAAGACTTTCTTTTGGTTATGAATGTTTTGCTTTGATATGACACCATTACTTGTGATTCCTTTACCCTTGGCGGGTCGGGGCGTTACACTTGGTAGACATGAACTCTGACGGGTTTGACAACCTTCGAGGTCTGTTTACACCTTCAAGGTAGTTATTAGAGCTAGTTGTCACCTAAAGGCGACAATGCAACTCTTTAACTATGCAATGTAACCGTGTCTCATGGGGATTGTCTATCTTGAGTGGATCAATTCAAAAGTGCGCGCTCTTTCCTCCTTTGTGCAAATAACGTTAAAACTCTTAAGCACATGTGGAGGGGAGTATTTATAAAATCCTATCTCAAGAGTGGTTCAAAATGTTTTTCATTCACAAACACTGTGAGAGATTTTCAAGTAAATGGTTTTATGGAAACATAGGTTAGTCGTGGAGTGATAAGGTGACTAAGGTTAGGAATAACAGTCCTATGATCCGCCAGAGTCGGGAGGATCTACCCAAGGACATCACAAATAGTTAGTACTTAGAAGTCCTTAGTTATGATTATAAAAGGAGAAATTGAGAATCGGAGAAAGAAGGAGTTGAAGAATTAAAAGAAATGCAAAGAAAAGGGTGAAAAGAAATAGCCTCCAAATTATTCAACTTAGGCGTATACACGGGTTCAATTCAATGCTCTTGGTCGTCACTTAGTGACCGGTATTGAAGATTAAAAGTCGTCATGGACCTAGTGACGCATGACTAAACCTTCTTAGCCACTCAATTTTCTCTCTCTGAGCTTGTTTCATTCTCACAAGGAACCCTACGTAAACTATTGGCTTTCTCAGAGATCGTTGGTATTGAATAAGGAGACCTCTCCTAGCCTCCGCTCGGGAAAACCAAAATACACTATTGAGTCTAGAGCCACGAGATTCATCAAAGATCTCTTAGGTACACTTGACATCTCATCACTTGTTGATCAACAAATAAGATTATCGATGGTTCATATCGAGTCCTTCACGGATCTTAGCAATGCTGTCGAGAACATTTATGAGAGGATCACAGATTACATCCGTGATCCTCGCGATGAATGGAAACTCTGCCGGGTCAACATCAAGCGACCGGCGCAGTCACTTCGGTAACTCCTCGTAGATTACGCTTAGTGTGTCTCAAACGGTCTGATCGTGAGGTGATGCTTGGTATACCTCGTGACTCATCGGCGAATAGATGTACCGGCACATCGCGTTATCTCACTTGTGGGACTCCGGTTTAGGAACGGCCTTTGTAAGAATTAGAGTTGTGTTTTCACACTATCGTTAACACTCTCAAGTTCAAACTTGTAAGTGCGGAATCCGCTTATTACTAACCGTTTGAAATGTTTTCTTCTTATGGAAGCTCGGAGCGGGATGATCGTGCAGATTCTTCTCATGCTCACGCCAACATCATCACTAATGGAAGTTCTATCCAAAAGCAACACAACGGTCAGTTGATTCTTCGTCAAGTCAAAGAATCTACAAAGTTAAAGACTTAAAGAACTTCATCAAGATCTTGAATTCCAACGTCAAAGGCGTGTGAGCATGTTGAAGAATGATGTAGAGACATCAGAAATGTGAAGCGGACTGAGGTGATTTGATGCGAGACAACAACATACTATCACTTTAATCACAAGAACAATGATCAAAGAACAAAGTTAAAGATGACGTCAAAGCATAACCGTTCAAAGAAGACAATTTCTCTACACCGGGAGATTGTTCGAATCAAGGCAATTCTTCTCACAAGAAAGAAGAATGTCGAGAAGGCGTCGAGCTACTATTACATCAACGCCTTCACCGTTCATCACCAACACTTGAGGGGGAGATTTTTGGAATCACTCCTAAACTATAATTTAAGTGTTAGTTATTCTAATGCAATAGGTAGCTTATTATGGCCTTTATGTTTGTTATTAGCCTTAAGCTTATGTAGAAGGCCCATGAGCTTAGGCCCAAGCCCATAGGAGAAAGGAAGGGAACTAGGAGTGTTGCCCTAGCTTCCCTCCTATAAATACTCTTGTTAACCTTCATTTGAAGGTTGGTTGTTCAAGTTATTTCTTTCACATACATCTTACGCATAACCGTCCCTTATTATCGTGTGTGTGTGTTTGGATCTTGTTCAATCGCCTTTATCTCTTTCTTATATTACTTGTGTTTGTAAAACTAGTGACCTAACACATGTAATTTGTATGTTCTTAGATCATAAGGGTTAGACGAGGACATCTTTCGGGAGCTTGTTCTAGTATTCAAGCATTTTTTAGGTGAGTAACATATATAATTTTAGCAACGGGTTAATAGCAATCCGTTAGAGATGCTATATAATTATGATATTAATGTTTAAGTTTTATTGCATGTTATATGTTGTGTTTATGTCATATATATTCATAGTTCCATATTATTATGAGCTTATTGACTTGTATTGTAAATGTACGTGTGAAATAAAGTAAACCGGTCAAAACAGCCCGTAATGACCCATGTGGTCCTAGTAAAGTGATTTTAGTCAAAATTGTCTATCTTCACTTGTTGAGCGTCCTAAGTTGTTAATACAAATAAGCCGTAAAAACGTTTATTTATATTTTACGATCTTCTAATGTTTTGTCGATAACAAACGTAAAATCATTTTAACGAAACAAATAAAATACGTAAATGGTTTGAGCCAATAGTTTACTAACACACTTACATTTTCACATAAAACACTAAACAAGTAATAGTGCTTTCATGATTTAGTAATACATATGTACAACAACTAGTGTTTACATATTGGGTAGATATATACATACTTAGTATGTATTATAATGGGTAATATAATGGGTAGAAGTTTAAGTATTTGACCCATTGACTAAATACATTGAATGTAGTTGGGTATAACCCAAAGTCCATGACCCATACCCATGGAGCATAACCCATAACCCATTGCATGACATCATGCATAAGTCATAATGGGTATTATCCATGACCCATGGATTTAACCCATGACCCATGGACTAGATGCATTGCACCTACTAGATACATTGTATCTACTTGGATACCCATGGTCCAAAGTCTAGGACCCATGACCCATAACCCATGACCCATGACCCAAAACCCATGGGCAAAGAGGAGCGTCCCACGGTTCCCCCAGTTTACACTGGACGGATCCCTCAAGTAAGGGATCCGTGGAACAGTAGCAATATTTTGTCTATAAATAGTGAGCCATTTCTTCATTGTAACTCACCCTTTCACACATATTTTCTCTTTGAGTTGTAAACTCTCTAACCACAGATCCAAGTGATCTTTCTATGTAGTTTTGTGTTTGTGTGATTCTCTAGGTTCCTCTTAAAGGCGAGATCACCACCTCTTGAAGTCGAGCAAGCTCAAGTCCATGGGTTGCCTAGCTTCGTCATCATCAAGACTACTAATGGTATCTTGTTGATAGTTCTTTTCTTTCTCATTAGAAGTGTAGTGTCGAAGACATAGGTGAAAGATGTCTAAAGGGTCAAGACGAAGACATTAGTGAAAAGTGTCGAAGAGTCAAAGTAAAGGCATTAGTGAAAGGTGCCGAAAGTCCGTGTTGAAGGCATTAGTGAAGGGTGCCTAGAAGTCAAGTCAAAAGGCATTAGTGAAGGGTGCCTAGAAGTCAAGTCACAAGGCATTAGTGAAGGGTGCCTAGAAGTCGAGTCAAAGGCATTAGTGAAAGGTGCCTAAGGTGTACATTCGATATGGTGTGTCGATGTACAAGATAGATTTGTATTGGGTCAAAGGATATTGATATCCTTGTTGATGTTGTCATAAGGAGTAGATCTCCTTTGGGATAGGATTTGTGTAGTGTTGGGTAGTAGTTCCACCTTTGTAAATGGAACTCGGTATCTAGCCTTGTACCGGATAAAGTGTAGGCGACGTTGTGATAGGTTTGGTTCTACCTCGTGGAAGAACCCGGTGTCTAGCCTTGTACCGGATAAAGAGTAGGCGACGTTGTGAAGGCTTCTCCGCCACAAGGAGTTTGTGTTGTGTAGTGATTACGAACTCTCGAGTAGGTGACTCGGGGAGTGGAGTAGGGCAAGGAAGGTGTCCTTGTAGCCGAACCACTATAAATACTCGCGTTGTGGTTTTGTGCTTCTTACTCTTTATCTTAGCTTTTATTTATCTATACGCTTGTCTATCAACATCCAACACACACGTTCAAATAGATTGACATAAGTCGATCTAAATAGTTTAAAACCAAGTTTTAATCGGTAAAACTATTCAACCCCCTTCTAGTTTTCCACAATTGGCATCAGAGCTTCGTTACCAAGTTTCTTAGAGTATGTTGTACTTTAAAAACTTGATACGATCCGTGTATAATTGAAAACTACAAAGAAGGTCTTTTACAAAAATAAACACCATGTCTTAAAAACACTTTTGTAGGATGTTGATTAGATGACAACAATATTTTTTTTTCTCTTATTTTATCTTACTAAATTGCACTAACCTTCCTTGTCATTTTGCTTAGTTAAAGCTCATGTTTATCAAGCCATAGGAATTGCTTGGTAACAAGATTACCTTCCCTAAGAAGGTATCTTAATCACGAAGGAACCGGAGTTGTCTATTGACATTTTTCTTGTCAAAAGAAAGACACTCATAATTGCATTAGAGGTATGACTTCCTACTTATCTCTAAATAACATTAGCTTAAGAATAAGTATGCTTACATAGGAACTTATATGATTATTTTTCTCATACTCATATATTACACGTAGCTTCGTTAGGAAACTTTTCTTGCATACGTGTTACTCTTCCGTATATAGTCTAGGTTTATAAACATGTGTCTTATTTTACTTAATCCAAAAATCAAATCTTTCTAATAATAAAACAAAACACAAATCTCAAAAATTCCTCCTTCCCCATAAATACCTCCTCCGCTCGTCAACTCCACCAAACCCTCATTTTTCAAATCTTCCACTTTCAAAAATTACCTCTCATTCAAACTTCATCTTCCTTCTCATCTCATCTCATCTCAAATCAAAACCAAGGAAGAACTTCATCATCATGGTTTACATCGCCTTCGTGATCATCGTCTTGACACTCATCGCTCTCGTGTACCCCATGATCAAGTTTTCTCATGGAGACATGTACTTTGTGTTGTTAATCTACATTGGTGTTATATACCCAATCCTTTGTATCGTTCTTAGCATTGAAATGAAATATTACTAATGTTTTAGTTTATCTAGTTTATTTTTCATAATGTGTTTGTCATTTCTTCTACTTTTTGTCTTTCGTACATTTGGCCTTGAGATACCTTAGAAACCTACAATGCATGCTTAACTAAGTAAATATTGGCTAAAATACATTTCTTTTTATAAACCTATAAGATGCAAAAATCTATTTTTCGTCAAAATCTTTTTTCGTCACTACAGATCCACGGATCCCTATAGTTCAACTAGCCGGATCCCTCTTGGAAGGGAACCGTGAGAACCGTGGAACTGGAAAACAGATTCTCATGCAATATAAAAACCGTTTTCATCTTAAAAAGAAATATCCCACTAGAATGTTAAATACTAAGTGAGTTAATTGTCATTGTTAATAGAAATCTAGTAAAAACGTTAGGTGATCATCTTTTTGCTTTAATGCGTCTCATCATATTAACTTTTCACTTCCATAGGTCTCGTCATGTCTCATGAGTATGAGTTCGACTTTTCACTCACTTATGTCTACATTCCTAACATTTCTCTTGAGCCCAACACACCTGGCAATCATGTCCGTGGGTTCAATAATCTCGAAACTCGTCACTTCCATGAAGGACGTATTGTAGACACACCTCTACTGTATGAAGATGGTATCAATACCTCTTTTCGAACCATAGGACTAGAAGGCCTTCTCGGAATTAATGAGAAAATCATCCACGGTTTGTATTGGAATTCTTCCGTCAAGTTGAACTCGTTCGTAACGAGGATCGATCTCTATCTCTTTGGTTTTGGATCAAAAACCAAAAGTTTGTTTTAACTCTTGGGCAATTTGCTCACATTCTCGAATTCCAAATCATGGACAATGTGCCTTCACTGAAGATTGGTCTCTTGATTCTCTCTTCAACCATCGTGAAGAAAATAGTCCATATTGTTCACACATACCTTCCCCTCAAGACTTGACTCGCATGTTATGCAAACCTCGACCCTATTACTCTGATCCAAACATAATCTATACACGTGATATCCGAGATGAGTTTAAACCTCTCGCACTCATCCTACGTGAAAATGTTTGGAGTCTTAGGGGAAATCGAGAAATCCTTCCCGCTTGTTGTGCTCACATAATGTATTGTTTGCTAACACAACAACCATACAATCTCGCCTATTTCTTCGCAAGGCGAATTGTAAACCTTCAAGGCAACAAGAACAAACTAATCCCTTATGGAATGTTCGTGACACGCCTTTATCATCATATCATGCACTTCCACCCTCAATTTCAAAGTCCGTTGTACGTATTCGTGAATAAGATGATGGAACCTCTAAACACATCTCTCATCAAGTGTTTCTTCATCCCTGAATCGGCAAATACTCATCATCCATTTGACGATCCATCTAGCAAAAACGCTCAAGAAACTTAGTTTCCTTTCCAAATAGGCTCAATCCTTAGATTTCATCTTTTATCATTGTAATGTGATTTTTCTCATGAAATAAAACATTTAACGTTTGATGTCTCGTTTATATAGTTGTTCAAACTTCTTAGAAAACACTAGCTTTGAAATACGATACCTTGTGCAACTTTTGCATACCTTCTGTGAAGGTACTGTTTAGCAGGAGACGGATCCCTCACTTTGTACTAGACGGATCCCTCCACTTAGGGAACCGTGGGATCCGGGCAAACAGAAATGCAGTTGCTGACTTTATACATCAAACCATGTCCTTAGACTACTTCACACTAGCTAAACATAATACCTTAGGACCACTTAAGTCTTCCTCAAGCTCAGTAAGCTTCACACTCACTCATAGCTCATTTAGGATCACACTCAAGGTGCTTTTCGATTTATCATTTCACCAAAACTCATCATTCTTCCGCTCCTATACTCACACATCATCGCACATCTAGTTTTATAAATCTATCAATTTTAGCAAATTGATTTTAGTCATCTCTACCTCAAAATGGGTCAAATACTAGTTTTTTTTATTTCTTTTAAGGTATTTTCAAAAAATTATCTTAAGTTACTATATAGTCTCTAGGATCATTTAGCTTCACTTGACACTCTCAAATTTTCTAGTGTCATCTTTGGTCATTCATTGGTACTCATAAAGTTCCATTTCTTCCATAAAAGGTAACCATTAGCTACCTTCACTCATTGCCCTTGATCATTTAAATACCCTTTAATTTAAGACACTTGGGAAGACTAAAACACTCAAGAGGTATAGGTATTAGACCTTACAAACATCATTTTTCACCTTTCTTAGCTGCTGAGAGCCGGATCCCTCATTAGAGGGAACCGTGGGATCCGGGTGACAGATTCATCTAAACTCTAGCTAAAACAATCATTTCAAGCTCTCCTTGTTAACTTGAACACTCCATCTTGTTTTAATTAAACTCCTAGATCAGTACAACTCTGAAGTTGACTCTTGTGCATGCAAATCATCACATTCCAAAGGATCTTAGTGGCTTAAGTCTTGAATGCACTTGCAAAATCCTTCCCCTTATAAACCATCTTGTTAAGACTCCTAAAGTCATCATCTACATCATTATTCTCAGCATTTAGAAACCTTTATAACCCTAATTCTCGTTTATCATCTCATCATGAGGAAAACTCCTAGTGGTAACTCATCCACCAAAGGACCACCCAAGAAACTTGCTCGTGTTGTTCACGAAATTTCTTCAACCGAATCATCTCCCGTTAAATCCACAAATGCTAGGATCTCCCCTCCACCTATCAAACCAATCCCCAAAAGGATTGTTCCCACAAAACTACCAATGCCAAACACCACTATACCCCCTAAACCAAACACTCCTATTTCCACTAAACCATCACCCTTAGTGCCTAGAGCCATATCATTCACCACTCCACTCTCATCACCACACCTCTACAATCTAGAGGACTTGCCTCCTAGGCCATCTCATCCTCCACCATTGCCAACATTCTCAATGGAAAGAATAGAGCAACAAAATCAAGGTGTTGAATCAACACTAGCCCCGACATCTTTTTCTCCGTCACCCTCAAATAGTCCCTTTTGGATCATGAGGAATCATCAAAGTCAACCACCCGATCACATGGAAGTAGATACCTCTCTACCACCATCCTCATCACATATTCCACCACCACCACCTTTGGTTGAATCACCTCCAAATATACCTCCACATATTCCTCCTTCTTTTGTGGAATCTCAACCAAACCTTCCATCTCAAGTCATTTCTTTTCTACCACCACCATTTTCGAGCCATGACAAAGATTGTTATCATTGTCAACATGTTGAAAGCTTGATACATGAAGTACGTGAAGATCAACGTTTCATGTTTTATCACCTCCTCGAACGTTTCGACGAGATCAACAAACCCAAACAACCTTGAGCTTAAGGATTCAAGTGGTGTCCTAGTCTTAAGCTTAACTTAGATAGTTTAGGAATCATATTTCATGTTTAAATCATTCTCTTAGTTTTAGAGATATGTAGATCATTTCTCGTATGTTTTATTGAATGAAATTACATGTTATATGCCATATTGTCTTGAGAATATGTTTGATGCCTTAATACATATCTCATTTTGATGTTAACATCACTTGTTACATCACCATTGTTGTCTTAAGCTTTCAGATGCAGACGGATCCTCGCTTTTGCCTAGACGGATCCCTCCAAAGAGGAACCGTGGGATCCGTGCAATGAAGACTTGTTTACTACTAACTTGAGTCTTATTTGCAGGAAATTATGCCCTATATACTTGTTTTCTAACATTTGTTTTGTAGATTTTCAAAATACACATGAAGACTTTGACACCCTTAGCTAGGGGGAATTCGGTGTCAAAGCAATACATTGCAAAATCATTTGCAATATCATAGGATTACATTACATGACGTCCTCCTTGCAAAGTTGCAATCATCAAGGGGGAGCATATTCGTCACAAAGACGAAACCATTTGCAAACATAGTTGCAATGCACTAGTTTAGTATTTCTTCTTACTTGACGCCCTCACAAAGGGATGGACTCGTCAAGGGGGAGCTAAGTCGAGAATACTTCTCCTCACTTACTCTCTATTTTTCATATTTTTTCTTTCACATGTTTTTCTTAAAACAAGGTGTTAGTTTCTTTTCGACGCTCTTTTTGTTTCGACAAAAGGGAGAAGAGAGTAAAAACTCCAATTCAAACTTTTACGAATTTTAGTTTTTCCTTAAAATAATCTTATGTTTTGTCATCAACAAAAAGGGGGAGATTGTTAATACAAATAAGCCGTAAAAACATTTATTTATATTTTACGATCTTCTAATGTTTTGTCGATAACAAACGTAAAATCATTTTAACGAAACAAATAAAATACGTAAATGGTTTGAGCCAATAGTTTACTAACACACTTACATTTTCACATAAAACACTAAACAAGTAATAGTGTTTTCATGATTTAGTAATACATATGTACAACAACTAGTGTTTACATATTGGGTAGATATATACATACTTAGTATGTATTATAATGGGTAATATAATGGGTAGAAGTTTAAGTATTTGACCCATTGACTAAATACATTGAATGTAGTTGGGTAAAACCCAAAGTCCATAACCCATACCCATGGAGCATAACCCATAACCCATTGCATGACATCATGCATAAGTCATAATGGGTATTATCCATGACCCATGGAGCTAACCCATGACCCATGGACTAGATGCATTGCATCTACTAGATACATTGTATCTACTTGGATACCCATGGTCCAAAGTCTAGGACCCATGACCCATAACCCATGACCCATGACCCAAAACCCATGGGCAAAGAGGAGCGTCCCACGGTTCCCCCAGTTTACACTGGACGGATCCCTCAAGTAAGGGATCCGTGGGATCCGTGGAACAGTAGCAATATTTTGTCTATAAATAGTGAGCCATTTCTTCATTGTAACTCACCCCTTTCACACATATTTTCTCTTTGTGTTGTAAACTCTCTAACCACAGATCCAAGTGATCTTTCTATGTAGTTTTGTGTTTGTGTGATTCTCTAGGTTCCTCTTAAAGGCGAGATCACCACCTCTTGAAGTCGAGCAAGCTCAAGTCCATGGGTTGCCTAGCTTCGTCATCATCAAGACTACTAATGGTATCTTGTTGATAGTTCTTTTCTTTCTCATTAGAAGTGTAGTGTCGAAGACATAGGTGAAAGATGTCTAAAGGGTCAAGACGAAGACATTAGTGAAAAGTGTCGAAGAGTCAAAGTAAAGGCATTAGTGAAAGGTGCCGAAAGTCCGTGTTGAAGGCATTAGTGAAGGGTGCCTAGAAGTCAAGTCAAAAGGCATTAGTGAAGGGTGCCTAGAAGTCAAGTCAAAAGGCATTAGTGAAGGGTGCCTAGAAGTCGAGTCAAAGGCATTAGTGAAAGGTGCCTAAGGTGTACATTCGATATGGTGTGTCGATGTACAAGATAGATTTGTATTGGGTCAAAGGATATTGATATCCTTGTTGATGTTGTCATAAGGAGTAGATCTCCTTTGGGATAGGAGTTGTGTAGTGTTGGGTAGTAGTTCCACCTTTGTAAATGGAACTCGGTATCTAGCCTTGTACCGGATAAAGTGTAGGCGACGTAGTGATAGGTTTGGTTCTACCTCGTGGAAGAACCCGGTGTCTAGCCTTGTACCGGATAAAGAGTAGGCGACGTTGTGAAGGCTTCTCCGCCACAAGGAGTTTGTGTTGTGTAGTGATTACGAACTCTCGAGTAGGTGACTCGGGGAGTGGAGTAGGGCAAGGAAGGTGTCCTTGTAGCCGAACCACTATAAATACTCGCGTTGTGGTTTTGTGCTTCTTACTCTTTATCTTAGTTTTATTTATCTATACGCTTGTCTATCAACATCCAACACACACGTTCAAATAGATTGACATAAGTCGATCTAAATAGTTTCAAACCAAGTTTTAATCGGTAAAACTATTCAACCCCCTTCTAGTTTTCCACTATCAATGGATTTGATTAGTCTTTACCAAAAGCCACTTGCTTTTGGACTAGTCATGGTTTTCTCTCGCCTTTAGCATTCAAGCCATGAACTTGTGGGCTAGCCAACTCTTCATCAACACGGATATGGTGAGTTGAGCACCATACAATTTTGGCAAATTGTCACCATAGGTCGATTTGAGATATCTTTACCAGAGCCTTTTGCTCATGGATTAGTCCGTCCATATGTGGGTGAGACATGGTAGACTGATAACCATTTGTTGTGTTAGTTCTATGCACCTTCACCAAGTGAAACCATCTCAAAAACCATTTATTTTCATATCCACAACTCAATACAATTTACGAAAATTCTTTCAAACATGTTACCTTATTCTCCTCCTGGGAGAACTACCAAGCTTGACATCTTGATGTTCTTCAATCGAGGCAACATATGTTAATACAAATAAGCCGTAAAAACGTTTATTTATATTTTACAATCTTCATTTTGTCGATAACAAACGTAAAATCATGTTAACGAAACAACTAAAATACGTAAATGGTTTGAACTAATAGTTTCTAACATTTTCACATTTTCACATAAAACACTAAAACAAGTATAAGTGATTTTATGATTGAATATTACATATGTACAACAACTAGCGTTTACATATTTGGGTAAAATATACACATAACTAGTATGTAGTATATTGGGTTATATAAATGGGTAGAAACTTAAGTATCATAACCCATTGGGAAAATACATTGAATGTAGTTGGGTACAACCCAAAGCCCATGACCCATGGAGCTTGACCCATAACCCATTGCATGACATCATGCTTATATCATACATGGATAATATCCATAACCCATGGATCAACCCATACCCAAGTGACCAAGTGCATTGCACTCAAAAGATACATTGTATCTAGCTAAAGATCCATGGTTTAACCCATAACCAAAATACCCATAGGTAAAAGGGAGCATCCCACGGATCCCTTATGGAAGGGATCCGTGGAATCCGGGGAACAATAGATTTTTTCTTCTATAAATAGTGAGCCATTTCTTCATTGTTTCTCACCCTTTCTAACACACTTTCTCCCCGAGTTAAAAGTTACTAACCTTAGATCCAAGAGATCTATGTTTGTAGTTTTGTTTTGTGTGATCTTCTAGGTTCCTCTTAAAGGCAAGATCACCATCTTTGAAGTCGAGCAAGATCAAGTCCATGAGTTGCCATGCTTCCTCATCATCAAGGCTCTTGAAGTCTTCTTGTTGATGATTCCTTTCTTTCTTCTAAGAAGTGTAGTGTTGAAGACATTAGTGAAAGATGTCTCAAGTGTCAAGACGAAGATATTAGTGAAGGGTATCTATCGTCTATATCATAAGCACTTGTGGTAGGTGCTTAGAAGTCAAGACTAGAAGCATTAGTGAAAGGTGCTTAGAAGTGAAGACACAAGACATTAGTGAAAGGTATCTTGTAGATCTAGTCAAAGGCATTAGTTAAAGGTGTCTTAGATGTACATTCGATATGGTGTGTTTCAATGTACAAGATAGACTAGTATTAGATCCAAGGATATTGATATCCTTGATGATGTTGTAAAGGAGTAGATCTCCTTTGGGATTAGTCGTTGGTGTAGTGTGGTAGTAGTTCCTCCATTGCAATGGAACTAGGTGCTTAGCCTAGTACCTAATAAAGGGTAGGCGACGTTGTGAAGGTGTAGTTCACCTTGGTGTGAAAGAACTAGGTACTTAGCCTAGTACCTTATAAAGGGTAGGCGACGTTGTGTAGGTGTGGTTCACCTTGGTGTGAAAGAACCGGTGGTTAGCCTAGCATCGGAAAAAGGGTAGGTGCGGTTCGCCTTTGTGAAAGAACTCGGTATTTAGCTTTGTCTGGGAAAAAGGTTAACAACGTTGTGAAGGCTTCTCCGCCATAAGGAGATTGGTGTAGTGTTTACGAACTCTCGAGTAGGTGACTCGGGGAGTGGAGTAGGGCAAGGAAGGTGTCCTTGTAGCAGAACCATTATAAATACTGCGTTGTGGTTTTGTGCTTCTTACTCTTATCTTTTCATTACTTATCTTTACATGCTTGTTTATCAACATCCAACACACACATCCAAATAGATTGACATAAGTCGATCTAAATAGATTAAAAGGAAGTTTTAATTGGTAAAACTATTCAACCCCCTTCTAGTTTTCCACAATTGGCATCGAGCTTCGTTACCAAGTTTCTTGAAGTATATTGTACTTTAAAAACTTGATACGATCCATGGTTAATTGAAAACTACAAAGAAGGTTTTTCATAAAAACAAACACCATGTCTTTTAAAACTATATGTTTGGATGTTGATTTGATATCAACATTTTTTTTTTACTTGTTTCATTTAATTGCACTAATCTTCTTTGTCATGTTGATTAGTCAAAGCTCATACCCACCAAGCTATAGGAATCGCTTGGTAACAAGAATACCTTTCTTAAGAAGGTATCCTAAACTCAAAGGAGCGGGAATCGTCTAAGTGACATTTGTTGTGTCATTTGTAAAGACATTCCTAAGTGCGCTAGAGGTATGATTTTCTTTTTATTTTTCTTGATAATTAAGTATGCCTATTTAGGTATTTATATGATTATCTTTTGTGCTTATACATGTATTACATGAAGCTTCATTATGAAGCCTTTTTCTCACATACGTGTTAATTTTTTTTAATCATGGTATATAAAACTTATTTTTTATTTCTTTTAATCCAATAATAAAACAAAACACAAATATAAAAATTCCTCTTTTCCTATAAATCATCCACTGACGACCACTTTATCAAACCCCACTTTTTCAAATTTTCCAATTTCAAAATTTCCTCTCACTCAAAACTTCATCCTCCTCTCCACTTCATCTAAACCGAAACCAAGAAGAATCATCTTCAACATGGTTTACATCGCCTTCGTGCTCATCGCCTTAACACTCATCGCACTTGTGTTCCTATGATGTAGTTCACATACGGAGACATTTACTTTGTGTTGTTAATCTACATCGGGGTTATATACCCAATCCTTTGTATCATTCTTAGCATTGAAATGAAATATTATTAATAGTCTAGTTTATCTAGGTTATTATTATCATAATGTATTTGTCATTTCTTTTGATTTATATGCTTCATATTCTATCGTGATACATTAGAAGTCATGTATGCATGCTAAAAGAAAATGTAGGATAAAACACATTTCGTGGTATAAAATTGTTAAACCTATGTTTTTATAAAATCTGTTTCTGTTACTACAGATCCACGGATCCCGAAAGATATACTATCCGGATCCCTTTTATAAAGGAACCGTGGGATCCGCCCTACTGGAGAACAGTTTTTCATGCAAATTAAAAACCACTTTTCTTCTAAAAGCAATACTCCACTGGTATGTCAAAACCATAAGTGAGTTAAGTGTCTTTCTCGTTAAAAACCATTGTTAATAAAAATCTAATAAAAACGTTAAATAATCTTTGATTGACCACAAACATCACTTTCTATTAACTCATCTTTTCTCTAGATTCCACTATGACACGTGAATACGAGTTTGATTTTTCACCACTAGCTTCTACACCCCAAACATCTCCCTTGAGCCCAACACACCGAGCAATCGCGTTCGTGGGTTCAATAATCTCGAAACACGTCATTTCCACAAAGGACGATTGTAGACACTCCTCTACAATTCAAAAAGATATCAATACCTCCTTCCGAACCATAGGACTAGAATGTCTTCGAAATCAACGAGAAAATATGTCCAAGGTTCATATTGGAATTCTTCCGTCAAGTCGAACTCGTTCGTAACGAGGATCGCTCTCTTTCTCTTTGGTTTTGGATCAAAACCAAAAGTTTATCTAACCCTTGGGCAATTTACCAACATCCTCCGAATTCCCAATCATGGACAATGTGCCTTCACGAAGATTGGTCTCTTGACTCTCTCTTCAACTTTCGTGAAGAAAATAGTCCGTATTGTTCTCACATTCCTTCCCCGCAAGACTTGATTCGCATATTATGCAAACCCCATCACTCCAATCCAAACATCATCTACACACGGTATATTTTAGAAGAGTACAAGCCCCTTGCACTTATCCTACATGAGAATGTTTGGAGCCTTAGGGGAAATCGAGAAATCCTTCCCGCTTGTTGTGCTCACATAATGTATTGTTTGCTAACACAACAACCATACAATCTCGCCTACTTCTTTGCAAGGCGAATTGTAAATCTTCAAGGGTCCAAGAACAAACTTATTCCTTATGGAATGTTCTTGACACGCTTTATCATAACCTCGGTTTCATCATCCTCAATTTCAAAGTCCGTTGTATGCGTTTCTAAACAAGATGATGGAACCTCTAAACACATCCCTCATGAAGACGTTCTTCATTCCCGAATTGGAAAACACTCATCAACCATTTGATGATCCTCCTAGCGAAAACACTTAAGGAACTTAGTAGTCTTTCAAATAGGATCAACCCTTTTGTACTCGTGCTTTATCAATGTAATCCTATTTCCCTCATGAAAAAAAACATCTTACATTTGATATCTTAGTGTTAGAACCTCTTTAAACCAACCTTGGGATATAATGCATTGTCAAGATCACTGCATACCTTTAGTAAAGGTTCTGCTGAGTAGATGGACGGATCCCAATGTTTGTGCTTGACGGATCCCTACACTTAGGGAACCGCGGGATCCGGCTAACAGAAAATGCAATTGCAAGTAT
The DNA here is from genome assembly GCA_022545495.1 of Chrysanthemum lavandulifolium. Lineage (NCBI taxonomy): Eukaryota > Viridiplantae > Streptophyta > Magnoliopsida > Asterales > Asteraceae > Chrysanthemum > Chrysanthemum lavandulifolium. Next base: position 73,898,256 of record CM040240.1, read on the forward strand.
TATATTTCAAACATATCCTTAGAACACCTCACACTAAGCTAAACATAGTGTCTTAAGGCAAATTAAGTCCTTATCAAGATAGGTAGATCCTTCCTACTCACACATAATTCACCTAGATCACACTCTAAGACGCTTGTAGATCTATCGTTTCATTTTTAATCCATTACTCTTCCGCTTTTAAACTCACACTTCATTTTTCACTTGATCCTCACATCTAGTCTTAGAAATCCTTCGATTATGGCTAAAATTGATCATAAATCATCCTTACCTCAAAATTGATCAAAGTTGATCAAATTCTAGTTTTCCCATCTCAAAGCCTTTAGGATATTCTCCAAAACACTATTCTAAGTCACAACCTGATCTCTAGGATTATTTAGCTTCAATTGACACTCTCATCTTTAGTGTCATCCTTGCTCATCCATTGGTACTCATGAAAGTTCAAAATCCTTCCATAAAAGACAATCATTAGCTACATCACTCATTATCTTCAAGTAATTAAACACCCCTTCATTTAAGACACTTAGGAGGACTGAAACACTCAAGATGATATAGATCTTAGATCTTAGAAATATCATTTCCACTCTTTCATAGTCTTGAGAGCGGATCCCTAGGATTAGTCTAGACGGATCCTCTCGAGGAGGAACCGTGGGATCCGGATGACAATCTATGTCAATTCTTGGTAAAACAATCATTTCAACTCATCTTTCTAACTCAAACACTCCATCTCATCTTAAATGAGTTCCTAGATCAGTACAAACTCTGAAGTTGACTCTTGTGTATGTTAATAATCACATTCCAATGAATCATAGTGGCTTAAGGCTTAAATGCACTTGCCAAATCTCTTGGTTTATAAACCACATTGTTAGGACTTCCATAGTCATCACCTTCATCCTAACTTTCAGCACTTTAGAAATCCTTACAAACCTCTTGAAATCATCTCATCATGAGGAAAACCCCAAGTAGTAACCTATCCACCAAAGAACCACCAAAGAAAAAGGCTCGTATTATACACGAAATCTCCTCAACCGAATCATATCCGGTCAAGCCAACAAATGATAGGATCTTTCCTCAACAAATCAAACCAATTCCTAAAAAGATAGTACCCACAAAACTACCTATGCCAAACATCACCATACCTCCTAGGCCAAACAATATCATCTCCACTAAACCATCACCATTGGTTCCTAGAGCTATTTCTTTTACATCTCCACTATCATCACCACACCTCTACAATTTATAGGATTTGCCTCCTAGGCCGTCGCATCCGCCTCCCACGACAACATTCTCCTCATTAGGAGGAATAATGGTACAAAATCAAGGTGTTGAGTCAACACTTGCTCCGGCTTCCTTTTCGCCGTTTCCATCATATAATCCCATTTGGATTATGAGAAATCATCAAAGTCAACTACCGACCATATGGAAGTTGACACTTTCTACCACCACAATCATTCTTGGTCGAGCCATTCTCAAATGCGCCTCCACCAATCCCTCCATCGTTTGAAGCTCCACAAGCCGCTTCACTTGATCCTTCGCATCAAGCCATTTCATTTCTTCCACCACCACTACCTAGCCATGACAAAGATTGCTATCATTGTCAACATGTTGAAAGTTTGATACATGAAGTACGAGAAGACAAACGTTTCATGTTCTATCATCTCCTCGAACGTTTCGATGAGATTAAACCTAAACAAAACTTGAGCTAGAAGATTTTAGTGGTGTCCTAGCATCAGCGATACTTGGTCTAGAAATTCCTAGTCATGTATTTTCTTATTTTCTTAGTTTTAGAGTCATGTATATCATAACTCTAGTTTTATTAAATGAAATTACATGCTACTTGTTATATTTCGAGCATATGATTACATTGTATTCATATCTCATTTTGTGATAACATTACTTGTTATATCACCTTTCTCGGAATTAATCATCACCAATACGGATCCCTTATATTGCCTAGACGGATCCCTACTAGGAGGGAACCGTGGGATCCGTGTGACGTGAAAACTATTTTCTACTAACTTGGACCACATTTGGAGGAAATTGTAAATTATACTCATTGTCTAACCTTTGTTTTGTAGTTATTCAATTTACACATGAAGACTTGACATCCTAAAGCTAGGGGAGCTTTATGTCAAAGCAATACATTGCAAATTACTTGCAATATTAGGTTTACATTTTGTGATATCCGTTGCAAAATTGCAATCATCAAGGGGAGCACATTCGTCACTTAGACAAAATATTTTGCAAACTTACTTGCAAACAACCTAGATTAGTATCACTTTCTTGACGCCTTACATAGGGATGGACTCGTCAAGGGGAGTAAAGACGAAATCCTTTCCGTTACTTGCTCTCTATTTCTTTTATTTCTTTCACATGTTTTTCTCAAAACAATGTGTTGCTTTCTTCAAGCTCTTTTGTTTCGACAAAATGGGGAGAAGAAAGTAAAACTACAAATTAAACTTTTACAATTTTAGCTTTTCCTTAAAATAATTTTATGTTTTGTCATCAACAAAAGGGGAGATTGTTAATACAAATAAGCCGTAAAAATGTTTATTTATATTTTACGATCTTCTAATTTTTTTTCGATAACAAACGTAAAATCATGTTAACGAAACAAATAAAATACGTAAATGGTTTGAACTAATAGTTTCTAACATATTCACATTTTCACATAAAACACTAAAACAAGTATAAGTGATTTTATGATTTAGTAATACATATGTACAACAACTAGTGTTTACATATTTGGGTAAAATATACACATAACTAGTATGTAGTATATTGGGTAATATAAATGGGTAGAAACTTAAGTATCACAACCCATTGGGCAAATACATTGGATGTAGTTGGGTACAACCCAAAGCCCATGACCCATGGAGCTTGACCCATAACCCATTGCATGACATCATGCTTATATCATACATGAATAATATCCATAACCCATACCCAAGTGACCAAGTGCATTGCACTCAAAGATACATTGTATCTAGCTAAAAATCCATGGTTCAACCCATGACCCATGACCCATAACCAAAATACCCATGGGTAAAGGGGCGCGTCCCACGGATCCCTAGCTTAATGCTAGACGGATCCTTGTGGAAGCGATCCGGGGAAACAAGAGAGTTTTCTTCTATAAATAGTGAGCCATTTCCACTCTTTTATGTCAAATCTTGCTAAAACAATCATTTCAACTCATCTTCCTAACTCAAACACTCCATCTCATCTTAAATGAGTCCCTAGATCAGTGCAACCTCTGAAGTTGACTCTTGTGCATGTTAATCATCACATTCCAATGAATCCTAGTAGCTTAAGGCTTAAATGCACTTGCCAAATCTCTTGGTTTATAAACTACTTTGTTAGGACCTCCATAGTCATCACTCTCATCCTAACTTTCAGCACTTTAGAAACCCTTACAATCATCTCATCATGAGGAAAACCCCAAGTAGTAACTTATCCACCAAAGAACCACCCATGAAAAAGGCTTGTGTTATACACGAAATCTCTTCAACCGAATCATCTCCGGTCAAGCCAACAAATGATGGGATCCTTCATCATCTAATCAAACCAATTCCTAAAAGGATAGTACCCACAAAACAACCAATGCCAAACACCACCATACCTCCTAGGCCAAACAAGATCATCTCCACTAAACCATCACCATTGGTTCCTAGAGCTATTTCATTTACATCCCCACTATCATCACCTCACCTCTACAATTTAGATGACTTGCCTCCTAGGCCGTCTCATCCGTTTCCGCCGACAACATTTTCCTCATTAGGAGGAATAATGGTACAAAATCAAGGTGTTGAGTCAACACTTTCTCCGGCTACCTTTTCGCCGTTTCCATCATATAATCCCATTTGGATTATGAGAAATCATCAAAGTCAACCACCCGACCATATGGAAGTTGACACTTCTCTACCACCACAATCATTCTTGGTCGAGCCATTCTCAAATGCGCCTCCACCAATCCCTCCATCGTTTGAAGCTCCACAAGTCGCTTCACTTGATCCCTCGCATCAAGGCATTTCATTTCTTCCACCACCACTACCTAGCCATGACAAAGATTGCTATCATTGTCAACATGTTGAAAGTTTGATACATGAAGTACGAGAAGACCAACATTTCATGTTCTATCATCTCCTCGAGCGTTTGAAGAGATTAAACCTAAACAAAACTTGAGCTAGAAGATTTTAGTGGTGTCCTAGCATCAGCGATAGTTGGTTTAGAAATTCCTAGTCATGTATTTTCTTATTTTCTTAGTTTTAGAGTCATGTATATCATAACTCTAGTTTTATTAAATGGAATTACATGCTACGTGCTATTTTTCCGAGCATATGATTAGTTTGTATTCATATCTCATTTTGTGATAACATTACTTGTTATATCACCTTTCTTTGAAATTAATCAAGAATCACGGATCCCTCGAATTGCCTAGACGGATCCCTAATAGGAGGGAACCGTGGGATCCGTGAGACAGAAAGTTATTTTCTAATTACTTGGACCACATTTGCAGGAAATTGTGAATTATACTTGCTTTCTAACCTTTGTTTTTTAGTTATTCAATTTACACATGAAGACTTTGGCATCCTAAAGCTAGGGGAGCTTTATGTCAAAGCAATACATTGCAAATTACTTGCAATATTAGGTTTACATTTCGTGACATCCCCTTGCATAATTGCAATCATCAAGGGGGAGCACATTCGTCACTTAGACAAAATATTTTGCAAACTTACTTGCAAACAACCTAGATTAGTATCACTTTCTTGACGCCCTTACATAGGGATGGACTCGTCAAGGGGGAGTAAAGACGAAATCCTTTCCCGTTACTTGCTCTCTATTTCTTTTTATTTCTTTCACATGTTTTTCTCAAAAACAATGTGTTGCTTTCTTCAAGCTCTTTTGTTTCGACAAAAGGGAGAAGAAAGTAAAACTACAATTTAAACTTTACAATTTTAGCTTTTCCTTAAAATAATTTTATGTTTTGTCATCAACAAAAGGGAGATTGTTAATACAAATAAGCCGTAAAAATGTTTATTTATATTTTACGATCTTCTAATTTTTGTCGATAACAAACGTAAAATCATGTTAACGAAACAAATAAAATACGTAAATGGTTTGAACTAATAGTTTCTAACATATTCACATTTTCACATAAAACACTAAAACAAGTATAAGTGATTTTATGATTTAGTAATACATATGTACAACAACTAGTGTTTACATATTTGGGTAAAATATACACATAACTAGTATGTAGTATATTGGGTAATATAAATGGGTAGAAACTTAAGTATCACAACCCATTGGGCAAATACATTGGATGTAGTTGGGTACAACCCAAAGCCCATGACACATGGAGCTTGACCCATAACCCATTGCATAACATCATGCTTATATCATACATGGATAATATCTATAACCCATACCCAAGTGACCAAGTGCATTGCACTCAAAGATACATTGTATCTAGCTAAAATCCATGGTTCAACCCATGACCCATGACCCATAACCAAAATACCCATGGGTAAAGGGCGCCCCACGGATCCCTAGCTTAACGTTAGACGGATCCCTTGTGGAAGGGATCCGTGGGATCTGGGAACGATGAGAGTTTTCTTCTATAAATAGTGAGACATTTCTTCATTGTTTCTCACCCTTTCTAACACACTTTCTCCCAGTTAAAACTCACCAACCTCGGATCCAAGAGATCTATGTTTGTAGTTTTGTTTTTGTGTGATCTTTAGGTTCCTCTTAAAGGCAAGATCACCACCTTTGAAGTCGAGCAAGCTCAAGTCCATGAGTTGCCATGCTTCCTCATCATCAAGGCCATCAAGTCTTCTTGTTGATGATTCCTTTCTTTCTTCAAAGAAGTATAGTGTTGAAGACATTAGTGAAAGATGTCTCAAGTGTCAAGACGAAGATATTAGTGAAGGGTATCTATCGTCTATAGCATAAAGCACTTGTGGTAGGTGCTTAGAAGTCAAGACAAGAAACATTAGTGAAAGGTGCTTAGAAGTCAAGACTAGAAGCATTAGTGAAAGGTGCTTAGAAGTGAAGACACAAGACATTAGTGAAAGGTGTCTTGTAGATCTAGTCAAAGGCATTAGTGAAAGGTGCCTTAGATGTACATTCGATATGGTGTGTTTCGATGTACAAGATAGACTAGTATTAGATCCAAGGATATTGATATCCTTGATGATGTTGTAAAGGAGTAGATCTCCTTTGGGATTAGTCGTTAGTGTAGTGTGGTAGTAGTTCCTCCATTGCAATGGAACTAGGTGCTTAGCCTAGTACCTAATAAAGGGTAGGCGACGTTGTGAAGGTGTAGTTCACCTTGGAGTGAAAGAACTAGGTACTTAGCCTAGTACCTTATAAAGGGTAGGCGACGTTGTGTAGGTGTGGTTCACCTTGGAGTGAAAGAAACCGGTGGTTAGCCTAGCACCGGAAAAAGGGTAGGCGACGTTGTGAAGGCTTTTCCGCCATAAGGAGATTGGTGCGGTGTTTACAAACTCGAGTAGGTAACTCGGGGGTGGATTAGGGCAAGGAAGGTGTCCTTTGGCGAACCACTATAAATACTTGCGTTGTGGTTTTATGCTTCTTACTCTTATCTTTTCACTACTTGCCTTTACATGCTTGTTTATCAACATCCAACACACACATCCAAATAGATTGACATAAGTCGATCTAAATAATTAAAAGGAAGTTTTAATTGGCAAAACTATTCAACCCCCTTCTAGTTTTCCCCAAACCCTTTGAATTGCTCCTAGGTGAGCTTGTAAGCATTCTCCATTCCCATAGGTTGTGCATACGAGTTCCACCACGACATTGCCCCATCTAAAAGTGTACTTGTAGCGAACTTTGCCTTACAATCATCTGGGCAATTGCATAAAAGAAACACATACTCTATTTTCTCAAACCATCGAACCATAGCAGTGGCCCCTTCGGTGCCCTTGAACTTTGTTGGATCACCGCTTTTAAAATCCTTGTATGAACAATTGAATCCCGCACCTCCCGCAATCCCCTGCAGCAGAGCAAGTCTGGCGGCTTGGCGATTGCTGCCACCTCGGCGGCGATGGCGAGTCTAGTAGCCGGCGATGCTGCGACCTCAAAAGCGATGAGCAAGTCTAGCGGCTTTGGCGATAGCTGCGCCTCAAAAGCGATAACAAGTCTAGCGGCTTTGTTGTAAGTGCTACAAATGTATGATAATTTAGTGACTTAATGTGTGAATAACGTGTAACTCGACATGTTGGTGGTGAAAGCAGGAGTGAGAGTGACTTCAATCTCCTTGAAGGTTTTGTCTCGGCATTCAATGTTATCGATAATGAGTCAACTGATGTTAAAATTTTGATAGGTAATGACAAGGCATTCTCCACATTGGAGTATGAAGAAAGAATAATGGAATGGGTATTTGAAGGCATCTATGTGACAATCGATTTAAAATGAAAGTAAATAACTCGAAAAATGTACGTATAAACCGCATGTAAAGTGAATATGCACTTATGATGAAATGATGAGATGCTATGATGATGTAGTTATAGTCTAGGGTCCAAGATGCAACCTAGTTCTCTATAATCAAGCTCGATGCCAATCTGTCACACCCCAAATTACTGCTTTGCAGCGGAATGGAATACCGGGGATGACTGTCATAACATCACATTCTGATTATATTGAACGACCTAAAGTGTCGTTTGAAAATGCATCGTTTGATTGAGTAAAATAATCGAGTTTACAAAGTATAGGTCCCAAAGATTTCCAAAGTACCAAATGAATTTGTTACATTCAAACGATAATTAAGTGCATAAAATGTATGTGAGACGCGTCAACTCGGCGACTCCATGCAAGCCATGATGATATACTAATACGAGATAAAACATGCTTAAAATGGTCAACACAAAGGTTGAGTGAAATCCATAGGTTTAATTAAATTGTTTGAACACAATATTCGTAGTGTGAGTTACGTTGTTTCACACTCATCGTTGAACACAAAAAAGACATTTATTTCACTAAGTTCATGACAACCAAAGCGTAAACCTCGTACCAATAGAAATTGGTAAAATCGTTTCATCATGACCCTAATAGGTAAACTTGCCAATTTACCTTAATGATTCAAATATAGTGCGTTCGATTTCCCTAGCGGGTCAATAAGAGCGAGTGTTAATTCCAATAGGCCTATTCACAATATTCGCTCACTCATGAGTGACTAATGGTGCATGATGTAGGGACTTCAAACATGGCAATTGATTACTTAGTGACAATAAAACATTTGGATATAGCATACAGTTCAAAGCATTTGTGTTCGATTAAAAATATAGCATGTATCTCCCCAAGAGTTTGTAAAACAATTAAGTAATAGAAAGTGGGGCTATGAACTCACTTGGTACAATGATGCGATAGCAAAAGTGAGTACTCGAAATGTAGCGCAAATCTCTAACCGTGACCTATTATGAATGATATGTTCTATAATAAGTCATGATATAATGTTATCGTGTAACTCGTATGATATCTATACCACTTGTGAATTTTGAAAATAAAGTTTATCGTTAAAAATAATCTTATAACGTCTTGACAATTTATAAATTACTTTACAAGTATTTTCGTTGAAATGATATCATACGATAATAATTTAGTGATTTTTATTATGAAATTACAGTTTTTCGTCGCAAAACAATATAATTTGACAATTCATGAAAGTGACTAAATGGCCTCGAAAAGCTAGTCGTAAAATAGTGAATATCGAGTGTTAGAAAAAAAACTCAACGGTTTTGGAAAGCTTGTATCATCATCTCAAAGTTTTAGCTTTTAAATTTTCATCATAGAGGTCTCGATCATGGAGAAAAACATAGGTGAAGTAGGGTACTTGTACCAAAAATATTGTTTAAGGGTAATTTTCGGCAAAGTTTGAGTGACCGTATTTTATTCGTTACAACTCCGTTTGATTTAACGGTTGAACATTTTGGAAAATAACCTAGGTGAACTTACTTTTACTATAAGACATCGTTTTCTAAAAAGTATTCCATCGATGTTAAAAGCGACCCTCAACATGGTCACTCACGACTATAATTTTTGGCTATTAGAAATATATATAAGTTCTACTTGTGAAAATAGTTACCTCATCCTTATTTAAACGCGTGTAATTTAATCGTTATAAGTCCGTTATCTACGTTTTATATGTCCGTAACCGTGTTAAAGTATACTAATATATTTTGATAAATCGACTCATTTAGATAACGCTTAGGACTCATTTTTGACCCGTAAAAATCTGGACATCATGCTGATTTTCCGGAAAAATATAGTTTTAAATCGTTAAACTTGAAAATATCATAACTTCTTCGTTATAACTCCATTTTAACCCGTTCAAGCGACCACGTTTTCGTTTTAAAGTATATTTTCTGAATATCTAGCCCAAAATATTTTACAAACTGTTGAAATTTACAGATTTAGCAAAATTGATCAGACCTTATATTATAGTTGTGAAATTGATTTCTCTCGCGTAATACTTATTCTATCCACTTCAAATCAACACCAAAGCTATTCTAAACGTACCATACACCTTCTTAGGCTGTCATGGGTTCCTAAACATCATCAAAAATGATATGTTTCAAGGGATTAATTATAGGATGGTATATATTCATTATAAGTACTAAAAACATTAAAAGTGGTATAGATACTCATATAACTTGCATGTTTTCTTTCAAGCATAACAAAAATAACCAAAGTATGAATATGGAAGATTAAAAATGATCATGAAATGCTTACTAGTGTAGTGATGAGGTTTATAGAACAAGGTTTTTCCTAATTACCCTAGGTTTTTATTTCAAAACCTTAATTAAGAGTATGCTAGTGTGTATAATTTAGCTTGATCTTTGAAAAATTTTGCTTCCTTCTTTGGTTTCCTTCCTTGGCCGATTATACAAGAAAGAATGGGAGAGTGTTTTTTATTTCACCTTTGTATTGTAAGTATGTATGTGTTATATTGAGTATATAATTAAAATATACTACAAGTGTGAGTCTAGTATAGTATATGTGTTAGTCTAGGTAGATTTTTATGTCAATAATATGTTGAGTCATGTATTTGGTCGACAAGAGTAAAACAAGAACATAAGTGGTGAATTTTAATGTATTAATGTAACATAGTGTAAGTAATATAGATAAGTTGTATGTATAATTAAGTATTTAGGGTAGCGTTAGCTAGAAATAAATTTTAAGCGATCAAAATAAAATATTTGAAGTCAAAAAAATAATAAAAATACATTTCTTACAAGAATTAAGTGAAATAATAATTATCGAGTAGTATTTACGAAAACCGTCGTAAATATATATATATAACAATTTATATACAAAATAAATTTAAAACACCGGGTAAACTAATATTATAATTTTTATAGTATTAAAATGAGTACAAAAATATATCAGGATAATTTTTGGAAGTGTCGGATCAAATGTTCAAAATAATTGATTACGCTATAGCGTTTATTTAATAGGAAATTATCGTTTAATGAAAATGCAAATCCATGCATGAACTAATATGACGATGATGTTGCTAATGATATGTAGACTAAATCTAGTCTATATGAAATGTCCTCGATGATTTTTCATGAATTCGTGACTAAACCCCTTACGGTTCGCTGAATTTGATACTCGTAAACCTAGTTTACGTAAAATGAAGAATAGTGAATCATGAATAGTGATTTTCTCCGGGAATGAATAGTGTTTCATGAATAGTAAAATTTTAAAATACGTTCTCAGAATATCATATCGACTTCAAAAACGATGAATACTAAAATGATGAATAGTAACCGATGAATAGTAAATTCCCGAGATGAATAGTGAAATTATTAAAGTTTGTAAAATGACCTGAAATTACGATTTGTCACACCAACCAACTTCGGGCTCGTATCGTTAGTGAAATTGGAGAGCTTAGAAAACTGAATAGGATAATTGAAAATACACTTGAGGAAGCCCTTAAGGAATCTACTAGCACTTTAGATAGTCATTCGACCTCAAGTGATTCGGATGATGACTTAGAAGATGGAGATTATAAGGTGTTAGAAATTATGGAGGATAGTAAGGAGGAAGAGGAACTTAGGGAGTATTTCGATTCATACCCTAAAGGGAAGGAAACCGCATATCACTATAACGTGGTTAACTTCCCAAAACCACCGAACCTCACATAAGAAAGGGTAGCCCTAAAAACATCAAGATACCGTGCATGATTGGATACTTATATAGGGATCACACTTACATTGACTATAAGGCACCCATGAATATAATGTCTAGGCTCTACTACAATTGGATCATGAGCAAAAAGCTAGGACCTATGAGGGACCCCTTCACTTGGAATGAGAGTAACTATGTCGCGAGGATAAAAGATTGTATGTCTTCGTAGGTAACTTCACATATAGGTGTGATTTCATGATCTTGTAAAATGTTAAGGGCATCATTGATGGGTTTTAGGGGATGTGATACTTGAGAGACCATTTATAGAGGAATCTAAGATGGTTTATGATTAAGAGGAAGGAATAATCGAGTTCTCAAGCGGAGCCGAGAGTGTTAAAAACATAATGCCCTACAAAAATAAGAAGTTTGAGGGTATTGATGATTTAGATGTGGACAACGTTCCGGCATTTGAAGTAGATTGGAAGAGCAAGGTTCACCACCTTTGCTTGTCTAGAGTTAGGCCACAGTATATTCGTGATGAGAGAAGGTTAAGGAGATCGAATGGGCCTCTAATATTAGGACAACGAGGGCACGACTTCGAGTCTAGCTACAAGACTCATAAATAATAAAAGCGCTTCGTGGGAGGCAACCCATGCTTAATTGTTTGCTTGTTTGTATCGTGTATCTTTTATTGATTGTTTATTCTCATGTTTAAATTTGTAAAAATGCTTTATTTTGTCTTTAACCTCTTCTTAATTACATATAAAGGTATTTTACATAAGGGATAAGTGTAGGGAGGATTACACACGTTTTCAATAGAAATGTGAACATGAGAATTTCAATTAATTAAAAGATATACATGTGTGTTTGTTCGAGTCAAATGCTTGTATCGAGTCATGATGGATGTTTTGTAGAAATGTTTCCAGTTTTAAAGATAAAATTTTCCGAATTTTTCCGAAAATCATGCACCAGTTCTGTCGGGATAACTGACGGCGTCAGATCGCAACTGACGGCGTCGGGAGGAGTAAACGACTTACTACTTTTCTCGTTTTCGAGCTACTTATAAATTTTGGAATTTTCGGTCTTAATTTTCCGGAAAATCGTAAACATGCATTCCACAAGCATTATATCCTAGTTTAGTAGAGTCATATATATATATTGTTACCGCCGATTTTACGCGAAAGTTCATTTGTTTTCTTCAAGTGTGCAGGTTTAATTTATCAAGAAGAAGATACATAAGATGAGAAGGAGCTTTTCACGCAAATATTCTTCTTGAAGAAAGATGTAACCACTACTTCACACGGATCCTACCGAACTAATCAGGGGAGTACTAGTTTCTTTCGTTTTTAATTACCTTCCATTATCATAACTTTGATACTTTCGGGAACATTGGGGACAATGTTTAGTTTAAGTGTAGGGAGGAAAATAAAGCGGAACTTTGAAACTATGCTTATCCTTGACTATTTGCCTTGTCCAATTTCACTTGTGTAATAAACCATGAGAAATATCGGTTAGGGTAATTTTGGCACCAAATTTAAAAATTTTCATAACATATAGGAGTGGGCCATTAGTCTTAATAAAGCATCTCATGGATAGGAAATTATATAACTAGCACAAAAACCCTTTACCACTTAAATTCCACCCAAAATGTGAGGATCGCCCTTAGATTTGTAGGAATTAAATCATTCAACTTTAATGCTTCGAGTGTGAACCGGTAATATAATAGATTCTAGAACTTGTTTTGTGATGCATTCGAGATCGCTAGTAAGACTACACTTGTGTAGTTAGGAGTAACTAAATGATAAGAGGCATTAGGATAACCCTTGTTTGATACTGTAATATAATTACTTCTTCCACATCGGTTGAGTAATTCCCCACACCCTGCGTTGTACTCATCTTTAGTACACGATACTCCTAGTTAACCCCTCGAGTATATCCTTTTCGCGGTTCTCGTGATGTTTCGGTTTTTGAATATCAATGAAGAGCATTGTTTACAATCCACCCCCAAATGTACACCCAAATCGCCTTAGCCTACCTTGTATGCACTAACTTTTAGTGCATTATTGTCATCACACTAAACCCTTAGTTCAATTATCTAGTTGCTTGCATAAGTTGCTAAGTCGAGTCATATCCTTTGTACACAATTTTGGGACGATTGGGACTCATGGGAAAAGTTAAATTTTATGAAATGACGGGAAGGGAACGTTAAATTCAAATTCCCTTTATTTGCGTAATAATGTACTCCGAGTGTTTTGATCTTTTCAATTCGGGTCAAATTAGTGTTAGAGTAATAAAAACTCAAGTGTAGGGATGTGCCTATAAATCCCTACTATTTTGATGTTATCGTAGAGGATGGTAGAGTAAAATTGTATGAAAAAAAAATCGAAAAAAAAATAGAAAAAGAGAAAATGAAAAAAAAATCGAGTGTGACAAAAAATATGGGAAACCATCCTACATCTATCTTTAAATTTATGTTTGTTTGTTTCAGTTATCTAGAGTTTAGAGTGTCGAGTCTTGGCTTAGTAACGCCATTCTTCGCATGCTTGTAACATAAAGATTTTTGACTTGCCACCACTAAATCGCCTATCCCACCAAACCCTTTGTTTCCCTACCTTAAGCCTAACTGTTGATCCCAGTTGAGCAAACGATCTAATATAGAAACTGACTTGTAACAAACGCTTATCAAGTATTACGCGGAATTTAATATTTAATCTTAAGAAGAAGAAGAACAGTAAACATTCAACACCTCAATATTATTTATTAATACGAATACTCTTACAAGATTAGGGTTTTGCAACCTTGAAGTGTATCGACCTTAGATATAAAACATCATGATATCTAACCTAACCTAGGACCTCCTTTTATAGGCTAAGGAGTCCTATACATTATACAATACGTAACCTACAAGATAAATATCTTTTCCATATTTATCTAATACAATAAACTAAACCGACTATACAAGACTAGCGGTGGTTACATATCAAGATCCGTGGTTACACTATACTACTAGTCATGGTTATCTTCATCCGTGGTTACATTCTTACGTCGTGGTTATATCTACCTTGTCCATAGCCCAATACTTAAAGTAATTCTTGATCCAAGGAACCTAAAACCCAATAATCCTCCCTAAACTTGATACATTCCAATGTAATTCTCAAGTTTTCTTTAAGCTCAAAACATACGAATTGGAGGATGTAGCCAAACACTTACTAGCCTTAAGAATATTCTCATACTTCAACAACAAATCGTAAGCTTGACCATCATAAGGTACTAACATCTTGATACAACCAAAGCTTCAACATCGAGCAATAAGCTGCCGGATACTTACTCATTGAGGATAATCACCTTCTACAAGCATATAAATAATTTCTCCGAAGCAGTTAAAACATGAACTCCACAAGTTTGATATAAAAACCATCTAGTAACTTGACCATTGTAGAGTCCTTTCCATTCGGGTTCATCATGAGTAGGTTCAAATAAAATCTTCAAATAATGATAAACCGTCTCTCATGATAATCATTCGGATGTATTTCACCAAACTTATTCTTGTAAAGTATCCAAAGATTCATCAAATCATCTCTATCAAAATACTGAAGCATCTGTGAAAATTTATTATACTCATAAACATCATTATTGAGTCTTTGAATTTTCCAAACTCCTTCACTTCCATTAAGCTCAAACTCATAAGAAATAATGTGATTACCATCTGCAACTAATTTCAATCTTTTAGAATCAGATGTCTCTTGAACCTCAGATTTTCTCTTTCTTTTACTTTGAATCCATTCATCATCCTTTTTAATCCACTCTTCCTCCTTTTTAGAATTCATTGGACGAAATCATCATGATTAATTCTCATACATCTCTCATAAATCTCAAAAATTCTTTCAAATGAACACCTACTAAGATTATCGAAACATGTATGCACAATTCTTAATTATCTTCATCAATACATTCCTCATCCGAGCAATAGAAGGAGGTTTCTTTCTTACAACTTGCTTCTTTTCTTTCTTGACCTTCCTTGCCAATATACCCAAAATTCTAGCTTTTCCTCATCATCAAACAAAGCCCATTCTTGTGCAAGATACTCATCACTTATTAATTCGAAGCTTCAAGATAGTTTTGTGATTCATACCATGTAGCTAACCATCTCGACTAGCTTCCTCTTCATCTTGCTTTCTTTTCACTAAAGTCGCTTGATCCTCGGCTACAATACTTTTAGCATACTCTTCATCATAAGCTTCTTGTTACGCTTTATTTTTAAACTTTAGCACAACCTCTTTACCTTTCCCAACATCAGTTGAACCACTTTTTCTTCAAAGGTTCACCAATAATCGACTATTAACTCGGGTTTGGTTGCGATGGGCGAGCAGATAAAGCAGGTGCAATGATAGTAGAAATAGATGAGGTTTTACTTAGATTTATCAAGGTACTTGCGACTTCTTTCTCAACTTCTTTAGACTTAGGTTGTGATTCGAGAGAGTTGTGACAATAGTGGAAGTGGTTATGATAGCAAATGGGTATTACAATGAGTAGGTACAATTGTGATGTAAAGCGCATCGGTGGTTACAAGATTACTAACCATGGTTTCGGATATACCATCGGTGTTTTTCCTTCACAACATCTTCGCAACATTCTTCAAACTTTCAAGAACTGCTTCATTCCCATCTTTATCGGATACCAAAAGTCATTATCTCCACTATTAACATCTTCATCCATAGATACATCAACGGATATATCACCACCTCCCACAAGTCATGCCTTCACTCCTCCCTGCTTGGATACATCTTCCACATTCGGTGGAGAAGTTCACCTTCTTCTTCTTTCGTCTCATAGCTTTCAAAACAAGAACCCTGTGTCTCCTTACTTTTCCAAAGCAAACACTCTATGCTTCAATCTTCTAATATCCTTACCTTGAAACAGTTAACTCTCAGAGACACGAAATTTTATCCTCCATTTTAGCACACTTAGCAGTCAATTCATTTAAACGTTCAAGAGTATCCTCCCACTTCGACTGTGTGAACCGGTCCGAGAGGTGGTTCATTAAAAGTCATCATGTACAAACTCGGACCCGTCAATTTAGTTGCATGTTGCAAGCTATCCTCATCACTTGAGTGTGTGAATCGCTCAGAGAGGTGAATCCTTGGATATAGTAGACATAGCACCAAACCTAGCTCGATCATCTATGCACTCAAGAGCCCGGTTGGCTGGGGATTCCTCCACTGTGTTAAGTTCAAAGAACTCTCCACATTAGGAGTTGCCAATGGTTGGGTCTTATTTATGTTTCCACTATCCCGACCAAAGATCTAAGCATGAATCGATGGTGAAGCCCTTCCAATCATGTCACCTCCACTCCATGTGATGACCTCATTAACAACACCACTAACACTAGCATGAGGTAGCCGGGTGCCCTTCCGCTCCTAGCGGTGTTTTGGGTATGACAATCGATGGTTAGAGGTGTACTAGCGGTGGATATAGGAATAATAGGTTGAGACACAAGACCTTCATCAAACTCGGGATCAACGTGTAAAGTAAGCATGTGAGGAAATAAAGGAACATCTCTAATTTGTGCATTCGTGGTGATTCCTCATATGAGCAAAAACCTTAGGAAGCATATGATGTACTCATACTCCCTAGTATGTTCAATGAGTTCCTCTATTTGATGTTCCACAATTAGTTGAACAAAGCTAGGATACAAATAGTATTTACCCTTCTTCCTAATCTTTGTACTAACCCCTCATAAATCATCCTAGACCAATTAAACTTCCTTCCATCGATAAACAAATAATAGCGAGTAATTTTTGAAGGAAAGTCATTAAAACACGTGGTCTTGTTACTCAGACACATCAACAAGGTGTGAATCAAAACTTCCATTGTTGTGAAAACAAACTCTTAAAGAATTGTACCTTTTCACCCCGTGTGTATATCCTAATCTCTAAACCAAAGAACAATCTCAACATCCGAAAGATTATCACGCCATCAGATCATCAAACTTCAAAACTTCCCTAATGATGTCCTCGATGAAATAGCCTTCTCATCCACAATAGAACTAAACACCTCCACCCCATCAACCTCTTCAAGTGTAGCATTCCTCCAAAATTGATGTATGTAGGCTTTAAGAATGGTGGGTTTAACTATTAAAGCATAGTGAATGGACCGTGAACTAGAAATCTATCATTAGATGAAACCCTTGGATCGAGCATTCTTGGTGAGGATTGCAACTAAGTTATGTGAAGTGGAATACTTTTCACCATTGTGAAAAATGTTACGTGTGATGTGGGTTTTGTGAATTATGCAAAGAAAGTGATTAGGGTTAAATATGAGCGCCAATTGGAAGTGGTTTGAGAATCAAATAAATGATCCGTCCAGGGATTTGGGAGAGTGATATAGGTTTGCCAATGTTACCAAACAGCCCTCAGAATATCCAAATCTAAGCACCAAGCTATCCGCGGTTCCGAAGCTGCTATCCATGGTTGAAACATACCATCGCTAGATACATTGAATCACTGCTTCCAAATAACCAAGAGATATAGCAAGTAAATATGTGTCATAATGAAAGTTCTCACAAAGATATGAAGGATTACACATTTTTTTTAATAAACAACTAACACAAGCGGTAACACACCGGCTCCTTATGCACACAAATCCTTCATACACGCAACACAAACACAACACCAACACAGAGAATAAGGTTATTGTTGTCAGTGGTTAGTAAGAAACAAAAGTGGTTCCATAAGACCTATCCGTGTTTTGAACAGGGAAGTCAATATGGTCAACTTCTAGAACTAATTCAGTCCAAATCCCAAGAAACTCATTAACTCTCCAACCACATTTAACCTGCCCCTTATTTACTTCCAAAACCCTAAACTCCACTTATAAAAAGAATCCTTAATCTCTGTGTTGGTGTTTTTTTGCTTAACAGTGGTTTGATCCTGCTTAGCCGTGTTTACATTTTGCTTAGCAGTCGTTGGAACCCATTTAGGTGCAAAGGTGACAATTGATTTTGTATTCCCATTCCTCATCAAGACCGCTCTTGGAATCATGTTTTGTTTGGATGAGGGTTTGTTTTCCTTGAAAAGTTTTGATGATTTACCCTCCTCCAATGATTCCATACTTGTGGTCTATTTTATTACAATTTCTCGTAAGTGTTCAAAACTACCACATACAAAACAAGCCTTTTTAACACATTGAAACTCATCACCTAATCATTAGAAATTAGACCATTTAAGCTTCTTTGATTACCCCTAGGTTTATATTGATTCATCTGTTCCTAGGTATTTCCTGTACTCTACTACTTTCTTGGTAACTTTAGCTCAAATCTAGGTACAAGGTTGACTTGTTTTGAATCAACTTTCTTAACTTTCTATCTCTTCGTCTTAGTTGATTCAATACTATCTTCCTCGTAGTCCGATTCCCAATCTTCTATTATGGGAGCATCGGATAACTTATCGAACTTATCTTAGGTGTTTGATCTTATTTATCACTTCTATAGGTTTGTTAAACCGAATTCACTACTAAATGTGACTCTTTAGCGGTGGTGCATGTTTCATTAAAGAGGGTGGTGGCATATCATTGTATCCTAGACCAAGACCATCTTTGAGCAGTTTTTGACCTATTGGCTTATTTACTAGATCGAAGCATATTGTGTTTTAGCAACCCTAACAACATGTTTTTCTTTTTCATATAGGGCTTTTAGTTTTACACTCTCGCCTCGCTAGTTTATCTTTAAGCATTTTAATCTCTCTTTTTAAGATCAATTTCACCACCTACTATATTGATCTTTTCTACATACTCAAACTCACATTTAATATGAAATTTTATCTTCTCTTCCACACCCTCTAGACCAACTCTATAACCTAAGTTATCTAGAGTTAATCTTTCTACTTTTTCTCATACTCTCATTGATAGCTTTTGAGATTCTAAGTTATCATAACATGATTTGAAAGAACAAGTAGATGTTTTAGAATCATTAGATACCTCGAATCGAACCGAGAAGATGAAGCATAGGCCATTAGAGCAAAGTTATGCTCTTTAGAAGCTTCACTAGCAAGAAAAGCTGCATTTGGACCTTCTTCAACTGATCACCCAATCATAATCACCAATCCCATCACGAGCAACCAAAGGTCAAGAAGCGCAGGCTCTCCTGTTGTCTTCTTTATGCCTTCAATTCTTTTCGAGCTCGACATTCCCTAGCAAAGTGACCTTTCTTCTCGCAGATTAATGCACTCCATCTTGCTTTGTCGAATCCACTCTCCTTTGACCATCATACTTAACATGTCTTCCGGTCCTCCTCGAAACTTCCTTGCTTGGAGAGTCAACATTGCCATTTGCCATTGAAGATTGATCTCATCAAGATCATCGGATCAATTTGATCCGGATCTTGATTCAAGACAAGAACACTTGTAGTTTAATCGAGACGTAAAAGCACAGATTACACCATCACCGACATTATCACTAACAAATGGTATTGTTTGCAATAGCCGTGGTTATACCATTGGCGTGATGGATACATCTTGTGGGCTTTTGTGATTAGTGGATACAAAAGCAATGTTTTGATTAGCGGAGGATGAGTGAGAAAATTTATTCTCGCACTCATAAACCTTCAAGTTGTTGAAGAGATTGTCTAGAGTCATCGTAGCAAAATCCTCCTTATTTCTCCACACAATTGTATGAATAGCCCATTCGGATGATAAACTCTAATGAACTTCAAATTAATATCTTCTTGAAGAAACTTGTAACTTACTCGACTTCAGTTGGCTAATAAGTTTTGAAGTCTATTGTATGTACCATCAATCTTTTCTCCACTAAGAGCAAGTGAAGGTTTCAAATTAATGCTTGAGCATATTCATCCTTGACTTAGTAGCTTCATTACCAAAGAAACCTTAATTCAAGAGCATCCAATAACTCTTTAGCGATTCATATTGATCAAAGTCCAAAGCAAACTCATTAGGTATTCCATAGAGAGAATCTGTGAGCTTTGATCTCCATTTTCCTTTAGCTTTATCGGGTTCACTAACAATAGCAATCTCAGGTCCATCCTCACCCTTCTTAGGAAGAGTGTCTCCCTTTCAACGACATCCCAGAGAGCATAATCAATCATACGATTGTATTGCCTCATATACTCACCATGTTTGAGCATGGGTACTTTAGAAGCGATCACCATGTGAGTTTCTTCGACATCTTAACTTGCTTGAATAAAGATTAACAGACTTCTTCTTGGTTACGGTTTCTAGATCACAAGCTCGATACCACTTGTTGATCCCGTTGAGCAAACGATCTAATCTAGAAACCGACTTGTAACAAACGCTTATCAAGTATTACGGAATTTAATACTTAATCTTAAGAAGAAGAACGATAAACATTCAACACCTCAATATTATTTATTAATACGAATACTCTTACAAGATTAGGGTTTTGCAACCTTGAAGTGTATCGACCTTAGATATAAAACATACATGATATCTAACCTAACCTAGGACCTCCTTTATAGGCTAAGGAGTCCTATACATTATACAATACGTAACCTACAAGATAAATATCTTTTCCATATTTATCTAATACAATAAACTAAACCGATTATACAAGACTAGCAGTGGTTACATATCAAGATCCGTGGTTACACTATACTACTAGCCGCGGTTATCTTCATCCGTGGTTATATCTACCTTGTCCGCAGTTCCAATACTTAAAGTAATTCTTGATCCAAGGAACCTAAAACCCAACACTAACGTTACAACCCTTTAAAAGACCTCTTGGATAGTCTTTCCTAGGTGCTTACGCCAAAGCGATGGAGGTTTGATCTAGTCTCAAGCCTATGGTAATCTATGTACTAGGACCGGTTAATGAGTGTTTATCTTCCATTTCCAACTTGTTATATTTCATATACACCCGAGAGATGTGAGCATCCAAACACCCCATGTGAGGTGCTGTTAGGACCGAATAACATATAAGATTTATGTGGTTTGGAGGTTGGGGTTGTGGAAGAAGATGAAGATCTTCATCTTTTTTAGAGAGAGAAAGTAGAGAGAGGGAGGAGAAAACACAAGATGATATTATTGATAAGAACAAAACACACACACCTAATGATTCACCTCACCCCTCATGGAGAGTCATGAGGGGTATTTATAAACTCTAACTTTGCCATATAAACGATACTAGTCCCTAAGGGCAAAGTATACTACGATCTAGTCCAATTCACGTAAGTGACGTTATCTTTATAAAAGCGAGGCTAACAATCTCCCTCCAAGATAGCGTCACACGTGAATGGTTACAATGAGACCTATAAATACAAAACAAAGTAAATTACAATAGTAATGAAGAACGTTGACTTTCTTGAAGCCAGAGTCTCGTAGTCTAGATCTTGAGGCAAACTTGAAGTTCTCCTTCCGATGACCTCGGCATTTGATCTTCTTGTAGCTCTAAACTTCAATCAGAACGGTCTAGTTAGGTTATTACTCCCTCCCAACTAGTGAGCCTTTTTCTTTTTTCTTTCTATGCTCCTCACGAACCGACAACACTCTTCCAACACGCAGTGGAGAAAGTAAACTCTTGATCGTACAATGGTTGTCGTTCTGGGAACATCGTAACAACATAACTCACTTAGTATTGCATCCAAGTTGGTAAAAAGCCCCGATGTACACACACTACTTCTCCTTCTTCAGTCTTAAGCAAAAATCCCTTCGTAATCCAATCACGGAAGATGAAATACCAACTTCTCCCTCCTGATGGTTGCGAGCTATCGGAATCATCATAATGTTGCGTACATGTCGTATTACCTTCTTGATGCAATTTTCAAACATCATAGCTTGATCAAAATTCTGTGAGAATATGTCGCAAAAATACTCTCAATATACGTCTCTCAAACCAACCTTTTATCGAACCTCCTTTGAATTCACCGGCTAATTGTAATGACCACATATGGAGATAACCGATCGACTAACTTGAAAAGGAAGTAAACATCCCAACTTTGTGACTTCATCGCTTGTTCTAAATTTTGACCAATCCACAATGCCGTGTGACACCGAGCACAACAACGTAACTCCTTAAAGTGATGGTTACACATCGTGAGCACTACAACGTAACTCCTTACCGTTATAACCGATTTTCAAATTTCATAATGTGCTCCAACAAGTTATCTTGAGACATGCATCCAACCAACCAACGTCTCAAAGATAAAGAAGTCCACCATGAAATGTCACTTCAATTCCGCATCAATAATACCGTACAAAAACCCGTAGTCATTTTCACATCTTCGTTCAAGCCGTGAATATTGTATTCCTCCGTGAAAATTTACCATACCAAAAGTACCGCTCTTATCCGAATAGATTAAAACTTATTCATCCAAATATGTGAATGATAAGTTTTGGATAACACCACCATCTATGATCACCATTTCAATGAACGAATAATTCGACCATTCCATTCCTCGTCCATTTTGAATGGCGCCCACACGAAATTAACACGTGCCCAAATCAAATAATTTGGATAGCAGCCCGATAGTTTTTTCTTTTGAAGCCCACGACATCCACCTAAATTTGATGTCGGTATATAAGACAATCTCACACAAGCTTAGACCTAAATCTAAAACACAACCCGATAAAACGCCTCCATCATATTCTCTCAAAATAGATCCGAGAATAAATACGCCTACCAACAAATACTTCTCCAACAAACCGATATCATCAATCACTCTTCACATACCCATTCATATCGATTTATCTCATCATCAAACACATCCCACATAACAAACCGAATCAACAAACACAAGAACTTGATCACATTTTATTTAATTCGAATCAAGACAAATTCTTTGGAGAATCTCGGTAGGTTCATGATAAGGTTTTAAAGGTACCTTTTGAGGGTCGTTTAAGCCCTTATTTGATCACTTTTGTATCCGTTATTGCTTAATATCGTTCCTTTTCACTTTTAGGTCTCTTGAAGGCAAAATGCTGGAATGGCACTTATTTGTACGAAAAGGCGCGATTATACGAAGAAAATGGCCAAAGTCGAATCGAGACACTCAAAGTCATGAAAACATAAGGTGACGGCGTCAGTGTTAATTGTGGCCGTCGGAGGATCTTTGTGACGGACGAAGCCAAAACTCCCATTTTCAAGTGACGACGTCAAGTTATAAAAGAGTAGGTCGTCGCAACTCGCACGGCCTAGATGTAATCCGCACGACGCCGAGTCAAGAGACGGTGTCACAAGCATAACGTGGACGCCATCGCAAGTCTAACGTGGCCAAGACGAAACCCACAATAGCGGCGACACGACGGCCACAAAACATAAGGTACGCCGTCGCATATGTAATATTAAATATAGAATCCGAATTTTCAATTATTTAGTGTGTAGTCTTTTGGAGTAAAAACCTAAACCGAACCAAGGTCGTCTTGTACAAGATTTTAGGGTTCCAAACCCTATCTTACACCAAGATAAGTGTTTTACTTCATTAATACAATTATGTCTTTGATTATTTGTGTGTATGCTTGCATGTTTCCCATGTCCGACTAATTTACTTGTGTGTTTGCTTTGGGAATATGAAACTTAATTATTGAATATTGATTGGTTGTCTCTTATCTTAGTTGATTAATGATCTAGTAATGCGATAGGTCATTCGTTGTGTACTTAATGCTTGATTAAATCTTTGTGAACCTTAGAATATGACTCCTTGAGTAGTTGTAAGCTAAACCATCCAAAGAGTGCCTTAGAGTAAGAGTTTATTATCCTAGTGGGTTTTGTAGACGAGACCCTTTGGTAAGTTCAAAGAGTTAGGAGAAACGCATACCCTACAACCTTAGACACACAACGCAACTAGGAATAAGGACGTGACAATTCAACCACCAATAGGAGATAATTAAGGGTAGTAAAACTTAAGTAAACACATCTTTAAACTATCATACGAGCACACATTAATTAGACATAGACTACATACACCTTAGATTAGATAATTAAATAAGTAGAGTAATCGGTAGAAATACCAACCTCCAAATTCAAACCCGAGATTCGTACCTTTCCTTTCCTTAAAAATATAAAAGATAAAAAATAATCTTCCTCAACCCCAACCTTAGCGTAGTAACTTCTCACTAGCATTCCTATTCCCCAGAGAATTATATCAATACCGTGGCTTACCCTAATACTACACTACAACGATTAGGGTCACCGCTGGGGTGTTGAAAAACTTGCTCGACGAAAAGGAAGTTCCTTTGACCCGAGCGACGCGTGTGGCGTTATCAAGTTTTAGGCGCACGGGAATAGAATAGCTAGTTAGTAGTCCACCTCGTTTAGGTTTCTTTGCTTGATTCCTATCAAGTAAATTTTCTCATTTTTTTAGCTTTCTCTTAGTCTATCCCCTTCTTCGTGACCTTTGTTCGAAAAACCATCACTCACCATGATACGTGTCTTCCGCCAAAGATTCTTCACTCTACCCGTTCCCAATCCCGAGGTGAGAACTCAATCCCACAAAACCTTCACCCACTCACCATTTTGGAAATCACCTAGGGCATAATGAGATAAATTGGCAACAACAAAGTCCTTTCTATGACTCGATTCCGATGAGGAACTTGATTATGGTGAAGCACTTGATAGCGGGAGGTTATTAATGGAGTTAGTTTTGAAATTGAGGAAGACCCTCCCAATGTTTTGACCCTAGGTGTAGGATTGAGAAAGATGGCCCTTTAAGATGCAATTCCTTGCAAAATAGGACTAGAAGGGTTCAATGCTTATTTGAATTCATTCTTACCTTTGAACTTAATATCAAGGGACCTATACAATAAAATCAAGATCAATGAGTTAACTTATCAAGGAACAATGTTGTTGAAGCAATCACTCATTTGCACGTGTTTGTTGGAAGTTTTGCTTATTTGGTAGAGTTCATGGTCTTAGAAGACTTAGGAGAATTTATTGATAAGGACCTCACTCAAGTAATTTTGGAAAACCTTTCAAAAATTGACTAGGTTGAATGAACGGATGATTGATGGTCTAATTACATTCTACGATGAAGTTGAAGATTTTATCTACCAAATGCAACGCGCTCATCCTAGGTTTAAACATAAGGACATTGAGGCTTGTAATAGAATGACCCTATTCCATTGCTTAGTGAAAGGGATAAGCAAAGTGAGCTTAGGTACCCATATGAGAAAACTAAGCGGTATTACAAAAATGCCTTGAATTAGGAGATGATTACAAAAAGAATGAAAGAGCGTTGAAATGGCTTAAGTATGAGCACGTGGCGCGAGGCAACGAGGCAACGTGAGACACGACTACGAGTCTAGCTATAAGACTCTTAAATAAAGAAAAGCGATTCGTGGGAGGCAACCCATGCTTAATTGTTTGCTTGTTAGTGTCATATATATTTTATTGATTATTTATTCTCATGTTTAATTTTGTAAAATGCTTTATTTTGTTTTTAACCTCGTCTTAATTGCATATAAAGATATTTTACATAAGGGATAAGTGTAGGGAGGATTACACATGTTTTCAAAAGAAATGTAAACATGAGAATAACAATTCATTAAAAGATATATTTGTGTGTTTGTTCGAGTCAAATGCTTGTATCGAGTCATAATGGATGTTTTGCGAAATTTTTCCAGTTCTAAAGATATAAATTTTCCGAATTTTTTCATAAAATCGCAGACCGCTTTTTGTCGGGATAACTTTGACGGCGTAGTGATCGCAACCGACCGCGCGGGAAGGAGTAAAACAATGATTACTTTTTCTCGTTTTCTCGAGCTACTTAAAAAATTTGGAATTTTCTGTGTCTTAATTTTCTAGAAATTTTGTAAACATCCATTCCACAAGCATTATATCCTAGTTTAAATCAAGTCTTATATATATTATTACCGCCGATTTTACACGAAGGTTTCGTTTGTTTTCTTCAAGTATCGAGGTTTAATTTATCAAGAAGAAGTTACATAAGATTGGAAGGAGTTTTTCACGCATAAATTCTTCTTGGAAAGGATCTAACCACTACTTCACACACGGATCCTACCGAGCTAATCGGGAGTACTAGTTTCTTCGTTTTTAATTACCTTCCAATTATCATAACTTTGATATTTTCGGGAACATTGGGGACAATGTTCGGTTTAAGTGTAGGGAGGAAAATAAAGCGGAACTTTAAAACTATGCTTATCCTTGATTATTTGCTTTGTCCAATTGTATTTGTGTAATAAACCATGAGAAAATGTCGGTTAGGATAATTTTGGCACCAAATTTAAAATTTTTCATGACATATAAGAGTGGGCCATTAGTCTTAACAAAAGCGTCTCACGGATAGGAAGTTGCATGACTAGCACAAAACCCTTTACCACCTAAATTCCACCCAAATGTGAGGATCACCCTTAGATTAGTAGGAATTAAAAGCATTCATCTTCAATGCTTAGAGTGTGAACCGGTAGTATATTAGATTCTAGAACTTTTTGTGATGCATTCCGAGATCGCAAGTAAGACTACACTTGTGTAGTTAGGAATAACTAAAAGATAAGAGGCATTAAGGATAACCCTTGTTTGATACCGTAATATAATTACTTCTTCCACCTCGGTTGAGTAATTCCCCACACCCTTTGCGTTGTACTCATCTTTAGTACACGATACCCCTAGTTAACCCCTCGAGCCTATCCTTTTCGCGGTTCTCGTGATGTTTCGGTTTTTCGGAATATCAATGAAGAGCATTATTTACACCACCCCAAATATACACCCAAATCGCCTTAGCCTACCATGTATGCACTCACTTTTAGTGCATTATTGTTATCACCTAAACCCTTAGTTCAATTATCGGTTGCTTGCATGAGTTGCTAAGTCGAGTCATATCTTTTGTATCTGATTTTGGGACGATTGGGATTCATGGGAAAAGTTAAAGTTTATGAAATGGCGGAAGGAACGTTAAATTCAAAATCCTTTGTTTGCATAATAATGTACCCCAAGTGTTTTGATCTTTTCAATTCGGGTCAAATTAGTGTTAGAGTAATAAAAACTCAAGTGTAGGGATGTGCCTATAAATCCCTATCATTTTGATGTTCTTGTAGAGGATGGTAGAAAAAAGTGTATGAAAAAAAATCGAAAATGTAGGATCTTAATATTTATTGTGTTGATGATTCGGTGGTCTTGGATGATCAAAATACATGTTAAACATTTTAGAGAGAAAGTAGAGAGAGGTGTTCTTGCTAGAGGTTTACACAAAGGAAAGGTTAGATTGAATGAGCACCACCCTTCCATGGATGGAAGGGGTATTTATAGTTACATGAATTACGACCTCCTATCGGCTGTGGATCGTGGATACGGTGGGTAAAGACCCGTCCTTCCTCCACGGTGTTGCACTAAACTATTTTACGCTACTGACTAACTAATTAACTACATAATAAAGTAAATAACGACAAGTCTACGAGCTAACTTATGCTAGATAATATTTGGGGTGACCGACTCTTCACTATGGAATTTTCTAATTCCTAACAATCTCACCCTAAAGGAGGTCACCCCATGTTTTACATTTTGAATCCTAGCATTCTATTCTTAACTTTGTTCTTGAGCTCGTAGACTTCAATTCTTCAATTTCGCAATCTTTGTGCTTTAGTAGTGCAACTTCAAATTCGCATAATTTGTACTTTTAGTGGAGGTCTTAGAACCGATCCACATCTTTGATGATCTTTGAGCTTTCTTTGAGATCATCACCACAATAAATCTCTGGATCGCCCTTTATTGTGTTGCCATCATGTGAAGTTGTGACTTTCGGACGGACATGCTCACACTTTGAATCATGACATCTTTCCATCGAGTAGCGGAAGCCTTCTTCGGTTCATGATATTTGCAAAGAAAAGCATAAGCATAGTATGAAATATCGAGCCGAGTTATGTAGATATGCACCGTCATGATTTCTTCAAATTAAGTGTGGATCTTTGTGAGCATGCGACTTTGGATTAACTCCTCAATTACGATCACCGAACCGTCAAATGTACCGCAAACAACAAGTTAGCAATAAACACACGAAAGTGTCTTTGATCACTTCATTGAATTGAGGTACACGGCCTACGGTTCCCCGTAGATCAAGATAACATCTTTGTGATCGGTGGATTCCTAAGAATCTCCTTGATGTGGTTTCGCAATGTGTTCTAGTTGTTCTCAAACCGAACGTCTCAAAGAAGACAACACGGAGTGAGTGAACCGACAAATTGAGATTCACCGATTGATGAAAATGATTTGAAATACAATTGTGTATTGCTTGAAGAAAGCGTTTTGCACACTGACGAAGGTTTTATGAGAAAGATCAATTTTCAATCAAAAATACCTTTGTATTTGAAAAGAGTACACATTCGATGTGCTAGTGAAAAGAAGAGATTCGCACATCGAGCGGTTTTTCTAAAAGTATTTTTCAATCGAGATACTTTTGAATTTGAAATGAATACACATTCGACGTGCTAGAGAAAAGAAGGTTTGCACATCGAACGGTTTTTCCAAAAGTATTCGTCAATTCCATTCTGGACCAAGGTTAATTCAATAATGAATCGCCCCATCGTTTCTATCCAGTTGTCACAAGCTTGATCTTTGCAAGATTTCACATGTCACCCACCAAGAGCTTGTTTGATGTTGGCTCTAGAAGGATTTCCATCTTCATCGTGAATATTTTCATATCACTCGGATGTTCGGCAATACCACAAGGATAATCGTGGGACTCTTAATATATTCTTACTTTCCACATTGTGTGAAACAAAGCAAGTCTTCAAGAATTTAGTGTCCTAATGAGATATTGTGGATGATCTCTTGGCTCTAGACTCAATAGTGCACATTTGGTTCCTGTGTCGGAGACTAGGAGAGGTCTCCTTCTTCAATATCAACAATCTCTAAGAGAAAGTCGATAGGTTATGTCGGTTCCCGTGAGAATGAAACAAACCCTTTTAAGAGGAACTTGAGTGGTTTGGGAAGTTTAGTCGCAAGGCATCACCGGGTCCATGATGTCTTGTCTTCAATACCGGTGTTACCTTAGTAACCACCAAGTAGCATATGAATTGAACCCGGTTTACGCCCTAAGGTTGAATTGATGGAGGGCTATTTCTTTTCACCCTTTTATCATTCATTTCTTTTTCATTCTTCAACCCCTTCAAGGCTTACCGAGACTTCATAACTAGAACCTTGTTGGGTTTATTCCAAGACTAGCTCGGTCTCACCGCACTCTTCCCATTCCTCACTTTTCTCCTTTTTCAATATACCTAAGGACTCTACACTATCTAGTGGATTGTCCTAGGTAGATCCCTCCGTTCTCGGCGGATCGTGGAACGAATACCTAACCTAACCATCCTTATAACTCCATGCATAAAGTAAATTGGTCGGTCTTTTGGTATTGTTCTTTCCTTCATGAAACCAATTGAAAAATCATTTGGAAAAACAATCAAGGTACTTGTGATACGAGATCAAAGCATTTTGTACCCTAATAGTTTTGATCATTTTAGAAAACCTCCCCCTCAACATGTGCGTATGATTTAGAAATTTTTTTTTAGCACAAGGAGGCAAGAGGACTTTGAAATATTTTCTTTGATCACAATTTTCATACGAAAAAGCCATTTGATTTTCATGGTAAAATTCTCCCCTCAATATGCGTATGAAATTTGAAATCATTTTATCACATAGGGCAAGAGTTCTTTTGAAGCACATTTACGATCACACAAGCCATTAAGAAACCATTTAAAACTCAATCAAGGTACTTTATAAATCACTTTAAAAGCTTTCGTACTCGATAGTTTATTTGCTCCCCTCAATATGTGCTTCAAGATTCAAAGCGTTTAGCACATATGAGCTGAGCAAGCGTGCACAATTAAATCACAACGATCACCTTTATCAAATTTCATTATTAAATCACAAATTCTCCCCGATCAAAATATCAAACCCTTTGAGATTTTGGATCCCAAGTGATTTAATTAGGTTTAGAAAACATGGGAGAAAATGTGGCCTTGTTTAAATACTCATCGGTTTTGGATAAATCCTCCTCCTCAACATGTGCATTGTGTATTTGAAATCGTTTGGCACATGGAGGCGGAGTGCCTTTGAAGGACTAAAACCAATTCTATTTAAAACAAATTTGAGATTTAAAACACGATCTCTACCCGATCGAAATATCAAACCATTTGAGATTTGTGATCCCAACCGATTTAAATCTTTTAGAAAAATTTGGGGAAAGATGTGGCAAGATTCAATTTTGAAAGATGATGATAAGGACTATTTTAAGACATTAAAGATTGTTAGTGTCGGTATGATAGTTTCTAAGAGATCTTTAAGTAAAACAAAACAATTTCACAATCAAACAAGAACAGAAAAATTTCATTTTGAAAGACCTTGATTCTAAAGAAAAATCATACCATGACATAACATTAAATCTTTAGATCACCACTTATATTGTACAATCCGGACTTTTATGAAGCAATATTGATTGAAAATAATTTATTTTAAATCACTCTCCCCTTCAATCGATGATCGAAGTCGATAATTGAGTGACTTAAGTTTTGATAAAATGAAGTCCGGTGATTTTCAAAATTTAGTCTAATATATATTCAAAACAACATTTTTCCATTTTCAAAACAATTTTAATCAAAGTATTTAGAAAATTGTTTAAAAATGGTATCCTGCACAAAGATTCGTTAGGTGGTTGAGCCGCTTTTGTTGTTGTTGTTGTGGGGTTTGGAAGAAAAACCATCTGCAGATGCAGTAAGACTTCTTCTTACGTTGCATTTTGAATGCCAACTGAGGTCAAATTAAGCTCCGTTTCTTCAATCACTTAAGAAAACCATCTGCGATGCGGTGAGACCTCTTACGTTGCATTTATGCCAACTCTCCATAGAAGTCCAATTAAGCTCCGTTTCTTCATTTGTCAACCCAAGAAATAGTTACCCTTTCCTTTCGGCATCCAATCATCTTCAATTGTGGGATCCGGATCGGGAACATTCTTTTATACCAATATACCTGCATACGTTAGAGAACACACATACAAATATATGGTGGTCGACATCACCCAAACAACAATCGACTAATAAAAGTCAATGCAACATATCAATCAGATCACATAAATGTATAGGAATAATGTGTTCATCAAACTCTAATCATCTAATCCTAGCAATCATATCCTAGGCACCTAGTCCTTCAACATAGGTTAACATCATTTTAATTAAGCATATTAGGATAATTAAGAAAGCCCGTTAGATGATGTAGATTTGAAAAAAACATTATCCCCTCAATCCATGACTCATTTTATGAAAAGTTTAAAAGCTGAAGTCATTGATTGAGTTTTCAATTTAACAAAACTCGAATCGATTGTTTTAAAAGGCAACTCATTTACCACCATTTTAGAAAACACCAAATATTTTTCTGAAGAATTTTAGACGAAAAACATTTGTGTAGGAACACCATCCTTCGACATACTTTCCTTGTTTTGTTTTTAGGATAAGTGCACGTAAATATTTGAAAATTGGTTTAGCGCATGATGAGTGTCTAAATACTCATCATTTTTATACTGTCTAGACTACAAAAACATCGAAAACACTGAAATGCATCAAAATGATGAAAATATCACAAACAAGTGTTTTATGTGTTTTAAATGCAAAATATCAAAAACGGTGAAAACGTATCAAGTTTGCATAATTGGCGCTTTAGTCCCCAAGTTTAAAAAGTTGTCAAAAGCAGTCCACGGTATATCAAAATAAAGAAAAATGTCATTTAAGGTCCATGGGATTCAAAAGTTGTCAAAACAAACCCTTGAAATGTGAAATTTCAAAATTACAACTTTAGTCCCTCAAGTTTTGAAAATGACAAAATAGTCCTTGGATTTATTAAAATGGAATTTATGCATATTGGTCCTTGTACTATTAAAGTATGGCAGGAATGGTCCTTATTATAACTTTGGAAAATGGATGAGTTCACCCTCATTTTGGATAATTTACAACATTGGTCCTTATGTATTTAACAAACCATTAGGACCTTTTAGTATTCTCAACCCTGACCAAACCAAAAGACCGCCAATACACCTTGACCCCCATTTGGACCCCCCTTTTAATATTAAAAGTCAAAACCGTCAAAGGCGCCAAATACTACTTCCACTGTTCATCGTCCTCACATTTCTGTAATCCCAAAACCGGTGTGGTTTCTCCACTTTTCAACACTCCACTGTATTTCCACTTGTATACCCACTCTCCTCCACCTCTACAACCTCCCAAACTTAATTAATGCAAAAACCCACTAAAGAGATATTTGGCGCCAAAATCTCCACATGGACGAATATGATGGCTTTGACCAATCCAATGGTTGGATTGAGGTGGGAAAGATTCAGAGATAAAGACTGAGTCTCAAAAGATCATTATAAAGGAGAGAAGAAGCAATGTGATAAGTATCTAGTGTAATTTTTATTAATGCATGTCGTTTAGTTTAAACTTTAAATTCCCAGTGTATCTTTAAGCTTTTAAACTTTGTATTTCGAGTATTCGATGTATAATAAACCTTTTGTAACCATCAATTTCACTCTAAGTTTCATTTTCAAGTTTATGCAATTTCATGTTCAAAATCTCAAAAGATCAAATGATATTTGTAGTTGTTGTTAAGGACCGAATAAGCCATATAAGATCCTCATATAGCTTATTAAAGCTATTAGAGACCATAAAAGCAGTTTAGAAGTAAAAAGAAAAATCACCAAAAATACAAATAAATAGTTGAAAATCAAAATCCATGGTAAAGGTTGTCAAGAAGATGGGCGGGGTTGATTATGGATGGCCTTGGTTTAGTGCTTCTTGGGAAGCTATAGGAAGTGGTTTCAGTATTGGTTCTCAGTTTTATACTTGGATTCCATGTTGTAAGCCTTTTGTTCCTTTTTATCATTTTACTGTGTAATACAGTCATAAGCTCAAATCTTTGTGTTTTCATGTTCATTAGTTATAGTTAAGTGTAACTAAGCCTTTAAACCAGTTGTTTGTTCTTTTAAATTTGTAGTTATCAAAAATCTCATCTTCACAGTTAAAAGAGCATAATTGTCATACTTTGGTTCCATGTTGTTATTGATGTTGTTTAATGATCAATTAGTCCCATTATATGATATTATAAAGTCTGAAATCAATAGCATGGTCTAGATCAGTGATTTGCTTTGAAAATCATCAAAACAGTCTTTTGAAAGGGTGTTTGGATTTGTAAGTTTAACTGTGTTATAGGTTGCTTATGTTATTGCTTGTGCTTGTCTCATGTTTAATTAGTTCATAAATACTCAGAGAAGCAATAAAATTCAGTCCTCATTTGATCAGAAGTCAAAATACCATTTAATTCCACTTAACTAGTTCACTATTAGGATTTAATAGGTAAAACTCATCATAAGCTATTTAGAACTTGGTAATTTAGCTTATTATAGTCTTATTACACCTTAACTTAACATAATCAGTCATTAGATTTGATTTAAAGTTCATTTAAGTCAAACTTTCAGTTTAATAAAAAAGTCAAAATAGTGCCACGTGCACCGATGAGCCTATCACTTTCTCAAGCTCACACAGAGCTTATAAGTTAGCTTTAGCTTGTGCAACTTAGCTTTTGAGAAGCTCACCTAGTTGACTCTCTAATCCAAAGCTTGTTTTCCACTTTGTAGCTTATTTGAGTAGGCTGCACTTAGCTTTTATTTCTGTCCATTTTACTCAATAAACACTGAGAAATAACTCAGTGGTTTTCCACTTTTTAATAAGCTCATTAAAATCTCTCTAGTAGACAACACTGTGAGAACTTTAGCTTTTTGGAAAGCTGAGTTGGTCAACTAGTTAGTCCCGCTTTTGTTTTAAGTTTCTAGCTTATCTCATTGCTTAAAATTAAGCTTACAAAGTGCCTAGTGATTCAAAAAGTGTCATGTGCATACAGATTAACTAGTGCTTATTTTGGTTTAATCTGCTTATTTTCAAGTTTTTGTGCTTGTTCGGTTGTAATTCTAGCTTATTATCGATGGTTTAGCTTATTCTCGTTTCCTTTTGATTATTTCTAGCTTATTAGCTTATTAGCTTAATTCTTGTGCTTATTCTTGTTTTTTTTTTTGTTAATCGTTAAGATAATAAGCTCATATCGAGCTTATTAGTCATTTTATAAAAAGTCATAGTTTTATAAAGTGCTTATTTTATAGTGCTTAATAAGTTTGTGAAATAAAAATCAAAAAAATAAAAAGTTAGCAAAAAGGTCATTGCTGGGATTCGAACCCTGGCCACCTAGCTCACCACACACACACACTACCACTCGCCCTTGGGTCTTTTTCTTTTTTTCTTTGCACTATTAAATACATAACCCTTGTTTTTATTTTAAGCTTATACGAGCTTATTTGCTTATTTCCAGCTTATTTAATATAGCTTTTTCAACTTTTGTATTTTTCATAGATTTGTATTAGTATAAAGTATTTTATAAAAAGTTTGATTTTTCACAATAGTTTTAGTATTTTAATCATTTAATTAGTCTAAATTAGTATTTAATTCATAATAAAAATATAAAAGTCAAAAAATATAATTCTTTTTCTAAAATTTTCTTTTGTCATATAGTACGTAAGAAAATTGTTTTTACACTTGTAGGTCTTTTATTTCACAAATTTTACGCTTTTGCTTATGACTCGCGTAATTTTTAAACTTAACGACGTTTTCATTTTAAGTTACGTTTTAGGTAATTTAAGTTTACGTTTTAGTTAAAATAGTTTATTTAAGTTATTTTGTTTTATAAAATCGAAAAACATCATTGTAAAATAGTGATAGCGTTTATTTAATATATTTTAGTTTTTAATTTTCTTTAATTTGCATTTAAGCCCCTGTAATTTACAAAACTTTTCTTTAGGTATAAATATCTCAAAATCCTTCTTGATCACTATCCTTAGTGATTATTCGACATCTGTATGTGTTAAACACCATTCATCCTCCGTGGGACTTAACGACCCAGGAATCCACTATATTCCTCTGATCTTAATTGCATTTGCCTTCTGAGCAGTTTTAAGTTTGTTACGGTTGACCATTCACAAGTGGTCAGCTTGAGTAATTAAACTTGACCGTTTGGAAGCGAATCAGTGCAACACTTTCCTTTCTTGAAGAACGGGTTGCTATCTCAAATAATAGCAAGCCATCGTTTAAAGCACGAGTTACAGTCTGAAGTAACTGCAAGCCATATTTTGAGACATGTATTGGAAAAGAATATTTACACCTCCTGCTCGAACTTCATCTATGGTCCCGTGCCATTATTGAATGACATTTCTAAGACCGCAGATGTTATCGATACCGAAGACATGTCATGAGAAAACATATTTTGGTCTTTTTTCAAATTTTTGATTTTTATGGGTTTTGATGGTTTTATATTTTCTATTTTCTTTTGTGGGTTTTATATTTTTGTATTTTGTTTTCTTTGGTTTTATATTTTTGTATTTGGTTTTTAAAAATATATACAAAGATAGAGAAGATGATATAGTTAAAGAAGATGATGATACGAGTAAGAGATAAAGATATCGAAAAGACGTCGAGAAGATGAAGTAATCAACTCTTAAACATTCACCACCAAAGCTTCGTGGTTCTTGAATCAAGAAAGAAATTGAACCATCCGAAAGTGAGACTTTGCGCTTCCCCAAACCGAAAATCCTTTAGCCGAAAGGTGATTCAAGCTCTATTTCAAGCTTGCTTTAGCCGGTGCACAAGGAAGCACACCATTATCATAAATCCCACTGCTCCATTTAAGAACGATAATCGAGGATCTCCATTCGGGTTATATCATCCAATAGAAGAACAACAACGTTTCATCTCACACTTAAATAGTCTTCTCAAATTTCATAACCACCAAGTCTGACGCAATCCATTCCAAAAGGTGTCAAGAAACCACTTCCCGAGTAGTTGAATTGAAGCGGTCGGTTTCTTTGTATAATGCTCAAGTACTCTCCGAACACACATCATGAGGGAATGAAAACACCTTCCATGTTCACATTTTTCTTCCGGATGATCGTGTATGAAGCTCAAGAACCCGAAGTACACCAATACCCAAGAGCTCTCCGAATACACATCATGAGTGGAATGAAAACACCTCCCATGTTCACATTTTTCTTTCACGATGATCGTATGAAGCTCAAGTATCCAAGTATACCAATACACGTGGAATGAATAAGCGATAACATTGAAGAAGCGTGCCAAGTCATCGATTATCTCTGCGGGTGACAATCTCTGCGGATGTCAACACCGAATAAGTGATTATATCTACGAATCGATTAAGTACTCAAGTGAAACAAATTGAGCATCCCCAATGTACACAATCTCTCTCCCAATGAATCACACACTTGTGTACCTCTTTATCTTCGAAACTTTCTTTTACATCACTTCCCCACGTCGTTGGAATAATAACACTAAAAGCCTTGATGAGTAAAACCTTGAGTTTCTCTGCGGTCATGACATTTGTTTTCCCGGGATATCTTCAATCACTTAGAAGTATTAAGCTCATCAAGTTTACTCGCCATGAGTCAAACCTTGAGTTTCTCTGCGGTAATAACATTTGTCTTCCCGAGATATCTTCCAATCACTTAGAAGAATTAAGTTCATCAAGTTTACTCGCTTTGTGTTTAGATGTGAGTCTCCTTTCCCCCTTGCTAGTTTTGACACTTCAGAATCAGCAACATTGTATAAGCCCAAATACTTGAAATCTTTATGAGAAGAACACTTGAACTCTTGTGAGAATCAACTTGTCAAGACTCTCTCGACTATTTTATACCCTTCTTGAAACCAAGTCAACTTCCCACATTTGTATCTTAAGCTTGCACCTAATGATGGAAGAACGGTGTAGAGAATTTATGCTTCAAGCAAATCTCTAAGTACTCACTACCCAAACAAAGTATGAGACAATAACACCTCTTGCGATTATCCACACCATCATATGCGTGACATCGAGTA
Source organism: Chrysanthemum lavandulifolium (assembly GCA_022545495.1). Lineage (NCBI taxonomy): Eukaryota > Viridiplantae > Streptophyta > Magnoliopsida > Asterales > Asteraceae > Chrysanthemum > Chrysanthemum lavandulifolium. The sequence continues at coordinate 73,935,290 of CM040240.1, forward strand.
AAACAAAGTAACTCCTAATAGTGATAGTTAACGTGTCTTCAACCATCCGCTCGATCACCGGTAACTAGATAAACCAAGTCTTCAACTCAAATTCTTAAGCCCGAGCAAGTTATCAAATAAGAACACGCCTTTGTGAAAGTCAAATTCAATCTCAAATAAGTGATAAATGATTAACTCAAGTAATCAACTTGTGTCAAATGTCCAATACGAGAAATAGTCAATAACAACGCCTCGAGGAGTCTTTGCTAAAGAATATGAGCAAGTCTAATTGGGGATTAAATTCGACATATCACTCTCCCCAATTAGTGCTCTCCCTAAACCGACAATCGTATGATGAATGACCAGATTAAGAAGAAGTCTTTGATAATCAAGCGCAACTCGTCTTTTAGTCTTCTAACATGTAGAAGTAAAATGTAGAATAGGCTGTAGACTCGACCTTCTTCAAGATTTTCCATTGGGAATAGATAGTTAACATCTTCAACTCACCAAAACAAGAACATCACCAAAAGCATCCCAATCAACTTACATCTTGCAAATCCCCTTAACTAAAATCCTCCCAATCAAACAAGAACGTAAAGATGTTCATCAAGGAAATCGACAATTAGACCATAGCGAACACACAAGATGGTAACACCAAACTACCAATCACATCAAACAAGAACAGAGATTGTTCGGAATCATCATGTTGATGTATACGTGTAGCATAAACCGGAAGCACTTTGTCGATAAACTCATCAATCCGAGTGAAGATGTCAACCAACGGCTCTTAGAGAGAAAACTCCATGTGAAGATGACCCCGATAAGAAGAAGCTCGGTTCTTACATGAGTTTAGAGCCGTATGACCATTTGTATTCTCTAATATCAATCAATAATGCAAAAATTCACACTTCTTCTCCCCTCAAGAATTGCATACGGAGATGCCATTCTTGATTAAACAAGTGAACATTATCCAAATGTAGTCTATTCACACTTCTCCCCAAGAAAATCAAAGGGGATGTCGCCATCATCATTATAGTTGAGAAAGTGGAATCGAAAACAATCAACGAGAGCTGGTTCACTTGATGACCAAGCGCATGGAAAAAGTATGAAGAATGTTGATGAGAATGGTCATAATAGAAGATTTCTCTTCTTGAAGATAATGCATGAAACGTACACATTTCTTTTCTTTGGAGTCTGAGGCTGAACCGATGTGAGCAGGGCGTCATAATCTCTCTCTTCACTCTCTTAGCAAAACATGTAATCAACCCCATTATCATTCAAGAGGCTCTTTATCGTGACGGTGATGGAGAAAACCCAATATGATGAATTTGACCTCAAGTAAACTAACCCGAACTCGTGACTTAAACTTGCACATATGTAACAAAGAGCGGTGCGAGAATTCATGCTCCATTGAATCTCTTAAGTACTCTATACTCTTCAACCAACCAACCATCAAGTAATAGACGACATTACCTCTTGAAAATCCACAATTGAATGTGACATCGAGCACTACAATGTAACTCCTTAAAGTGATAGTTATTTTGTAGTGGTATGAGCCCAATTCCCCAAGTGGTAAAAGAAAAGGTAAAGACACCCAACAATAACTAGATTTCCAAGTCTTCATTTTAATAATAAGCTTGAACAAGGATCTTGAAGAATCTTCATCCAACCATCCACGATACCTTGGATACTAAGTACACTCGCCCGTGATATTTCACTTCAACCTCAAATAAATCATCTTGAATTAACTCCGTTGTCACATCTTCTTGGTTAAAAGCTCAAATCTAGCCTCCTTTGACGTTTAAAGTGAACTCTGATAATGGTTTCCATCCCGACCATGGTTAAAAGCACATAACCCCGTAAAACCATGTAATAACCAAACTGCCATGACGAATATCCAAACACACATCCAATTCATGAAGTACACCCTTTTATCCCTTCTTCGACGTAGAAACCGTAGCACCATCATCAGAAGAGATCCCGAAATACACTTTCCGTTCTCCAGGATGGTTCCATAATTGCGGGATTTTACAATTCTATGGTTTAAACTGAGAAATATTTTCTTCAGCGGGATTTTACAAAACCAAGAATAAACCGTAAGATAGATCCGAAATGCACTTTATAATTACCGGGATGTTTCCATTTTTCACGGATTTTACAAGTTTATGATTTAAACCAAGAAATAGATTCTTTCGGGGATTTTACAAAATCAAGACAAAACCGTAAACAATGTCACTTGAGTGTGTTATGACAACTTTGGTTTGGTGAATATCTGCTTTTAGGGGAACATGCGGTGGTTCATCAACGGTTCTTTATCCAACATCAACAATATCATCAACCAACCAATAATCACTTTGGTAAACACATCATTCACGCATTATGTCGCCTATTGTAGTGACCACATGGAGAAATAGACCCGATATGCCAAACTTGAACAAGGCGTAACATTCCACGGATTTGTTACTTAAGCTTGCACTAATCCTTGTGAAGAAGAAGCGGTGTACCCAATGTACAAAACCTCTTGACATATCCTCATTGCGTGAGACATCAAGTGATAGCTACGTTGTGGGTTAATCGAGAAAGAATCACAACCGTAACTAAATAGCCAAGTCTTTATCACACACTATAACTGCTCAAACAAGTCATCTTCGCGGAAGGGTAGAAATAAAGAAGACGAAATAAGTGATCGCGCCCGGAAAACCTCACATCCAATCCAAATAAGAAATACCGTTCAAACAACCCCGTAGTCAACCTTGTTCAAATAAACACTTCAAGCCTGTGACATAATATCCACCGTGATAATGCATAAGCCAAAGTACCAACCCTCATAACTCAACAAATCTCATCCTCAAATCTTATTGACAAATCTCATAAAATTCAAATCTCATAAGATCAAAGTTCATATATACGATCTAATTTGCAAAAATTAACCCCGATCCATTCAATAAATCCAAATATTTATCCCGAGACCAAATCTTCTCCCGATACACATCAGTCAAGCCCAATACATAGTAAAGCGCATGTCCATAAAACCTTAAAGCATTAGAATGCCCATGACCACATATGCTCATAGTTAGGTCCAATAGTTAGCTCAAGCTTATATAATGGAATCACGGCTTAAATACACTTTAAACACACTTCATCAATCCAAAATGACCCAAGCCCAAATTGCGAATTATATTAGATAACACATGTCCACTCACTTGCAAAATGTGTATATTATTACAAATTCATTTCTACGACCTGTAATGTTATAAAATGAATAGGACCCTACATAAAATAGCAAGTGGACACATTAATGAAGCGTGTGGGGTTTGATGTGAACGAATATGGTTTTCTTTGCATGGTAAAAGTGGGACAATTTTTGTTGATATCGTTCATTCAATCTAATATTTCACAAAACTTACGTGAAGCCCATCAATGATAAACCGCTTAAGCCACATCTCCGCTTGGCCCATAACAAAATAACCTCCTCGTTCAAGGTCTAATACCACACAACCCATATTATACGGGTAGTATAAAGCACTAACAAGTCTCACACTACTTTACCCTAAAAATATTCTCACCAAACCCTAAACATTCTAATCATCCGCCTCTCACCAAAAACGCCCACCAAAGCGCTTCTTCAAAAACACAATCTCATTACATCTTCCATCATATGATATAATCACAATCCAAAGTTTTTGCCCCATTCCTCTGTTCATAATGTCACGCACAAAGATCTAATCAAGGGTGATGCTTGATTCGAATCAATAGTTTAATTAAGAGCAATCCGTATCACTCGTGTATAGACACAACACGATGAAACTAAGCCACGTGGATGGCATGTACGATGAATCGGCTTCAAGACGGGTAGGTTTCATCTTAATGATCTTTTTTTGAGTATACACGAGCCAAACAAATGATTTAACATGATTGTTAATCTCATTTGTTTAATTCGTACAATTGATGTTTGTGATTATGTTTTTCAACCGAATCAAGTAAATCAATTAGCAGATTTGTTATTTGATTTGACTTATACATTCGGACACATCAAGAAGGATGAATGCCTAATAGATCTGTGATGTATTCGAAAATTTGTGTGTAGATCATTTAATATCTATGAGTTTGATAAACCATACAATTGAATCGAGATCGGATATTTGACTTTAATTTCATTTCGATAATCTTAATCCCATATGGTTTGAGAGATGGCGAGATGAATATCAAAAAGATTTGTGACTCTTTGTGATTCGATATAGATGAAGGCAGATTCGAAACAAAATATATGATATGAGTTTGAAACACTAGAGATTTGAAATAGAATGAGTTGAGTCATGATGTTGATATTAGGTATTGTGGTCGTGTGGGTAAGTCCTCTCATTCTACATTTTTGTCACTGTCAAGTCGCTACCGTGCTATGGAGTCAAGTTGCTAGCACTAAGTCGCTAGCACTAAGTCGCTAGCACTAAGTTGCTAGACCAAGTCGCTAGCACTAAGTCGCTAGACCAAGTCGCTAGCACTAAGTCGCTTGACCAAGTCGCTAGACCAAGTCGCTACCATGAGTAAATACTCATGGCAAGTCGCCACCTCATATACAAGTCGCTACGGTAAGGCACAAGTCGCTAGCTAGACTTTTGACATTTTTTCCGATGAGTTTTCCGGTCAAATTCCGATCATAATCATCTAAACCCAGAAAAGATAATTAAAAATGCATCTTTTTGACCTTGTTTTGACCGTGAATATAGACAAGATTGACCCACTTGAATAACCGGTTTGACCATGAGACTTTTGACACAATATTGAGACAAGTAATATTGACACAAAGAGCGCTTCATAATGACCAGTTTTGACACAATATTGAGACGACGAAATAGAAAATGGTGGACCATGAGATTTTGACAAAGAAGTAAGACCGGTTTACCCATAAAACAAATGTCCGACCATAAAATAGTACCAAACGGTATATTCAAAACCATGAATCAAAACCACAAAAACAACAACACACCAAAACCAAAGCATCTCAAACGCATAAAAATTGCTCAACAATCATGAGAAAAACGACCAAATCAACACAACACAATAACCTTGGCTCTTGATACCAATTTTAGGATCTTAATATTTATTGTGTTGATGATTCGGTAGTCTTGGATGATCAAAATACATGTTAAACATTTTAGAGAGAAAGTAGAGAGGGTGTTCTTGCTAGAGGTTTACACAAAGGAAAGGTTAGATTGAAATGAAGTACCACCCTTCCATGGATGGAAGGGGTATTATAGTTACATGAATTTCGACCTCCCATCGGCTGTGGATCGGGGATACGATGGGTAAAGACCCGTCCTTCCTCCACGGTGTTGCACTAAACTATTTTACGCTCTCGACTAACTAATTAACTACATAATAAAGTAAATAACGACAAGTCTACGAGCTAACTTATGCTAGATAATATTTGGGGTGACCGACTCTTCACTATGGAATTTTCTAATTCCTAACAAAAAAAATAGAAAAGAAAAAAAAAAAAATAGAGTGATGTGAAAAAAAAACATACGGGCTACCATCCTACATCTATCCTTTAATTTTATGTTTGTTTATTTCAAGTTAGCTAGAGTTTAGAGTGTCGAGTCTTGGCTTAGCAACGCCATTCTTCGTATGCTTGTAACATAAGAGATTTTGACTTGCCACCACTTTATAGCCTATCCCACCAAACTCTTTGTTTCCTACCGTAAGCCTAACATTACAACCCTTTAAAGACCTCTTTGATAGTCTTTCCTAGGTGCTTACGCCAAAGCGATGGAGGTTTGATCTATTCTCAAGCCTATGGTAATCTATGTACTAGGACCGGTTAATGAGTGTTTATCTTCCATTTCCAATTTGTTATATTTCATATACACCCGAGAGAGATGTGAGTATCCAAACACCCCATGTGAGGTGCTAGTATGTGATTTCGTGCTTGTTATGACTTTTATGGGCTTATATGTGTTGTGGACCATTTTGAACGAATGCTTCATGACCCCTAACTTATAAATTAATTGGCTAAAGCACATTTTCTTGAGGACAAGCAAATACCAAGTGTAGGGATATTTGATAAGGTTTTAAAGGTACCTTTTGAGGGTCGTTAAGCCCTTATTTGATCACTTTTGTATCCGTTATTGCTTAATATCGTTCCTTTTCACTTTTTAGGTCTCTTGAAGGCAAAATGCTGGAATGGCACTTATTTGGACGAAAAGGCGCGATTATCTGAAGAAATGGCCAAAGTCGAATCGAGACACTCAAAGTGCTGAAAACATAAGGTGACGCCAAGTGTTAATTGTGACGCCGTCGGAGGATCTTTTGTGACGGGACGTAAGCCAAAACTCCCATTTTCAAGTGACTACGTCAAGTTATAAAAGAGTAGGCCGCATGACTCGGACGGCCTAGATGTAATCCGACGGTCGAAGTTGAAGAGACGACGTCACAAGCATAAGGTGACGCCGTCGCAAGTCTAACGTGGCCAAGACGAAACCCTAATGACGGCGACACGATGGCGTCACAAAACATAAGGTGACGCCGTCGCATATGTAATATATATATAGAATCCGAATTTTTCAAGATTTAGTGTGTAGTCTTTTGGAGTAAAACCTAAACCGAACCAAGGCTGTCTTGTACACTATTTTAGGGTTCCAAACCCTATCTTACACCAAGATAAGTGTTTTACTTCATTAATACAATCATGTCTTTGATTATTTGTGTGTATGCTTGCATGTTTCCATGTCCCAGCTAATTTACTTGTGTGTTTGCTTAGGAATATGAAACTTAATTATTGAATATTGATTGGTTGTCTCTTATCTTAGTTGATTAATGATCTAGTAATGCGATAGGTCATTCGTTGTGTACTTAATGCTTGATTAAATCTTTGTGAACCTTAGAATATGACTCCTTGAGTAGTTGTAAGCTAAACCATCCAAAGAGTGCCTTAGAGTAAGAGTTTATTATCCCTAGTGGGTTTTGTAGACGAGACCCTTTGGTAAGTTCAAAGAGTTAGGGAGAAACGACACCCTACAACCTTAGACACACAACGCAACTAGGAATAAGGACGTGACAATTCAACCACCAATAGGAGATAATTAAGGAGTAGTAAAACTTAAGTAAACACATCTTTAAACTATCATACGAGCACACATTAATTAGACATAGACTACATACACCTTAGATTAGATAATTAGATAAGTAGAGTAATCGGTAAAAATACCAACCCTCCAAATTCAAACCCCGAGATTCAGTACCTTTCCTTTCCTTAAAAATATAAAAAATAAAAAATAATCTTCCTCAACCCCAACCTTAGCGTAGTAACTTCTCACTAGCATTCCTATTCCCCAGAGAACGATATCAATACCCCGTGGCTTACCATAATACTACACTACAACGATTAGGTTCACCGCCTAGGGTGTTGAAAAACTTGTTCGATTTAAAAGGAAGTTCCTTTGACCCGAATGACGCGTGTAGCGTTATCGCTCACGCTTTGTATTTTCGTTTTGATGTCATGAACGAAACAAGGTGTGGGAATAACAAAATTGTTATTATCTCTTATCCTTTATTCGTATAATAACGAAGGAAAGCTTCAACACGGATCAGTGATGATGATTGTTTCAATTAAAACAATCTATAAAAGATTGCAAAAAATGAAACTAATTTGAGATCTTTCTTGTTATTTCAGTTTGAGTCTTGGATATGAATGAGAGATGGGGAGTGATAGTGAGGGTACTTTGGTGAGTCTAGGTCTAGGATTAGTTGGAACTGGATGTCACGGACTGATGATGGTTTAAGTGAACCTGAGGTCGAGTTGATTTTTGGTATATGGTATTCGTTTGTGGTCATGGTCTATTTTACGCGTAACCATTTTACTTTGAAACCTTATGCGAAAACGGTCATAACCTTACGCCAAATTCATGCTTATGCGAAGCTTACGCGTAACCTTTCTTGCTCGATACCACTTGTTAGGACCGAATAACATATAAGATTTATGTGGTTTGGAGGTCGGGGTTGGTGGAAGAAGATGAAGATCTTCATCTTTTTTAGAGAGAGAAAGTAGAAAGAGGGAGGAGAAAACACAAGATGATATTATTGATAAGAACAAAACACACACACCTAATGATTCATCTCACCCCTCATGGAGAGTCATGAGGGGGATTTATAGGCTCTAACTTTTCCACATAAACGATACTAGTCCCTAAGGGCAAAGTATACTACGCATCTAGTCCAATTCACGTAAGTGACGTTATCTTTATAAAAAGCGAGGCTAACAGGTGCTAGTATGTAATTTCCGTGCTTGTTATGACTTTTGCAGGGCTTATATGTGTTGTGAATCATTCTAAACTAATGCTTCATGACCCCTAACTTATAAATCAATTGGCTAAAAGCACATTTGCTTGAGGACAAGCAAATACCAAGTGTAGGGATATTTGATAAGGATTTAAAAGGTACCTTTTGAGGGTCATTTAAGCCCTTAATTGATCACTTTTGTATCTTATTACTTAATTTCGTTCCTTTTCACTTTTAGGTCTCTTGAAGGCAAATTGCTAGAATGACACTTATTCGGACTAAAAGGCGTGAATATCTGAAGAAAATGGCCAAAGTCAAGAATCGAGACACTCAGTCTTTGGAATCAAGGGGACGGCGTCAATATTAATCTGACGCCGTCAGAAGATGTTTTGTGACGACTCAAGAGCCAAATTGCTTATTGTAGGTGACAGCATCGGTTTTAAAAGAGTAGGCGTCGCAATGACGGACTAGATTTGATCCGACGGCGTCAAAGATCAAGGCGACGGCGCATGTGCATAAGGTGATGTCGTCACAATGATAACGCCAAGACGAAACCTAATGACGGCGACCGAGCGGTGTCACAATTAAAGAGTGACGCTGTCGCAGTCGTAACACTATATATAGAATCCAATTTCGGTTTAAAGAGGTAGTTTTGTGGAGTAAAACCTAAATCGAACCAAGGTCGTCTTGTACATTATTTTAGGGTTCCATACCCTATTTTACATCAAGATAAGTGTTTTACTTCATTGATTCAATTATGGCTTCAATTGATTGTGTGTATCCTTGCATGTTCTCCATGTCCGGCTAATTTATTTGTGTGTTTGCTTAGGTAATATGAAACCTAGTTATTGAATATTGATTGGCTGTCTCTTATCTTATTTGTGATTGGCCTAGTATTACGATGGGTCATTCGTTGTGTTATTAATGCTTGATTAATCTTTGTTGAACCTTAGCATATAGTTACTAGTGGAATTGTAGGCTAAACATCCAAAGAATACCTTAGAGTTAAGTTTATGAATCTTAGAGATTTCGTAGTCATTAACCTTGGTAGCTTCAAAGAGTTAGGATAACGATACCCTACGACCTTAGAAACACAACGTTAAGAATAAGGACGTGACAATTCAACCATCAATAGGAGATAACTAGGAGTAATAAAACCTAAGTAAACACATTTTTAACTATCATACGAGCACACAACAATAGACATAGACTACCCTTAGCTTAGTTAATTAGATTAGATAAAAGAGAGTAATCGGTAGAAATACCAACCCCAAATCCAAACCGCGAGATTCATACCTTTCCATTTTCTAAAAAAACATAAAAAAGATAAAAAAAAAAATAATCTTCCTCAACCCCAACCTTAGCGTTGTAACTTCTTATTAGCATTCCTATTCCCCTAGAGAATGATATCAATACCCGTGGCTTAGCCTAATACTACACTACAACGATTAGGTTCACTGTCTAGTGTGTTGAAAAACTTGCTCGACGAAAAGGAAGTTCCTTTGACCCCGAACGCGCTGCGTAAGCGTATCAAAAACCCACTTTGTACCAATTACCTTAGCCCCATATGGTAGATCTACAAGAATCCATACCTTTTGCAATTCAAACTATAATAGCTCCTCTTGCATGGCTTCTATCCAACTTTCATCGCTTAAGGCTTTAGCAATGCTAGGGTTCCTCTGAGATAGAAGCAAGCAAACCGACAAAGTGTTGTTTATCTTTGTGGTTGTTCCTTTGTCGCTTTTGAATGTGACCAACTAATGCATAAGGTCCTGAAATTTTCTCGACTTTGCTTCTTGTCTGAACAGCTGATGTAGGATCACCAATTATGTTGTCTTTTGGATGTATTTTGTGAATCCTAAGGGTAGGAGTGGACTAACATCAATTTCAAGAGGCAAATTGTTGAAGTCAAGAACTACACCATTTTCATCATAGGAAGCTTCCTTAAAGATTCCCCTCATCCGCCCGTTATAGATCACATTCTCTCGCCATGTCCGAATCATCAAAATCATCGTGTGAGATGAAATGTACGCCAAGATGTTAACATGCGCACTACCAAAATTAATAGGATTAGTTCTCGTAGTGTTAGGTTCAGGGTCTGCTCCAAATACACTGCCAGACTTAATGTGGTTAGTAATGGTAGCATTATTATTAGATACTGCACTCCTATGCCTTTGAGCATCGGCATCCAATTGTCTTTGAAAAGCCTTAATGCTTGCCGAGACCTCGATATAGGAACCTCTCGCTCTTGCACTCTAGTCTCGCAATAGGTTCTTTCCTCTTAGAAACAGGAGATATCTTCTTTGTCCCAACCTTTGTTGCAATAGGATGAATTGACATAGGTACAACAATGAGCTTTGCAACCTCTTCTTCTTCCTCGTGATTATGATCATTGAAAGTAGATTGACTACCGCATTGTTAGTTACATCCGTGTACCTACATGTGGGTTAGCTTGATTTTCTAAGGACACAGGTTTATAGTTCATAGAGTCAAATAGATAATCCAAGTAAAACATCCAACTATGTCCTATTCCTGGTACATTAGGCTTTTCCTCAAGAAAGTTTACATGGAGAGTTACTTCTACTCTTTTGGTCACTAAGTTATACACCCTAAAGGCTTTACTGGTTAGTGAATAACCTACCAAGAAACCTTCATCAGATTTACCATCAAATTTTCCAAGGACACTAAGAGTATCTAGAATGGTAAAATGGCACCCAAAAGGTCTTATATAGCTAATAATTGGTTTATGGCCAAACATAAGCTCATAAGTAGTCTTGTGTTGATGTTTAGTCACCCTTACCCTATTGAAAACATAAGAAGCAAAATTAACTGCTTCAACCCAAAAAGTGGTTGGTAAGTGTGAGTCTGCTAGCATGGTCCTAGCTGCCTCAATGAGGATCCTATTCATTCTTTCAGCAACTCCATTATGTTGTGGAGTTCTTACAACACAATACTCTTGTTTAATGCCCTTATTCCCACAAAATTCAAGCATTTCCCTATTTTTAAACTATGTGCCATTGTCTAATCTAATTATCTTAACCTTTTGATTATGCTGGTTCTCTATCTGCCTAATAAAAGCTTGAAGAATGCTTGTAGTTTCATCCTTGGTAGACAAAAAGAAAACCCAAAAACACCTGGTACAATCATGAGTTATCACAAGACAATAGCTAGCATAATTAATACTCTTAACATAATTAGGACCAAATAAATCCATATGCAAGGTGTGTAATGGGTGAGTTATGTTCTAATCGATTTTGCCTTGCATGAGGCCCTATATTGCTTTCACTTGTTGCAAGCAATACATGTGGTCATTCTTAAAAGTCTTATCGGTAGTCCTCTAACTAGGTTTCCCTACACAAGTTTGTTAAGATTTTTAAAATTGATATGACCAAGTCTTACGTGCCACAATTTAGACTCATCAGTGAGGCTTTTGCAATCAAACAGCACCACCTTTGGCAGCAGGAGGTGTCTTCATATCAAAATTGTATAAGTTGTGTTGTCTTGGGACCTTAAGAAGTATCTCGATTCTCATCGCATCTTAAAGTCGGTTAACACAAAGCATTCGCTTTAGTAAAAGAACCTTATGTCGCTTATCACAAATTTGTGATATTGAGAAAAGGTTAAAGTGCCCAATTTCTTTCACAAAAGATACACTCTCAAATTCTAAATTGCCCACTTTAATTTTAACTCTACCAAGAATGTAGCCTTTCATACCAACAAAGTGATGTAACCTCCTGGACTTCCTCAAACTCCTCCAAGTGATCCTTTTACCAGTCAGTATGCCCAGAGCATCCACTATCAACAATTCCTCCGCTTCCTAACTTCCGTGTGGATGTTCCTACATATCAAAAGAGAAATTAGTTTCTCTTGGGGACCCAGCCTGCAGAGGCTTGGGTATGCTCATGGACCTTGAGAATTTAAATTATAAGTCAAGATGGTCCACTATTACTCTTGGAGTGTGGTTTGGTCTGCATCTCCAAGTATAACTGTGAGGGCTTAACAATAGCCCCCAATTACCCTTTGCAAGATAAGATTTAAACATTTGATTTGCATTATGAACTATGGGTCTTCTCACATGTGAATGTGAACCATAATGAAGTCTTTGGTTGAATTGGTTCACTTGTGGTTTTCTAAACTGGGACCGGTGAAGGACTAGTAGGTTTTGATTTAACATTCATATACCTAATTAACTTTGGCTTGACCGAATTAACACGACTAGTATTAACCCTAAACATGTTACCGTAATTAACATTTTGTCTACTGTAATTAATCGTACACCAAGATCCACTTTTGTCCTAATGTAATTAATAAATGAACTACCAAGATAATGTGCATCGTCTAGAAACAAACCGATTAGCATGGTTAATTCTATTTATATTATTCCACACTGGTCTAACTAAACCATTACCAGTGTTTACAATTATTTTCTTTCTCAACTCAGCCTCTTTAGCCATTCTTTTCTCATGATAATCACAGTCTCTTATTAAATGGCTTAGACCACCACACACAAAACAACTCTTCTTAGTGAAAGAGTATCCATCTCCAAATTCTCTCTGCATTAACCCATTCCAATTCTTTATATCTACTTTAGGTGTCTCAGGTTTAATCTGTTACCTAGGAGTTTGGACACAACTAGGTTTGACAGACTCAACTTGTTTTGGTTTGGACACATAAGGCTTACTAATTAAAACTGGTTTAGAAATATTTATGGGTTCAGATTTAAGCTCAAGAGAACATTCAGAGACATTCCCAATGGATCCTTCACTGTTATTAGATTGACATGTAGAATACTCACTGGATTTATCTTCTGAGACACTGGTTCCAAGACTTTTCCCAAAGGATCCTTCACTGTCATTGGATTGACAGGAGAATTCAATGGAATAGTCTTGAGACACAAGTGTTTCAGGGTTTTTCCATTTGATGTAATTAAGTAAAGACTCATCAAACTTTTGTTCAGGTTTAGGTGTGTAGTCTTCATTAAGTGGTGGTGGAACTCCTTTATAATTATCAGTTTTAACAAATCTTTTATAAAGTGGTTTACCAACATAGTCTTCTTCTGAACTACCAAATATTCCAGGTTTAATCTCTTCCTCATAACTCAAAACCTCACTATCTGATTTAATCTCATGACCTAAGCCTAATTTACAGTTAGACCCAACTATTTTCTTTAATTCATCTCTTTCATACCAATTCTTCTATATTTCTTTAGCTTTTCATCCTTAGAAAATTTATCATTAGCTTGAAAAATTAGTTTTTCATTTAGTGATGAATTTTGTTTTTGAAGATTTAAAAGTTGTGCTTCTAAGGTTTTGACAGCATTGGTATAAGCTAGAATTTGTGTTTCCTGTTCTCTCAACTGAGTTAATTGCTCATCACTTTGTGTTTTAAGTTGGTTATATGTATTAACACATAGTTTTGAACATAAAGATACCTCACTGTTTGAGTCAATAGCCATGAAAGCGAGTGATTAGTAGACTCCTCTTCAAAGATGTTCTCCCAATTGATAGCACCTCCATCCATGGTTAGCACCCAACCTTTGACTCTTCTTCTTCTCGCCTTTGTTTGATAGGAGTTTCCTTCTTCTTCATATCGCCGGTTAGGAGATTTACATTCCCTGCAAAGTGCCCAGTTGATGGCGCTTGTAGCACTCAAGCTTCTTTTATCAAAGCCAACCGAGTCTTTTGATCATAACGAACTCTTCTACCATGTCTCTTAAATAACATGTTCATCCTAATAGCAATCATAGCTATCTCGCCAATTTATATCCATCTCTTCAATATCCGCATCATTGATCTACTCTGATCTTCATTGAGCAAATCTATCTCTTCCGATGATCTAGCAAAGAGAGTAGATAACCCGACCAAGAACTCAAAGAAAAGTGCCCTCTTTCTATAGTACTTAATGAGGAAGTACTATAACTACCACAAGATTTAATATGGTTTGTACCGCTCTTGCCATGTGAGACAAAAGCAACATTCCGAGAGCTCGGAAGAGGATGGTTTTGACACATTCTTGATTTCTGCTCAAAACCCTTAGGTTGTTGTACAGATCATCAATTGACATGATGTCAATTTCAGCTGGTCCTCATGGTCATTGCCGACTTGACCATACTTGTGGCAAAGACCCGAGGAATTTATGATTTGCTCGTAAACACCAAAGACCATAGGCCTTTAATTGTGATAGTAGTTGTTGAAACCCCATCATAGCCCTCTCTAATCCTTCAAAACTGAAATAGCAAAGGCCTCAAATTGTTGTTTGTAGAGTGCTTTTGCATCTTTTCGAGTTAGCATTCCCCTAAATCTTACTTTGATTGCCTCCATATCTCTTTTGCATCATCCATCCCATGAAAATGTCTCGATATGCTCCTTGGTAAGTGCCATTAACAAGATGTTCTTGGCCTTTCTCTCCTTTTCTCGCATCAAGAATTTAAGCAAAGCAGAATAGATGGCAACACGTAGTAAGTTCCATCTTTCCTTTGGAAACCCTCTTTTAGAGTTTCCTTTTGTATCACCTTCACACTTCATTATCAGCACTCAGATAGTGCTCCATCTCCATAGCCCATATGTCATATTCATCTTTCTTCAATGGTGGAAGCTTCATGTTGGAGATGGTTGTGGTATTTGTGATTTGGAGTGGCATAGGTTGAGAGTTTTCTGCTCCATCTTCATGGTTGGATTCTTCATCACTGGGGTGGTCAGAGTAGGTTTCAGTTGCTTTTTCACTTGCTTTTTTAGACATGTTTGATGTTTTCTGGTTTGGAATGAGTGTTTGTGTTTGTGTATCTTCAACAACTGAGTCCTTCTACAGGCTCTGATACAACTTGTAGGTCCAAATGTTATGGATCTAAGTAGCCTTTGTGTGACTTATAGCAAACTTGAATAAATCCAAATTCACTATGTGAAGAACTCTTAACAAGACCTTAATGTGCAAATGCGAAAACTTAACACAATAAGTATGAAGAACACAATAAACTAACTTCGATTTTCTCATAATTGCTTTTAACAATGGTTAAGGCTTACAACTCGCACCTTAACCTAATACCTTAGAAATCCTTTTATACACCAAGGAAACCCTAATTGACTACAAGACTTGTAGAAGGGTAAAGATATCTCTTCCTAAGATATCTCTAAGCGCATATATCTATTCCTAATATAACTTTAACAAACTATTCTTTTTTATCATAACAGCACTTAACTATCAATACTTTGTTCTCGCCAAACTTAACCACATTAGTATAGGCGGACTTAACTAACATACTTAATTCGTCTTACTGCACTTATCTATCATACTAATGTAATTAATACTAAACAAACTTAAACAATCTTAAACTGTTTTACTTAAATATAATTCTCACAAACCCCAATTGCACTTCACTTTTGAACTTTCCAATAACATTCCAATGCTCAAAGTGAGATATGGCCAACCAACTCATTTACCCAAGGTTTATGTGTTTAAAACATTTGTTGAAGTAAAACCGGATAGTTAGGGTTTAGCCCAATTTCGTAGAGAAAAGAAGAACCATTGGACATTATATGTTGGGTAATAACTTTGTGTGCTCCTCAATTGGTTATTCCCCTGCCTCCGAACTTAAAATTCAAACTTTAAATTCAAAAACTATTTGTTAGAGTGTGAGTTGTATGATGTGATAACCTTGAGTGTATAAGTGAATGTGTAAGAGAGTTGTAAGAGTATGTGAGTGAAGTGAGTTGGCAAAACTTGGAGAGGAAGGGTTAGCATGTAAGTGTGTGAGTGAGTTGTCATTTGAATTTCATATTCAAATTAGTTAGTAATTGAGAGGAAGATGTGTGTAAGTTTGTGTGTGTGTCACAAAGGAGTACACAATCCAATAAAATATTGTAAGAGTTTAATGATTATGAGATAGTATTGTGTTGGAAAAGAAATGGTATGTAAAAACTTGTAAGAGAGCGAGTTGGGAATGGTTTTTGGGAGGTGTTATTTGAATTTAAATTCAAATTAGAAGAGTTGTAAGTATGTATGAGTGTGTGTGCTTATGAGTGTGTTTGTGTGTGTGGGGTGGTGAATCAAATTCAAATTGAATGTTATGAGGAGGAAGAAGAATGTGTGTTGGCATTGTTTGGAATGAATGGGGCACAAGAGTATGTTGTGGTGTAGAGACAACAAGTACAAGTAGTGTAAGAGAATGTTTATGTGTAAAGGGATATCATTCAAAGAATGTTTATATCTCTAAAACATGAAATCATGTATTTAAACTTGATAATCCTTACTTGACCACAATTAAAACACTCACTAATCATCTTGATGCAAGTAATATGAATGCTTTGCATCAAGGTTAATCATATCTCATAAATGAGAGAATAGGTTAACGCAAAGTGACCTCGACTTAAGTGACCAATTCAGGAGTAAACTTGTTATGTGATTAATAAAGATAGAAGTAAGGATTATGGTTCCTTGAATACTTTTCTTGAAGTTTTAGTGAAAGTATAAACCTCATAGGTTTGAGGAAAACAATTTTCCTTAGCTCGAGGGTTTGTATAAACGCTTGTAAGTTGGCATTTTCGTAAAATCGAGTACTTATTTTGGGCACCTCTCTAAGTCTAAATATTAAAGTAAACTTTTCAAATATTATGCACGAACCTTAATTGAAATACGACCTTTTTCTGTAAGAGAAAATCCGACTTGGCGAAACTTAAACGCCTGGAATTCAGAGACTAGCGCTACCGGCCATGTGTAGCTCGCTAGGCAAACAGATCAGCCCAATTTTCCCACTTTCGGTTTTTTAGCTATTGATTGTGATTTTAAGTGTTCCGAATGTATATTTTTCATCATTAAAACATTATAAAAGTCTTGGTCATTATTTCACCAACAGAGATGTTAAGCCAATTGGCACAAAAATACCCGAAAAGTAAGATCACCACACTATTGACAAACCAAGATATCTAAAGAATCAAGACCCTTGCAAAAGATATCATCCAAAACATCACCAGATCTGATCCAGGGCAAACCTAAACCAGAAAACCACCGATTTGAATCACAACATAACCAAATCACAATGACCAATAAACCCGAACCACACGACCACAAATTTGAGCAACAACACATACCAACCCATTCGACTGCCGATATGAGCCACAACATCGGCTAACCACCCCTCGAACAATGATATAAACCACAACACCAACAATCCGATCTACCAAACTAATGAATTACCACACATCGACACCACACACCGATATAAACGACGGTACCATAACCATAAACACGACTCAAAATAGATCTACATAGTAACGAACAAACACAATAACTTGAATATAGATGGGAAAACGCGACGAAAATAGGATACCACCGGTTTGAAACTCATAATGTCACCCATACCGTAATATGAGACCTCGATATGAAACAACGAACTCTTGGCGTAAAAGAAACCATAAATGAGCTACGAGTAAACGACCTTAATGTGCATGCCAAATAGGAAAAAGGAATCGTGAGAATCCAAGTAGAAAGAGGGAGGTAGCCCCAACCACCAACCAAAGTCTCCAAATAAAGGTGGCGGTTGACAAAGGACATATGGTGATCTTTGTTATTGTCTACTAATTAAATCTTGTTACGATATATATTATTAATTCAATTTGACTCCTTAAAAGCTTAAGCTCACTCTAAAATTTATTTATAATAAGATTGCATTTATAACTTTTAAGAACTTTTATATGTGTGTGGTCAAATAAATTTTTTATGGATTATCTTTTTACAAGCTTAAACTCTCATAATTTTCTAAAGAACACTTTTAACAAGTATCGAGTCTTATAATTAGGATCATGGGTTAGCTAAATTGGACATAAGTATTTATACTACTTAAAATACGAACCTCATGTTAAATTGTTGTTAGCGAGGCTTTAAGTTCCCGCTCACAAGGGATGTTTGGAGACATCGTTGTTCAATAATGTACATGTGTAAAAAACTATAGTTTCAATCATACTTTTACCCTATCAAAAATCATATGGCTATAATTTCTTTTAGTCAATAAAAACTATATTCGCAAATAAGAAAATATCTAAAAGAGAATTAATGCATGTAGGTTACTCAACATTCTAAATGACTATTTACTCAAGGGTCTACATAGAGCACAACAGATCCCAGCTTTAATACGACCAATCGGATTAGAAACCAAAAAAATTTCAAAAGCCGATCCAAATCGATTCAAGAATTTAAGTCATCCTTCACCATGTAGGTCGAGGTAATCATCACCATTCCTATAACTCGCAAACCTAAACCAAAATATCAAATGAAACTTGTTGCTTTATTAGCATTGATTCAAGACAACTAAACTTCCACATTCGTAACCTTTTAGATAAAACTTGTTGCTTGCTAACTTTCTTAGAACCCAAACGTTGAAAGTAAAGTCGAACCATAACATCCATAATCTTAAGTTTTGCATATGCAAAATCGCTTGAAGAACAAAGAACATGGTTATGGGTAAACTTTTGTTGATGAATCTTTCAAGATTAGTTACCGTGTTAAATACCAAGAGATAGAAATACGCTTTTTCAATTTTCATAAGAATGGCCATGTAATCTTTTTACTAATGTTAGCAACATATTTGACGCCTAACCATTATTATAATTGTTCATGCATGTATCCTTGTTAGCTCACCCACAACATGTTCTATATCACCTATTGGTAGAAACTCATGTAGTGGGGGTCTTGAAAGGAATCACATCGAAGTCCACAAATGTTTTGATAAAAATAACCTTTGAGTCACGAGAAATGTATAAACACTTTTAAATCATAGCAATAATAATGAGGAGCAACTCGACTGTAAATGGTAAGGAGCTTTAATATTGTTGGTTGTAACTTGTAACTTAGTAATCAGATCATTCAACATTGTCAACCAATAATCATAGCCACACAATGTGTCCTTGACAGTGCCTTTAACGACTAAGCTCTTTCTACTAACCTTAAACAAATACTTTCTTAACAACTTATTTGACCAAATAAGTTGTTTTTAGAAGTCAATATAGATTTAAGGTGAAACAATGATTTATACTCAAGTAGCCTATGAAATAATCGAGCAAAGTTTTGCTATCCCACATTTCTATAAAGGGCTTTCTAAGTATTCCGCTTACTTTAATAACGGCCTATCAAGTTCGCAAATATGTTTTAACTCTTATTTCTATCCATAATTATTGTAGTTGTTTATAAGTAGATCTAGGTGCTTCGAAAATTGTATTTTTGATACCGCAAAAGGCAAAACGCCAAAGCAAAAACACTCGCTACATCATGTTGATCCGTAATCAAAAGTTGATATCCTAAATGCTTTAAAGGCTCACTTTTGATTTTTTCATGTTTCATTTCCAACATGTTCTATAATACCCATCAGGTAACGTACACGTACCCAAACATTTATCAGGTACTTGAACCCTAAAATTATATCATTTTTCTCCTAATGGCAAATCTCATGAGATCACATACAAATTAGAATATGTCATTGACAACATTCGAGGATCAAGTGAAAATTGTGAGCGATAATCGGTCCTGGTTTATGGGCAAAGTAGAGATGTTTAAAAAAGTGTTGTTATTTCTTTTTTCATGGCCATACACGCCAAATATCACAAATGTGCATTTATGGTTTATCCTCTCCATGCTAGTGAACTTTATATAATCATCCACCATCTAAACTAAGTATCATATATAATACTATAATTCTCCACGATCTTATTCAGGGTTTACATTCAAGGTACTCACGTCATCTAAGCTATCTAAAATATACCATTGAAATCTCCGAATCTAATGATGATGGATAATAAGATATTTAAATAAGTGATCAAGAGCCCTTAATTAAACACATTTTAGAGAAGTTGAAATGAGCAGACAGTTTATGATATGCTAAAATAAGGTATCAAAACCCGTAATGTTGAAGTCAAGGTTAATTAGCTACTCAAATAAGCTACCCAAGCAACTCTCAACCAAGCTTTTATATTATAATTACTACGCTTTTAAACAACCTATTGATACTGCTCATATTGAGAATCGATTTATTCTTAAAGTGACTAAAATTGCGAAACCTAATCATAATAGGTTGATGATATTTATTTTCACACCGCAATGACAATGGGCTAAAAAACTACATCAGAAAGAGTTGTATGGGTCATTTTATGTGGTGCTCGAGTCTGTAAGACTAAACAAAACAAATAATGGCTTTGCCACTATTCAAATCATCTTAGTTGACGTTGCATCAATCCTGACAGTAAAGAAGATAATACCTTCTAAATGGCATATACGACATATCCTACGACCATCTACTTCCATGGAAATTCTTGGCTTCAAGGTCTTGTGTTGAGGATTGCTCTGACTTGTCTTGTCATGACCACATGAAAATATGCGCATAAGTAAGAAAAAACAAATGAAATAAGCGGAGCAATTTTAATCTTAAGCAACCAACCAATGTGAATTTGCTCATCAAGATGTCGTTTTAAAATAGAAAATCCACCGTGAATGCCTATGTCAAAAGCGACCAACGTCAGGCAAAAATAAAGGTGTTCCTTCTTAATGGCATTCTCATCTTGTTAATTTCAACATAAAATCTATTTTAGCGAACACCGGTTTGTATCTTGTTTAGCCTACAAACACAACACCACAAAATTAACATATATCAACAAAGGTAAACCCATACACCACAAACGCCAATTAAAGGGTGTAGCTCATAACTACAAAGCAAAGTATTTTGACAATTTAAAAGGTATTGTTATATATGACCCGAAAAGTTACCGTGCCTTTGGTTTTTCCGGATATGACATTGTTGCAAACATGGTAAGCTCACTAATTATCATCTTCTACATTCCGCTTTCTTGAGGACACCATCATTTAAAAGAGCATAAATCATTATTTTTGGATATTTTTCGGTGATTCAAGTATCCCGCATAACGCCTATACGCTCAAGTATCTTTTAACATACAAAGTAAATATTATATACCTATTTTTTTGAAGGCATGACCTTAATCACTTCGTAAACAATGCTTCCACCACCAACAACTATCTCAGTATAGGAGCGAACACTAATATTATTCAAAAGATAAAATTGGCTAGTGTATTCTAGCCGACATCAAAATTTAGTTTATTATCAGACATCGTAGTACGCTTTTCACCCACTTTTGTTCTTTTCAATGAGTTTTTATGTGAGATTCTTATTTTGTATGGGAGATATTGGTATGCAATCTTGAACACGATGGGAGACATTAGTTTTTAAACTCAGAATATACTATTATCCTTATTTTATTTAAGGTTGTGGACACAATGTTGAATTTCATAAGACAAATTTCACCATTTCTAAGAACGTGAAAAATATAGAGCAATTATATGGATTAAGACTTGACGAAATTGATCAGGAATCATATCTCTCTAACCATTCATCCTCACCACAATGTTTGGCTCAGTAATCATCACTTGAGACATGCATGTCTGGTCCACATATCAGACCTCTAACTTCCTCCACGTGTAGTTCATCACAAAGTCTAGTCGGTAAATGCCTTTGATTTATAGGAGCACGTGCTTTAAATATAAATGCCAAACAACCTATAACGAAAAATGTTAGGATTACGAAAATCCATATTAAAGACTCGGTCACCCATGGTATCATCTAGCACTAGTTAAGTCGTAGTCTTGTTAGTATACATTAAGTTAAAGTAACACCATGGAGGAGGGACGGGTCTTTACCCATTGTACACCCGATCTATAGCCCGCAGGAGGGCGTTTATTGTAGCACTATATAAACCCTTTCCCACCATGGGGAAGGGTTGGAGCTTCTAATACAACTTTCATTTCTCTTTCACTTTCTCTCTCTAAAACTCCCATTCCTCTCTCTTTCGCTCTCTAAAATCTGCCAATCTACATAATCGACCATATGTTATGATTTCAAGTATCTTACAATTGGTATCAAGAGTCATGGTTTGATCATCTAGTTTGTGTGTGCTCGGATTTCAATGATTGGTTATAGATTTCTTGTGGTTTTTGGTTCGAATAGTATTTCTTAAGAATACACCTAGTTCGAGCTTGGTTTATGGTTAGTTTGTTATGTGTTTGTACTTTCATGTTTAGGGTTGTTGTAGTAGCTTAGATTGGTGTTTGGTTAGGTTATTTCATAAGTTTATTGGTTAGTTTGTGGTATATTCGCAAGTTTGAAGACTCATTCTTGGTTGCGGTTCGCTAAAAGCTTATTTCTTGGTTCATGCTGTGTTTCAAGACCGTGATTCGAGTAGTTCTTGTATGCGATTTCGAGGGTTCTCGACCGCGTTTATGCATTACGTGTTTAATGTGTATTGCTTTTGATTAAAATACTCAGCTATGCTTTGATTGAAGCCAATAGGATAAAAGACAAACCGGGTGAAAGTGACGCTTGTACTTTCACGAAAGTGACCTTATGCTTTGTCGCTTAGCTCATGGGTTTGATCTTGTGTTTTGCCTACATCCGCTTTTAAGTCTTGAGGTTCGAGGTCCAAGTTTGGTAGGTCCCGCATTTGAAAGACTACGCTTTTGATCAAGGTCATGAGTCGAGGTTTGCATTTTGAAGACATTGCGATTTGCTCAAGCCTCGCAATTTTCATCACCGCTGCTTTGGTCTTAAATGCGCTTGTGGTCCTTGCGCTTGGTATTGCGATTTGCTCAAGACTGCGTTTTGAGTTTTGGGTTTTGCCACTGCGTTTTGTTGCTGCATTTTGCTACTAAAGATTATGGTTTGCCTATTGCAGTTTGACTACTTGAGGTTTGACCAAAGCTGACATTTTATGTCAAAACTTCAAATGGCCATAACTTTTGAATCGTAACTCCGTTTTCAGCAAAATACTGACCGGAACAGCCTGAATATTGTGAGGTTACACCATAAAGTTTTGTAACGAATTTTTCGAGGCCCAAATCCCCTCCGAAAGGAAGTTATTGACGTTTTTAAGTTTTAGACCAAAATTTCACTATAACAATGTGCATCAACCAAACCAAATCACAACTAAACAACATATCACCTAGTCTATCAAACAATAATCACGTTTAACACACAAACACTAATCATTGTACCGATACAACAGTAATCATAACACATATCAATTATCATTGGCTCATGGTTTCTTCTTGATTTTGTAAAATCCCGCGAAATATTCTATTTCTCGGTTTAAATCATAGACTTGTAGAATCCCGTGCACATGCATATCACATCAAACACCTCAGATTCAATCATAGCTGAGATACTCAAATTGTACGACATGATCGATGAACATAATATTTCCAACTATGTACAACAGAAAAACGTGTTTGAGTCAGATAATGCCAATATGGAATCTTTGGCTCGAATTCACAAGAGAAAGAGTTACACCAGCCACTACCAGTGCAAGATAAAGTAAAGGAAAGTTGCATGGAACATTTTTGAATATTTCACTCACATCTGAAGGTTCTCTTAGAAAGACCCGAATCCACGAGTGGATACGAACGTGCATTTGCGTCACTCTTTGGTCAAGATGTTTAGACCTTCACAGGTATAATGCTACTGAGCTTGGAACAACTAGAAAAACAACTTGACAAAGAAGACTTTCATGAAATTAGATCCATGGATGCCTTTTGGGTGATCAACAAACAATTTCAATC
Organism: Chrysanthemum lavandulifolium; assembly: GCA_022545495.1. Classification (NCBI taxonomy): domain Eukaryota; kingdom Viridiplantae; phylum Streptophyta; class Magnoliopsida; order Asterales; family Asteraceae; genus Chrysanthemum; species Chrysanthemum lavandulifolium. Next base: position 73,959,149 of record CM040240.1, read on the forward strand.
ATTCATCAATTCGCAATACACTTGGGATTGCGATCACAAATGACGTAAAAGTGCTTTGCTGATTACACTGGAATCAATGTAAACATGTTCAGAGAAACACTGCTCCAACACATGGGCAATGTTAAGAAGTACATCGATGAAAGAGCACAACATAAACGACAGTATGATATCAAGATAAATGACATATGGATGCAATCAAGATAAATTAAGGTTGATACGAGTAAAGCATTGGATGCTAGCTTAGCTGTTACAGTATGTAGTGGTCAAAGTGAAGGAATCAAGCATGATCTCTCTGCAGATGCTGGGAAAATAGAAGAAACAAGTCACCCGATTGTGAAGGCTGATGAGGTCAATGTTGAAGTAAATGAAATTGAAGTTGTTCCAACTGGTGTTAAAGAACAAGATCTTGTTGCTGAATTATCGGATGAGGGAGATGACAAAGATCCTATTGAGGTTAAAAAACCGAGGGATGAGAAATTAGAGACAACAGAAGTAGTTGACTCAATAATGGAATGTGGGGATAGTGCTTTTGCTTCAGTTGTTAATGAAGTAGAGGTTACTAAAGGCCCCAATTAGGAAGGGGATGTCACACATTCTAGTGGTGTCGATGTACAAAAATATGTGATAACGGAAATGACCAAAGCTAAGGATTCAACAAAGGAATATTACTGCTGGAATCACTCCTAAACCTTAATTCAAGTGTTAGTGATTCATATGTAATAGTTAGCTTAATATGGCTTTTATGTTAGTAATCATGCCAAGGCTTATGTAGAAAGCCCATGAGCCTGGCCCAAGTCCAATAAGGAAAGGAAGGGACCAGAGTGTTGCCTAGCTCCTCTCCTATAAATACTTTGTAATAACCCTCACTGAGGGTTGGTTGTTCAATTCATTCACTCTTTACACCTTATGCATAACCGGTCTTAGTTTATACTTGTGTGTGTGTTTGATTATTGTTCAACCGATCTCTTCTCTCTCTATTTCTACATATTGATGCTTGTGTTACTAATATGGTGACCTAACAATGGTATCATTCGCCAAATAGTTGGGTGAACATATTTGTTTTTGAAGTTTTTGTTTTGGTCATACGCCAGAAACGAGTTCCAACTTTGTCATGCTTAAAATTGATTTTTACACTTTTAATCCAAGATTCTTGTCCTTTCAACGCTTTTAGGTGTTAAAATATCTGCTTTGGCAAAAGTTTCAAACTTACGCGGATCATTGTTTTAAGCTAGGTTTTGACGTGGTTGATGTTCTACGATAACTGCTTTTATAAGCTTTGGATCATCAAGTTTCACACTTTTGTGTTATTTTGGTGATATTGAAGCTATTTCATCACAAAATCTGTTTGGAAACATCGCCATGTAAATCATTTTTGGTTAATTTCACGCTGTAAGTGAAACCCTAATCTTACGCCAGAACTTGTCCTTGGTTTGATCTTCATTTCGGTTAACTCAAAGGATTTTCTTGCTTGGATAAGCTCGAAAACACTTCGACTTTGGATATCTTTGCAATCGTGATAGTGTAAAAGATCATTTGGGCAAACCCTAAATTTACGATAAGCTTAAGCTTACGCAGAATTTTTACGCATAAGATTCATCTTACGCCTAAGCTTTGTCTTACGATAAGTTAATCCTACGCCCAAGTTTTCTACACCCAACTTCTTGTTTACGATAACTTTAGTGTTTTCCTTACTTTACGCAGAAGTCAATCCCACGCGCCAGAATCATTGTCACACGCCGTAACTTTGGTGTTTTTACGCATAAGTGGTACTTGGCTTTTCCGTGATTTCTTCGCCTAAGGACTCTTCATCAACAACGGTTCATTCGACTACAAAGATCCATTTAACAACACAAGTTTTCAACATGTCACAACCACCATACTCTAACTATTTTCCCTACACTTATCATCATCAACAACAACAACAACTAAGTCCACAACATCAACAATTTAATCATCAACAACAAATTTATCAACAAAGAATTTAATCAACAACATACCCCACAACTTGAGCAATTCCACAACCTCAAATGGTTCAACCTCCACAAACTTCTACAATCAACATCCATCCAGAATACTATGAAGGAACCGACATGGTTTGGCAAGATGTGAAGCCTAAGTAGCCAACAATCAATTCATGAAGTCGCTCACTGATAGACCTCCAATGCTCACTCCCGTAATTATGATCAATGGGTTATAAGTTTCTTTAGGTTTTGTGATCTAAAGAAGCCACATGGAAAGTTCTTAAAGAAGGTCACATGGAAGGTCCATTTCGTATGCCTATTGTTATTACAATTCGCAGATCCGTATGTCAATCCACCAAGAGATGTCACACCAACATTGCAACTATCTCGCACCACCGGTGATGAACTTCTACATTTTGAAGTCGATGAACTAGCAATGCAATACATCCTTTCGGGACTACCTAATCCGATCCTTCAAGTGTTGATGCTCAAAAGACAAATAAAGCAATGCGGAACACATTCATCTTCTAATGGAAGGCACAACACTCAATCAGAAGACATGGAATCCAAAATCTACTTGGCTTATGAACACTTCATGATTGAACCCGAGAGACATTAGAGTCATATCATCATCGCTTTTCATATATCATTAATGATTTGAACAAACACAACATCATCATGCCACTAATTGTCACAACACTAAGTTCCTAAGTAGTCTTGGTCCGAATGGAGAAGTATGTCATTTTTCTCCGCAAGCTAAGAATCTTCATCATGCTACATACTTGATTGTTGTACGACTATTTGAAGCCTCACCAAAAGAAGTTGACAAAGAAAGGACTATCCGTGGACTCGACTTCACATTCGGCCTCGATAATCAACAACTTGCTTTGGGCTCAAACTAATCTTCCTCCTCAAACAATTTCAAGAACCCGCTTCCTCAACCAACGCAACCATTACACCATATGATCAACACAAAGAACAACCTCAATAATCTCAATTGGTTCCATACAACAACAATAATGCTCAAGCACTTTACGTTGAAGTCGATGAGGACTCGTTGCTTTTGATGAATTGCAACAAGGATTTGTTATGATTACAAAGCCTCCGGTCAAGATACAAACAAATCCAACAATCGCATTAGTTCCTCATCCAACACAAGGAATCAAGTCATGCGAACAATGGACGGTTGAAGTTCGCCGATGGGAATTGGTCAAGGGTTTAATGCTATTGAAGGAATAACTGTGGTGCTCCACAACAACAGAGAGCTCAAGTGGTTGAACAGGGAATGCTCGTAATGGGTTAATGGTCTTCGTTGTTATAACCGCAATGAAAAGGGTCATCTCGTTAATGTATGTCCTAACCGAGGACAAGAGGCAAGGTTTATTTCAAAGAGGCTTTGCTTTTGGCTCTAAGGATGAAGTCAGGAACTCTTAACAACAAGGAATGAGCTTTATGGCGTATGCGCACTCGATGATGACATGGAAGACTTGTGCTAATGCAAAGAATGATGTTGATGGCACAAATGCAAGCTCTACACATGAGTGATACAGCTCAAGCAGTATGACATCGATGGCTTGTCTCGTGTACCGAACAAACAATTATCATAAATGATTTGATCTCTCCGCCAACATCCAGATCCGACAAGGATCGAGTGTTCAACATGAGCCTCTACATATCATTCGAGGATCATCAACTAGACCCCGTAGTTATATTTGATGATCAAGATGACCTTATGGTTACCATTGATGATCAAGTTGACTCGTGGTTATACTGAGGATCTAAATAATGACCATGTTGAGACTCACGCTGAACAAAATGATTTTTGTTTGATCCATAATTTGAGCTCAGACCTTAGTTAAAGACCAACAATCCCGAGTGGAACATTATCATGATGTCAATACAAAATTAAAAGTCGAAAATGCACCGTTAATTAGGGATAATGAATGCTTAATTCGACAAATCAATTTTTTAAACTCAAGAAAACCATGAAAAGGTTTTGAAGTCGCTTTGCTAAATCTCATCAAAACGAAAAATCATTAGAACGACAGATATGTGATCTAGCCGCCCAAGAATGCTCTGTTGTCTCAAATAGAACAACCAAACATGAACATAAAAACAACTTAACGCCTTACTTTGAAACTCAAAAGCCAAGGCCGAAGTTGTTAACTTGTCAAAAAAGCTTCGAAAGTACAAACAAAGATTCCACCTAAACGAATAGATAACTATCTTGAAGAAATTGTCGACTTACAAACCAAAATCAAAGAGTTTCAAATGTTGTTTACAAACATAAGTAGTCAATCACAACCATTCAAAAGTTTAATTTTAAACCTAATCCAAATGGATATGGACCAATTCTTGCCGACATAAACCTAAGTTTTCAAATAGAGCATTCAAACCAAATCCTAAAGTTTACAATGCAACATAGAATTGATGATTCAATTATGATCTTGAAGAAGCACCACCAATGACTCTACAACAACAGCTTGAACAAACTGCTTCCAACGACAACGAACCACCACGATGTTCTTAATGAAGTACCCCACCTATATATTTTGATCCAAATGCTTTTCAACCCGCTTGCTAATGAAACTGCTACACCGATGTCGCGAATCATCAACAAACCATTTGAATCCTCAAAATCGCACAATTTATACCAACATCAACCCTATACACATCGTTGGACAAAAGACCATCCTCTAGAGAATATTATTGGCAACCCGAACCAACCAAAAGTTATAAGACAACGCCTTCACACGATGGTGAACATCGATTTATGCTCTCACCGCCTCGCTAACTGAGCTTAAAACATTAAAGACGCAATGACAAAAGACAACCGGATCGAATCCATGCAAGAAGAACTCAACCAATTCAAACGCCTCAAGTATGGAACTAGTAGAAAGACCAACAGGGTCTACGCATTGGTCTCAAATGGATTTGGAAGAACAAATTAGATGTCAAGGAACGAATCAAACAAGTCACGCCCGTGGCTAAGGGTTATAGACAAGAAGAGGTATTGAATTTGAAGAATCATTCGCCCGCTGCTCGCCTTGATGTCGTTCGATCTTTCATCGTCATGCTCATATGAATATAACGGTCTTTCAAATGGACGCCAAACCGCTCGAATGGGCAACCGAAAGAAACGGTTTATGTCACCCAACCGTAGGATTCGTTGATCTCGAGTTCCCGAACCATGTCTACAAACCGAACAAAGCTCAGATGGTCTCAAACAAGCTCTTCAAGCGTGGTACGATAAGTTATCATCCTTCCTCATTGCCAATAAATTCACCAAAGGTTCGGTCGATCCCACACTTTTCATACAATATCACGGGGCTCACATCTTAATCGTTCAAATCTATGTGGATGACATCATTTTTGGGTCAACACATTTAAAATACTCAAATGCTTTTGCAAAATTAATGACAAAACATTTTGAAATGTCAATGATGGGTGAACTCACATTCTTTCTAGGAATGCAAGTTCATCAATCACCCCGTGGTATTTTCTTGAGTCAGTCCAAATATGCCCTTGAATTGTTAAACAAATTTAGAATGCAAAACTGTGACACCTATGCCACACCAATGGCTCATACCAAGAAGCTAGATGTCGATTTACATGGGAAATTGGTGAACCCTACCAAACATCGTAGTATTATTGGGTCTCTCGTATCTAACAAGAAGCAGTCTCGATATTGTGTTTCCAGATATCTTTGCTCCCGCTATCGTCGAGACCAATCAAACCCACCTCTCGAGGCTAAAAGAACTCCGATACATCAAGGGAACCATTAACTTGGGATCCGTATCCAAGGATTTTGGTTTTGAACTAATAGCTTTTTCATACGCCGATCACGCAGGATGCTTAGACTCACGAAAAGTACTTCAGAGCATTACAATTTCTTGACGATAAACCGGTGTCATGGCAATCAAGAAGCAGGATTGTACATCGCCTCCTCAACAAAAGCGTAATATGTAGCCATGTCGGCGTGTTGTGCTCAAGTCATTTGGATGAGAACACAACTCAAAGACTATGGTTACGTGTTTGACAAAATTCGATGTATCGCGACAATCGGAGTGCCATTGCGATCTCGCAACTCGCTCAACATTCGAAATCAAAGCATATCGATCTTCGATATCATTTCTCAAGGACCACGTGGAATGGTGGTACCGTTGAATTATACTTTATGGGTACATAATACCAATGGCGTATCTCCTCACCAAATCCTTAGCTCCTGCTAGGTTTAATGAGTTGGTCCACCGGATTGGTATGCGGTGTTTGACTCAAGAGGAACCGGATGAACTCTTAAAACATTCTTAAAACCATTCAAACACCAAAACCTCTTTTGTAAATATTTTTCAAAACAAAATACAAAATTATAAAATCGATAAAACAACAAAATATTCTTCTATCTATATTTCTTTTACATGGCAAGTACATTCTTCCTTCAACACTCTTATCTTTCAAAATTCAAGATTTTTAATGATCAAGTGTCGAGGGGAGAAAACTAATATTTTCAATATCATAAAACATTGTACTTGCATGTTACCTAATCCCTGTTGCTTTTTATAAATGGTGGTCACATTTCCGGTTTTATGACACCCTTGTACTAAAATTTATAAACTTTCATTATTTCTTGACTCAAGGGGAGTGTCGTCTAATTTCTTTCCAAAATTACTCATTTGGTAACCAAAATGGAAGTTAAAGGCATTGGATGAAATGGAAAAGTGGAAGGACTAAACTCACAAAATCTTAAAGCTATTTTTAATAAAACATCTCCACCTAATTCATTAAATTCATCACATTTAATATTTCACCTAACTTCATCCACGATCCACATTCAAACTTCAAACCGGTTTATTGATCTTCATTTTGTAAGTGATTTCGCAATCTAAACGTGTTTACAAACAATGGTTTTGAATTACATACAACCAACGCTGTAATTGTGTTTTGATGATCTTTGTGTTCTACGCGAAGCATAAGAACACAAGATCTTGTGTGTGTGTTTTTAATGATGTAATGGTGTTAAAATATTCAAACTATGTACTAAAACCATTTTCATCAATCTAATCCACCCGTAAACACGAATTGTCCGATTTTCAAAATTAGATTCATAAGTCGATTTGGGTGTTTTCATATGTGAACGTTTTTGGTGATAAAGATTGTTGTATGAGGTTGTTTTCAAGTTGAATTGATCATATCTAGGCCCGATATTACCCGTAAATACTAATGATTCATAAATTGGAAATTAGGTTTATGTTCATAAGAATTAGGTATTTCGATTCTCTTAGAGTTTGATGTTAAAACTTGATAGAACATCTCAATAGGCATCTAAGACATCCCGTAAAAACTTTGGTGCAAATCTTATGGTTAGATATATTACGCGTAAACCTTGAAACTTAGGGTTTAAGTTTACGATAATTTATCTTACGCCAGAATCGCTTAAAATGAATATTCATGATAAGATCCGAAAATTAATGAATGTATGTGTTAATATTGGTGCTATGATGATTTTATTTCGTGTTTATTACACGTGAAATTCGTAATCAAGGTTACTAGCAACCACGATAAGGATCACCTTACGCGAGAAAGTTATGCGAAGAGTAATCTTACGCGAAATTACGCCGTAAGGTTCTACATAAGGGACCACGCGTATCCCGTGAAGGATATGCGAAAAAAGGACCCCACGCATAAGGTTGACTTCACGAGTAAGCCTTACGTGTAAGGTTTATATACGCCACGCCGAAGCTCCACGCATAAGGTCCCTTTTTTCCCACGCTGAATATTTCTTACGCCTGAAGTCGTGATCCCACGATAAGCTTTCACGCCACGCTGCATATCATTCCCTGCTACGATAAGCTTGCCATTTCTATGCCTAAGCCTTGTTTAACCTTTATTATGAATTGTTACTGATAAACTTGTAAATAAATAAATCATAACGCCACTAAACCAATAATGTCACTATAAGCTTAAATGTTTAACAAGTTGTGAATAATAAGTGAAAACATGGACTTTAAAACTTAAAGTTAACCAACTCACGAAAATTATCACGACGTCATTGGACTATTAGACAAACAAGTGACATTGGACTCAGAATAATCATCGACATATCACATTCAATAAATAGATAAACAATAAAACCATATGTTGACTAACACAATGTCTTTCGATATGTTGGTTCTTTGGCTAAATATCTTCGCGATCACGACATGGACGCCAAATGCGTAATGTGGATGAACCAAATGTTCTCACCGCTGTCGATATCTTCCCTAATGGCTATCCGATGAAGATAGGAAAGAATAACCTTCGTGTTGACTTTGAAACTCTCACCGCCGTAATCTTCTTGCTTGATTGTTGTGGATATTCAAGAATCATCCTTATCGTAACATGCTCTAATTTCGCTATAGTGCCCGAGATCTACATTCATCGCCTGACTACAATGCAAAAGATCCAAGGACAAAATGTCGTGACAAATGACTCTCAATGACAAACAAGTCACCATCACCCCGAGACTTAAGTGGTTGTTCTCTCATTCCGGCCATCGAGCCAACCGAACTCAATGCCACACCAATCAAGAGACCGTTTCTACAATTCATGCTCGACATTGGTTATGACGAAGCTTCAGAGTAGTCATTAACATTCACATGTGGATCTTAAGAATATTCCTCAACCCCGAGAACTCTCTACATCATCATCACCAAACTGCTTCGGTCGCGACAAGAGCTATGAGCATCCCAAGCTCATGGAACTACAAATCTTTAGGCTTTGGTCAACATGAAGCACATCAAGTCAAGCTCGATATGAGACGATATGATGACATTCCTCAAAAGCTTGGCTCAAAGATCCCTTACATCATATATACAAAACTGTTGATCCAAAGAGCACTTAGGTATAACCCCGATATCCCCAAGAGAATCAATGACCCCAACAATCACGACATGTTGTCTCGAACTCACTCTAACAATGATTCAAGGAATCAACAACAAAGAAACAAGGTGTCAGGTTGCCGGATCACCTTATGTCCGATGAAATCAAAAGCTCTACACGCATAAAAGGTATCCGTAGCAGCTTGAAGAAAGCAAAGTTGGTTTTCTCGATGACAAGTCTTCCGCACACCCACAAGGAAAACCGTAAGAAGAGGAAGTCCCAAGCATCGAGAGTAAAAGGAAGTTCCCAAGAGGAAACCCGCCACGCACGGAAAGTTCCCTCTAAGGAAGTCGTTCCTATTCCCATTCCCAAGCCTTAACCGCCAAGAAAGCTAGTGGATGAAAGCTCGATGAAACCGAATCGATGATGAGGTCTTCACTCAAACAAGAATCAAGCTATCCATCAAGAGCTAAACCTCACACCCACCACCGACAAAGGTAAAGGGAAACCCCAGTGATTGAGCATGATAAGGAGAGTTCGACGAAGAACCATTGACGAAGAAAGTGAATATCAAAAGAAGTCAAGGAACTCGCATAAAAACACTTTGTCAAGAATTGTAAAAGATCAAACTCGTGGGCCTCGAGGTTCAAGTGGCGGATTGCCACACCCGCCTCGATGCGTTAATCGACCCGATAAGTGGAACCGGTACTACCATCACTCACGAACAACAACAACGGCAGATTGAGGATTCCATCAACTTTGATATTGAGGAACCCAAACGGAAAAGACCGAGAAAACTCCCATCGATGATACTAAGGTCGATGAAATGGCTAAGTCTCGAAATGAAGAAGAAACCGCTTATGATCATTTTCTTCTAGACAGCCCCGCACGTCTAAGGAGGAAACTTCGAACCACCTAAGGACCCCGAGCCTCCTCACGCCTCATCATCATCGACTCATCTTCACTCTTCACCACCACCATCCAAAAGATCAACCAGATCCACATCCAAATTAGTGAAGAAGCCAACGGACTCTTGGATTTCTTGGGCAAAGACAAGGATCGTTAAAAAGTCGCAAGGTGTCGAAGAAAGACACGCTTTACGTAAAGTCAATTTTCTCACGACTGTGTTCAAGATCTTCATGACGAGAATGACAAGATGTTACCGAAAGGGAGTACATCCAAGTTCATGCAACGTGATCCTCAAGGGAAATGAACGAGATGATCAAAGGTTACACTCACAAGTTCCTTCTTGACATCGCTCCTCGAGTTACAAAGGAGATGTTTACCAAACAACTCTATCCGAATCTATTGCATTTGACCAAGCAAACTATGAGATCAACACCAATGCATGTAAACATCAACCCAGTTGATCCCATAATTTTCTTAGATGTCGACTTGGTTTCTAGGTTCGAGCTCAAATTTCTAAACGATCCGCAACATTTGCCTCTTACGAAGGTAAATTGTTTGAAGCATTGCCGAATACCAACTTAAATCAAGATGCGAGAAGAGGTCGAGAGGCCCAAGCGCCCAAGAGACGATGAAGATAAGGATAAAGATAAAGAGCCTAAACGCCCAAAGAAAACCGTGAATCATCCTCTATGCAACCTCCACCCCAAAGGACTCCAACAACAACGATCTCCCCACATTCTTCATCGAAAACCTCAGACTCGAAAGTTACCACCTCAAACCACGAAAACCGGTGATCACTGAGTACACGGTGGTGACGATGAGGAAGTCTCGAGCCCCAACAACAACCCACCTCTCCCGCCTCAACAACAAAGAAACCATCATCCTCATCAAAGCCTAAGAAAAGAAGAAGACTTCAAGGTCGATGTCGATCATGGCTTGACGATGACGACACCGAGTATGATTGGTTCTCCACACTTGTTGTCGCTACACCCGCCTTTAACCGATGACCAAGATATGGTAGACAGAGTACGTTGAGCACCCAAAGTTACCGCAATAAAAGTTCCGAGTGAAGAAGATGACCAAATCGAGTTGAAACGAATCAAGAATGAAGCTTTTCAAATACTCAAAGATGTACCAAAAGTGCTATTGAAGTTGAATATCACCTTGAAAACATAGCACGAGCCATGTCTAACAACATTGATTGGCTCAACCTCAAGCAAACATCAACTACACCGTAAAAGACAACGCCCATACTACATGATTGACCAAACCTCTACCTACCATTGGTCGAAGCAGATCAACCTCGATTCCATTTCGATACTTCTTCAACAACGACCGAATTTCTTCTACATGGTAGCGATGTGTCAAAGAAATACGCCACCTCACTTACACTTCCGCTCCCTGCACCATATACTCCAACCGATAGCCATCGAGGAAAAGGCTAACCACATGTTTAACAACAGAGTGGAAGAGTATGACATCGATGCATCAGTACGGGATTCACCATTGGCCGTAACGCCGATGAATCTACTATAGAAGCCGCCAGTTCGTAAATCTCAACATGAAGTGCACAAGGATAAAGGAATCGCTGTTTTAAGCATGTTGCTCTTCGTCCAAATAGACTACACCTTCCTAAAGAACATCGTGGTCAAAAGACAAGACGAAAAGGACTATGCTTTTCGTGAAGCGGACTTTCGAATTTGTCTCTCAACGACATTGAATATTTGTATCTTGCAAAGGTACAGGACGCATGAGACAATTCTCCATAGATATTCAACGCGAATACATCAAGTCCTTGCTTATCTTCATCAAGCATCGAATCCGTGAACGTAGAAGATCTACAACTTGTCGTTGAGTCGATCGTACACGTGTCAACTTCACCAAACCTCGCCTAGAACTTCCCGACATAAACCATCTTCCTCAATACACTCTCATCAAGAAACCCTTTCGAGTAGTCTACCGCAGTTGAACTACACCACAACCGCTGATGGCGGTATGAGCTTCATAAGTTTGGTGATTCAACATTGAAGCAAGTCGTGATGGACTAGCTTATCTGCTAAAGGCGATTCAACAAGGCATTGGGTCACAAAAGAGATGGGATTCTAAGGAAAGACGGATGTCAAGAGAATCATCAAATGGATTGATGAAAGGTTGTTTCAAGGGACCAGCCTGTAACATTGGAAAGCTTCAGAGGTGGTCGCCAACGATTAATCTCACAGATATCAACGCCCGCCAGCATTCCCGGAGTTCTGCCGACCTACCGAAATTCCGGTACCCTTTAAATGCTTCTATTTCATATTATTTTCGATGTGATTTTATATAAATTGACAATGGCTTGTGCACACATAACAAAGGTACAACCCGTTTGTAATGAAAGGACCCCGTGGTACGCTTTTAGTGCCACAATCCTTATAAAAGGAGCGAAAGCTTTACTTTTGAGTAAAACCTATCAAACCTTTCATTTTTCAAGGTTTTGCTCAAAAGAACAAGTACTTCCCTTACGCTTTCAAAACCTCAAAAGTTAGTATTACTTGTTGAGGGGGAGTATTTGCTAAAAACTTTGTTCACTAAATTGTTCCTCGTGATAATCTTCCCACAAAACTCGAAATGGTCATATTTATTATCAAAACGTTATCAAAAATAACATTTTTATATGCCATTTTTTAGGGGGAGAAAATTATGTGATAAGAAATATGTTGTGTTTTGCTATTGAATCACCGTGTGAAAAGACTTCAACCCATGAATTGACGGGTACTGAACAGTCTTACATTGAAAAGATTTGTCTTCCAAGACTTATCCAAGTAAATTGTACCTATTCGAGAAACTTTGATAGACATGAACTCGTGATTTGGTTCGACAACCTCTCGGGTTGTCCACATCTTCAAGGTAGTTATTAGAGCTAGTTGTCACCTAAAGTCGACAATGTATCTCTTTAACTATGCAACGAATAGTGTCTCGCAAGGAATTGTTCATCGTGAGTCAATCAATTCAAAAGTGCGTCACTTTCCTCACCGTGCGATTTATGTCAAAACCTTAAGCACATGCGAGGGGAGCATTTCAAAATTTAAAACTTTGAAGTGTTCAAACATGTTTTTCATTTACAAATACTTCGAGAGATTTTTATGAAAATAGTTTTGTGGCAATGGAGTTATAAGGTGATTAAGGTTAGGAATAACTCATTCTATGATCCGCCAGAGTTTGAGGGATCTACCCAAGGACACTACCAATAGTTAGAATTAGAAGTCCTTAGGTATGATTATAAAAAGGAGAAAATGAGAATTGGAGAAAGAAGGAGTTGAAGAATTAAAAGAAATGCAAAGAAAATGGTGAAAAGAAATAGCCTCCGTATTATTCAACTTAGGCGCATAACGGGTTCAATTCATATGCTACCGGTTGTCACTTGATGAAGGTGTATCAAGATTAAAAGTCGTCATGGACCCAAAGGACGATGCACTAAACCTTTTAGCCACTCAAGTTTCTCCCAAAGAAGCTTGTTTCATTCTCACGTGGAACCCTACGAAACTATCGGCTTTCTTAGAGATCGCCGGTATTGAAGAAGGAGACCTCTCCCTAGTCTCCGCTCAGAAAACCAAAGTGCACTATTGAGTCTAGAGCCACGAGATTCATCAAAAGATCTCTTAGGTACACTTGACATTTCATCACTTGTTGTTCAACAATAAGAACAACAAAGGGTACGTTATCGAGTCCCACATGCATCCTAGCAACTGTCGAGAATATTTATGAGAGGTTCACATCCGCGATCCTCGCGATTGAATGGAAACTCCTACTGTGGTCAACATCAAATGCCTCGACAAAGCAGTCGCCTCAGAACTCCCCGTGATTACGCTTAGTGGTCCCAAACGGTCTACGTCAGAGGTGATGCTTCGGTGTACCTCAATGACTCATCTCGAACCTTAGTGTACTTCTAGACATCGCGTTATCTCACTTGTGGGACTCCGGTTCAGAACGGCCTGTGAGAATTAGAGTTGTGTTTTCACACTATGTCATAACACTCAAGTTCAAACTTGTAAGTGCCGTAATCCGCTTATTACTAACCTTTTCTATGTTTACTTTATGGAAGCTCGAGCGGATCGATCGTGCAGATTCTCCACATGCTCATACCAACAACATCACTTATGAAAGTTCTCTCATAATCAAGGGCAACACAAAGTCGTAATGATTCTTCATCTACAAAGAATCTACAAAGTTTAAAGACTTAAAGAACTTCATCAACTCAGAATCCAACGTTAAAGAGCGTGTGAGCATGTTGGAGAAAGACGGAGACACCTGAGCAAAGAAAGCGCACTGATGTAGATTACCACAACATACTATCACTTTCAAAGAACAAAGAAAATGAAGACATCAAAGCGTAACTTGTCAAAGGAAACAATTTCTATACACTAGGGAGATTGTTCAATCAAGACACCTCTTCTCACAAGAAAGAAGAATGTCAAGACGCCAAAGCTACTATTACATCAAGACTACAACGCTTATCACTCTTTCATTCATCACCAACACTTTGGGGAGATTGTTGGAATCACTCCTAAACCTTAATTCAAGTGTTAGTGATTCATATGTAACAGTTAGCTTAATATGGCTTTTATGTTAGTAATCATGCCAAGGCTTATGGAAAGCCCATGAGCCCTGGCCCAAGTCCAATAAGGAAAGGAAGGACTAGGAGTGTTGCCCTAGCTCCCTTCCTATAAATACTTTGTAATAACCTCACTGAGGGTTGGTTGTTCAATTCATTCACTCTTTTACACCCACGATAATCGGTCTTAGTTTATACTTGTGTGTGTGTTTGATTATTGTTCAACCGATCTCTTCTCTTCTCTATTTCTACATATTGATGCTTGTGTTACTAATATGGTGACCTAACAATTACACTGATATTACTCCGATGGTTGAAGAACAAGAAATTCCTGCTAAAATCTCTATGGAGGAATCCAATGCTACTGCCTCTAAAATAGGGATTGGTTATTCAATTATGGAAGGACAAGTTGTAGATAAATTCATAGAGGAAAGAGTTACCGAGCTTTCTGAAATAGTGACCAATGATTCAACAAGCAATCGAACTGTGAAAAGAAACAAGAACAAGATGTTGTAGAAACCTCCAACGAGGATGAGAACCCGCATCTTCTAAAGCAGAGGCTGATGCTCATGATAAGCATGATACATGCAGCAGTTCAGGGACTTATTGCACATATGTTGTGGGTGAAGATATCAGACCCACTCATGACACAGAGCCCATATTTGACAAAGAATCAATGGCTAAGGTACAATCAATTGTCAATCATGATATATCTGCTCATAATCATCAACTTACTGAACAACCTAAATTCAAATATGAAGGAGGGGTTGATCATAATGTTGACCAACATCTTGTCGAACAACCTTTGTGTGATCCACTGAATGTAAACAAAACAAATGTACCATCAAGCCAAACTCTCGAGTTTCAAAATACTTGTCTCAAAAAAACCATTGCCCAGTTTCATAAATATTTTTCAAAACTAGAGGCACATTGTATCTCTCTTGAACTTAAATTGCAAAATGAATCTCTAACTTCGGGCAACAATGGTCAATTTTTTAGTGAACAAGGCAAAAGTATGGATGCATTAGTTAAGGAAAATGAGCTTTTAAAAGGTCAACTTCAAGCAAAGGTGTTTGCACATGATGCATTGCAAAACAAATTAAGACGATTGACCGCCAGAGCGGATACTAAGTTTGCAAAACCATCGCCCAGAGGAAACCGCTTCTACAACCTATCGTAAAAAATCGGTGGTTAGACAACCAACAACATTTGACAAAATTACGGTTTGTCTCCCAAAACACGATTTGTCTCCCAAGCTGTTGAGAATAATCATTTGACAAAATTAGTCACTCCACATTATTTTCCTAAGAAAAATGCTTACGGTTCTGTTAAACCTTAACAAGTAGCTACACCTACACCTAGCTCTTCTAGGATTAGTTCAAAAACAGTGTCTAAACCGGCATTAAAATTCAAAATTCATATGATATAAATGACTTGTACAAGAACTATGATCTAGAAAAGGCTAGAAAAAGGGCACTACTTCAAAAGGATGGAATCTTAGGTTCACGACCTCGTATGATGCCTTCTAGTTTATTATGAACACCGCTTGTAGCAAAGAAACCAAAACCTAGGAGCACTCAACCAACAAATAGGAATTGGTTAGTTTCAAGAGTAGTTGTGTATCGATTAAAGCGATTTCTATAGCGATTATTCTAAAAATTCTAGATATTTTTCTCGAATCCAAACAATCTATTTGCTCGACTTGTCAAAAATGTGTTTTTAATGCAAATAATGATAATTGTGTAACAAAATTTTGAAAGAAGTGAATGCTCGTGTTAATGTTCAACCACCTAAGACTAGAAACAACAACAAACCCGAGAACCAAAGAGTTATACTAAAAACCCGGTAGGCGATTGCTATAGGGCAAAGGTTTTCTCAACAAGTCTTCCATCATGCATGAGAAACCAAACACTCCTAAATCTTGTCTTAGGTGGATACCAACGAAAATAGAATGTTTAAGATTGTTGGTCTTAGATGGATACCTACTAGGAAGATGTTCACTGATTGCAAAACCAAGGTTGGCAGAGAAACCCCAAATGGTTTAGATGTCGATATCACTAACCCATATAAATGCGAACAAACTCTTAATGTTAGTGCATGTAGTCTTTTCTTAAGTGTCAGACATCGCTCACTCCTATTAAGGAAAGACTCGAGTTTGCTGTCAAAAGACCGATATCTCATAAATCGTGGGTTCAAGAAACTCAACCTTGATGAACATGAAAGATGACGCTTGAACACATCAATTCAAGCCTCGTCTTCAATGACAAATGGCGTCTGCAGACAACACTTCAGCCCTGCTGCCTCAAAGAAAAGAAAGGCATACGCTTCAAGGCGCTTTATCTTCGAAAGAAGAGAAATCTTCTTGTTTATGACCATTCTCATCAACATGCTTCATGCTTTTTCCATGTTCGCTCACCATCAAGTGGATATACTTACCTTTATCGTATTCTCATTTAGTTGTTCAATCAAAATGGCAACCTCATATGCGCTTTTGAGGGGAGAAGTGAATAAACTACATGTTGATAAATGTTTGAAAATGGTCATACGACTCTCCTCCAACGCCTAATGTTCCACTTACTAAGGGTGACTGGATTTATTGTTTCAACCTTTGTTTGATGAATACTTCCAACCTCCAACGAATGTTGATCATCCAATTCTCAAGCTTCGCTCAGTTCCCTGCCGACTCACCGGGTTCACCTTCTTCAATTTTATTGATCAAGATGCACCATCTAAAAGTACAACTCTGCACTACTCAAGAAACCCAATCTCTAATTATTCTTCAAAATGTTGATAATGACTTTCATGATATTGTAGTTGCACTCATGAATAATGATCCGCTCTTTGGTATTCCTTTCCCAAAACCCGGTTCAAGAATCACTTTCTTCATGGATTATTGTTCCTCCCAATGTGCACTATGTAAATCAACCACATGAGCATAAAGGAAAATGGCAACCTCATCCGCTTAAAGACATTATAGTGAATTGATACGCTACACACAGCTGCTGCTCGTGGTCAAAGGAACTTCTTTTTCGTCGAGCAAGTTTTTCAACACCCTAGGCAAAGGAACCTAATCATTGTAGTGTAGAATTAGGGTAAGCCACGTGAATTGGTATCGTTTCTAGGGAATAGGAATGCTAGTGAGAAGTTACTACGCTAAGGTTGGGGTTGAGGAAGATTATTTTTATCTTTTATGTTTTTAGGAAATGGAAAGGTACGAATCTCGTGGTTTGGATTGGGGTTGGTATTTCACCGATTACTTCTACTATCTAATTATCTAAGCTAAGGTAAGGGTAGTCTATGTCTATTGTTGTGTGCTCAGATGATGATTAAAATGTATTTGCTTAGGCTTTATTACTCCCTAGTTATCTCCTATTGATGGTTGAATTGTCACGCCCTTATTCTTAATCGCACAGGTCTCTAAGGTTGTAGGGTATGTTTATCCCTAACTCTTGAAGCTACCAAAGGTTAATGACTACAAAATCTCTAGGATTTATAAACTTTAACTCTAAGGTATTCTTTGGATGTATAGCCTACAATTACTCTAGGTGATTATAAACTAAGGTTCAACAAAGATTAATCAAGCATTAGCAACACAACGAATGACCTATCACAATACTAGGTCGATCACAATTAAGATAAGAGTCAACCAATCAATATTCAATAACTAAGTTTCATATTACCTAAGCAAACACATAAGTAAATTAGCCAGACATGGGGAACATGCAAGCATACACACAATCAATTGAAGACATAATTAAATTAATGAAGTAAAACACTTATCTTGATGTAAGATAGGTATGGAACCCTAAAATACTATACAAGAAAGCCTTGGTTCAGCTTTAGGTTTTTACTCCACAAAACTACACACCGAAAACTAAAAATTCGGTTTCTATATATAAGGTTACAATCTGCGACGGCCACCTTTAGTTTGTGACGCCGCCGGGTCACAATATTAGGGTTTCGCTTGGCCACGTTATCATTGCGACGGGCCACCTTATGTCCGTGATGTCGCCACCTTGAGTCTCGACGCCGTCTCGATCAAATTTATGCCGCCCGAGATGCGACGCCTACTCTTTTAAAACCCGATGCCGCCACTTGTAAATAAGCAATTTGGCTATCGAGTCGTCACAAACTTGTTCGACGGCGTCACGCAGATAATCCGACGCCGTCCCCTTCAGCTTTTAGCAACTTGAGTGTCTCGATTCTTGACTTTGGCCATTTTCTTCAGATATTCGCTCCTTTTCGTCCGAATAAGTGTCATTCCAGCAATTTGCCTTCAAGATACCTAAAAAGTGAAAAGGAACGATATTAAGTAATAACGGACACAAAAGTGATCAAATAAGGGCCTAAACGACCCCTCAAAAAGATACATTTTAAAACCTTATTAAATATCCCTACACTTAGTATTTGCTTGTCCTCAAGCAAATGTGCTTTTAGCCAATTGATTTATAAGTTAAAGGTCATGAAGCATTAGTTTAGAATGATCCACAACACATATAAGCCCCGCAAAAGTCATAACAAGCACGGAAATTACATAGTAGCACCTCACATGGGGTGTTTGATACCACATCTCTCGGTGTATATGAAATATAACAAGTTGGAAATGGAAGATAAACACTCATTAACCGGTCCTAGTACATAGATTACCATAGGCTTGAGACTAGATCAAACCTCCATCGCTTACGAAGCACCTAGGAAAGACTATCCAAAAGGTCTTTTAAAGGGTTGTAACGTTAGGCTTACGGTAGGGAAACAAAGGGTTTGTGGGATAGGCGATTTAGTGGTGGCAAGTCAAAATCTTTATGTTACAAGCATGCTAAGAATGGCGTTGCTAAGCCAAGACTGACACTCTAAACTCTAGATAACTCAAATAAACAAACTTAAATTTAAAGATAGATGTAGGATGGTAGCACGTATGTTTTTTCATTTTTTTTTTAACACTCTATTTTTTTTCTTTTTCTCTTTTTTTCTATATTTTTTTCAATCTTTTTTTTTATACACTTTTACTCTACCATCCTCTACGATAACATCAAAATAGTAGGGATTTATAGGCACATCCTTAAACTTGAGTTTTCATTGCTCTAACACTAATTTGACCCGAATTGAAAAAACCAAAACACATGGAGTACATTATTATGCAAATAAAGGGAATTTGAATTTAACGTTCCATTCCCGTCATTTCATAAAATTTAACTTTTCCCATGAGACCCAATCGTCCCAAAACTGTGTACAAAGGATATGACTCGACTTAGCAACTTATCCAAGCAACTAGATAATTGAACTAAGGGTTTAGTATGATAACAATAATGCACTAAAAGTGAGTGCATACAAGGTAGACTAAGGCGATTTGGGTGTACATTTGGGGTGGATTGTAAACAACGCCTTCATTGATATTCGAAAACCAAACATCACGAGAACCGCGAAAAGTATAGGCTCGAGGGGTTAACTAGGGGTATCATGTACTAAAGATGAGTACAACGCAGGGTGTGGGGAATTACTCAACCGATGTGGAAGAAGTAATTATATTACGATATCAAACAAGGGTTATCCTAATGCCTCTTATCATTTAGTTATTCCTAACTACACAAGTGTAGTCTTACTAGCGATCTCGGAATGCATCACAAAACAAGTTCTATAATCTATTATACTACCGGTTCACACTCTAAGCATTAAATATGAATGCTTTAATTCCTACAAATCTAAGGGCGATCCTCACATTTTGGGTGGAATTTAAGTGGTAAAGGGTTTTTGTGCTAGTCATATAATTTCATATCCATGAGATGCTTTATTAAGACTAATGGCCCACTCCTATATGTCATGAAAAATTTTAAATTTGGTGCCAAAATTACCCTAACCGATATTTCTCATGGTTTATTATACAAATGCAATTTGACAAAGAAAATAATAAAGGATAAGCATAGTTTCAAAGTTCCTGCTTTATTTTCCCTCCCTACGCTTAAACCAACATTGTCCCCAATCTTCCCGAAAGTATCAAAGTTATGATAATGGAAGGTAATAAAAGATGAAAGAAACTAATACTCCCCGATTAGCTCGGTAGGATCCGTGTGAAGTGGTGGTTACATCTTTCTTCAAGAACGTTTGCGTTAAAAGCTCCTTCTCATCTTATGTATCTTCTTCTTGGAAAATTAAACCCGCACACTTGAAGAAAACAAACGAAACCTTCGTAAAATCGGCGGTAACAATATATATAAGACTCTACTAAACTAGGATATAATGTTTGTGGAATGGATGTTTACTGATTTTCCGAAAATTAAGACCGGAAAATTCCAAAATTTATAAGTAGCTCGTAAAACGAGAAAAGTGATAAGTTGTTTCGCTCCTCCCGACGCCGCCAGTTGCGATCCCGACGTCAGTTATCCCGACAAACCGGTCGCGATTTTCGGAAAAATTCGAAAATTTACATCTTTAGAACTCGAAAAATTTCCGCAAAACATCCTTATGACTCGACACAAGCATTTGACTCGAACAAACACACATGCATATCTTTAAATTAATCGTAATTTCATGTTTATGTTTCTTTTGAAAACGTGTGTAATCCTCCCTACACTTATCCCTTATGTAAAATACCTTTATATGTAATTAAGATGAGGTTAAAGACAAAATAAAGCATTTTTACAAATTTAAACATGAGAATAAACAATCAATAAAAGATACACGACACACAAACAAGCAAACAATTAAGCATGGGTTGCCTCCCACGAAGCGCTTTTCTTTATTTATGAGTCTTATAGCTAGACTCGAAGTCGTGCCCCTACGTAGTCCTAATCTGAGAGGCCCATTCGATCTCCTTAACCCTTCTCTCATCACGAATATATTCAGGGCCTAACTCAAGACAAGCAAAGTAGTAAACCTTGTTCTTCCAATCACGCAAATGCCTAATGTTGTCCACATCTAAATTATCAATACCCTCAAACTTCTTATTCTTGTAGGGCATTATATATTTAACACTCTACCCATTTGAGAACTCGACTATTCCTTCCTCTCGATCATAAACCATTTTAGACTCCTCTATAAATGGTCTCCCAAGTATCACGCCTCCTAAAACCCATCAATGATGCCCTTAACATTTTCCAAGATTATGAAATCACACCTATATGTGAAGTTACCTACGAAGACATGCAATCCTTTAACCTCCCAACATAGTTACTTGCTTTCCTAGGCGAAAGGGGTCCCTCATAGGTTCTAGCTTTTCCTCATGATCCAATTGTAATAGAGCCTAGACATTATATTCATGGGTGCCTTATAGTCAATGTAGGTGTGATCCCTATATAAGTATCCAATCATAGACGGTATCTTGATGTTTTTAGGGTTACCCTTCTTATGCGAGGCTCGAAGGTGGTCTCGGAAGTTAACTACGTTATAGTGATAGGCGGTTTCCTTCCTTTAGGTATGAGTCTAAATACTCCCTAAGTTCTTCCTCCTCCTTACTATCCTCCATAATTTCTAACACCTTATAATCTCCATCTTCTAGGTCATCATCCCAATCACTTAAGGTCAAATCACTATCTAGGGTTCTAGTAGATTCTTTAATGGCTTCCTCAGTGCATTTTCAATTATCCTATTTAGTTTCCTAAGCTCCAATTTCACTAACAATACGAGCTCAAGTTGGTTGGCAAAGGTCGGATCAAGTGGTGGGTATTTGTTTGGTGGTAAAGTGTTGTTCGTGGGTTATCACCTTCCATGATGAAAAGTGATGGGTTACGAACAAAGGTCACGAAAAACGGGATAGACTACGAGGAAGCTAAAATGGGAAAAAGTTTACTTGATAGGAATCAAGCAAAGTAACCTAAACGAGGTGGACTCTAATCGGCTATTCTATTCCCGCAGCGCGCTAAAAACTTGATATGCTTACACACTGCTCGGGGTCAAAGGAACTTCCTTTCGTCGAAAGCAAGTTTTTCAACACCCTAGGTAGTGAACCTAATCGTTGTAGTGTATTATTAGGGTAAGCCACGGAATTGATATCGTTTCAGAGAATAGGAATGCTAGTGAGAAGTTACTACGCTAAGGTTGGGGTCGAGGAAGATTATTTTTATCTTTTATGTTTTTAGAAAATGGAAAGGTACGAATCTCGGGTTTGGATTGGGGTTGGTATTTCACCGATTACTTCTACTATCTAATTATCTAAGCTAAGGTGAGGGTAATCTATGTCTATTGGTGTGTGCTCGTATGATGATTAAAATGTATTTGCTTAGGCTTTAACACTCTATTTTTTTTCCTTTCTCTTTTTTCTATATTTTTTTCGATCTTTTTTTATACACTTTTACTCTACCATCCTCTACGATAACATCAAAATAGTAGGATTTATAGGCACATCCCTACACTTGAGTTTTTATTACTCTAACACTAATTTGACCGGAATTGAAAAGATCAAAACACTTGGAGTACATTATTATGCAAATAAAGAGAATTTGAATTTAACGCTCCTTGCCGTCATTTCATAAAATTTAACTTTTCCCATGAGACCCAATCGTCCCAAACTGTGGTACAAAGGATATGACTCGACTTAGCAACTTATCCAAGCAACTAGATAATTGAACTAAGGGTTTAGTATGATAACAATAATGCACTAAAAGTGAGTGCATACAAGGTAGGCTAAGGCGATTTGGGTGTACATTTGGGGTGGATTGTAAACAACGCCTTCATTGATATTCGAAAACCAAAACATCACGAGAACCGCGAAAAGGATAGGCTCTAAGGGTTAACTAGGGGTATCGTGGTACTAAAGATGAGTACAACGCAAGGGTGTGGGGGAATTACTCAACCGATGTGGAAGAAGTAATTATATTACAGATATCAAACAAGGGTTATCCTAATGACTCTTATCATTTAGTTATTCCTAACTACACAAGTGTAGTCTTACTAGCGATCTCGGAATGCATCACAAAACAAGTTTTATAATCTATTATACTACCGGTTCACACTCTAAGCATTAAAGATGAATGATTTAATTCCTACAAATCTAAGGCGATCCTCACATTTTGGGTGGAATTTAAGTGGTAAAGGGTTTTGTGCTAGTCATATAATTTCCTATCCATGAGATGCTTTATTACGACTAATGGCCCACTCCTATATGTCATGAAAATTTTTAATTTGGTGCCAAAATTACCCTAACCGATATTTCTCATGGTTTATTATACAAATGCAATTGGACAAAGCAAATAATAAAGGATAAGCATAGTTTCAAAGTTCCTGCTTTATTTTCTCCCTACGCTTAAACCGAACATTGTCCCCAATCTTCCCGAAAGTATCAAAGTTATGATAATGGAAGGTAATAAAGATGAAAGAAACTAATACTCCCCGATTAGCTCGGTAGGATCCGTGTGAAGTGGTGGTTACATCTTTCTTCAAGAAGAATGCTTGCGTTAAAAGCTCCTTCTCATCTTATGTATCTTCTTCTTGGTAAATTAAACCTGCACACTTGAAGAGAATAAACGAAACCTTCGCGTAAAATCGGTGGTAACAATATATCTAAGACTCTACTAAACTAGGATATAATGCTTGTGGAATGGATGTTTACGATTTTCCGAAAATTAAGACCGAAAATTCCAAAATTTATAAGTAGCTCGAAAACGAGAAAAGTGATAAGTTGTTTCGCCTTCCCGACGCCGCCAGTTGCGATCCCGACGCCATCAGTTATCCCGATGTAAACCGGTCTACGATTTTCGGAAAAATTCGAAAATTTACATCTTTAGAATCGGAAAATTTCCGCAAAACATCCATTATGACTCGATACAAGCATTTGACTCGAACAAACACACATGCATATCTTTTAATTAATCGTAATTCTCATGTTTATGTTTCTTTTGAAAACGTGTAATCCTCCCTACACTTATCCCTTATGTAAAATACCTTTATATGTAATTAAGATGAGGTTAAAGACAAAATAAAGCATTTTTACAAATTTAAACATGAGAATAAACAATCAATAAAAGATACACGACACACAAACAAGCAAACAATTAAGCATGGGTAGCCTCCCACTAAGCGCTTTTCTTTATTTATGAGTCTTATAGCTAGACTCAAGTCGCACTCTACGTGGTCCTAATCTTAGAGGCCCATTCGATCTCCTTAACCCTTCTCTCATCACGAATATATTCGTGGCCTAACTCAAGACAAGCAAGGTAGTAAACCTTGTTCTTCCAGTCACGCCAAATGCCGGAATGTTGTCCACATCTAAATTATCAATACCCTCAAACTTCTTATTCTTGTAGGGCATTATATATTTAACACTCTCGGCTCCATTTGAGAACTCGACTATTCCTTCCTCTCGATCATAAACCATTTTAGACTCCTCTATAAATGGTCTCCCAAGTATCACGTCTCCTAAAAACCCATCAATTATGCCCTTAACATTTTCCAAGATTATGAAATCACACCTATATGTGAAGTTACCTACGAAGACATGCAATCCTTTAACCCTCCCAACATAGTTACTTGATTTCCTAGGGCGAAAGGGGTCCCTCATAGGTTCTAGCTTTTTCCTCATGATCCAATTGTAATAGAGCCTAGACATTATATTCATGGGTGCCTTATAGTCAATGTAGGTGTGATCCCTATATAAGTATCCAATCATAGACGGTATCTTGATGTTTTTAGGGTTACCCTTCTTATGCGAGGCTCGAAGGTGGTCTCGGAAGTTAACTATGTTATAGTGATAGGCGGTTTCCTTCCTTTTGGGTATGATTCAAATACTCCCTAAGTTCTTCCTCCTCCTTACTATCCTCCATAATTTCTAACACCTTATAATCTCCATCTTCTAGGTCATCATCCGAATCACTTAAGGCCTAATCACTATCTAGGGTGCTAGTAGATTCTTTAATGGCTTCCTCAAGTGCATTTTCAATTATCCTATTTAGTTTCCTAAGCTCCAATTTCACTAACAACACGAGCTCAAGTTGGTTGGCAAAGGCTGGATCAAGTGGTGGGTATTTGTTTGGTGGTAAAGTGTTGTTTGGCGGGTTATCACCTTCCATGATGAAAAGTGATGGGTTACGAACAAAGGTCACGAAAAGGGGATAGACTACGAGGAAGCTAAAATGGAAAAGTTTACTTGATAGGAATCAAGCAAAGAAACCTAAATGAGGTGGACTCCTAACTAGCTATACTATTCCTCAATGCGCCTAAAAACTTGATATGCTTACACGCTGCTCGGGGTCAAAGGAACTTCCTTTCGTCGAGCAAGTTTTTCAACACCCTAGGTAGTGAACCTAATCGTTGTAGTGTAGTATTAGGGTAAGCCACGAGAATTGATATCGTTCTCAGAGAATAGGAATGCTAGTGAGAAGTTACTACGCTAAGGTTGGGGTTGAGGAAGATTATTTTTATCTTTTATGTTTTTAGAAAATGGAAAGGTACTAATCTCGGGTTTGATTGGGGTTGGTATTTCACCGATTACTTCTACTATCTAATTATCTAAGCTAAGGTAGGTAATCTATGCCTATTGTTGTGTGCTCGTATGATGATTAAAATGTATTTGCTTAGGCTTTATTACTCCCTAGTTATCTCCTATTGATGGTTGAATTGTCACGTCCTTATTTTTAATCGCGTTGTGTCTCTAAGGTTGTAGGGTATGCGTTTATCCCTAACTCTTTGAAGCTACCAAAGGTTAATGACTAAATCTCTAGGATTTATAAACTTTAATTCTAAGGTATTCTTTGGATGTATAGCCTATAATTACTCCAGGTGATTATAAACTAAGGTTCAACAAAGATTAATCAAGCATTAACAACACAACGAATGACCTATCGCAATACTAGGTCAATCACAAATAAGATAAGAGACAACCAATCAATATTCAATAACTAAGTTTCATATTACCTAAGCAAACACACAAGTAAATTAGCTTGACATGGGAACATGCAAGCATACACACAATCAATTGAAGACATAATTAAATTAATGAAGTAAAACACTTATCTTGATGTAAGATAGGTATGGAACCCTAAAATATCGTATAAGACAACCTTTGTTCTGGTTTAGGTTTTACTCCACAAAACTACACACCGAAAACTAAAAATTTGGTTTCTATATATAAGGTTACAATCGCGACGGTGTCACCTTTAGTTTGTGACGCCGCGGTCGCCGCTATTAGGGTTTTGTCTTGGCCACGTTATCATTGTGACGGCTTCACCTTATGTCCGTGACACCGCCGCTTTGAGTCTCGACACCGCTCGGATCAAATCTAGGTCAGTCTCGAGATGCGACGCCTACTCTTTTAAAACATGATGCCGCCACTTGTAAATAAGCAATTTGGCTATCGAGTCGTCACAAAACTTGTTTCGACGGGCCACGCTTATAACCCGACGCCGTCCCTTCTGGCCAAAGACTTGAGTGTCTCGATTCTCGACTTTTGCCATTTTCTTCAGATATTCGCCTTTTCGTCGAATAAGTGTCATTCCAAAGAATTTGCCTTCAAGATACCTAAAAAGTGAAAAGGAACGATATTAAGTAATAACGGATACAAAAGTGATCAAATAAGGGCTTAAACGACCCTCAAAAGGTATATTTTAAAACCTTATCATGAATCTTCCGACTGCCTCTACATGCCTCAAACTACCCACTCAAGCCATGTTTTTGTTACTATGATGCTTTCATATTCTCAAATGAACCTAAAACTTACAAAGAAGCATTGATTGAATCCTGCTGGATTGAACCTAAAACTTACAAAGAAGCATTGATTGAATCCTGCTGGATTGAAGCTATACAAGAAAAGCTCAATGAGTTTGAAATACTTGAAGTTTGGGAGCTCGTTCCTCGTCCGCATCGCGATATGATTATCACTTTAAAGTGGATACACAAAATCAAACTTGACGAACTTGGAATAGGTTGAAAACAAGGCAAGGTTGGTAGCACATGGATATCATTAGAAGAAGGCATCAATGTTGAGGAATCATTTGCACGGTTCATTCAATGGATTGACGACATTATATTGTATGTTTACTCACTTGTTGGGCATTTGACACTAAGGATGACTACTGAGTTGATCGGGTATCACTTATATGAGATTGAAGTTGACTTTCACAAAGGCGTGATCTTATTTTATCTTGAAGTTGGGGTTGGTTGGATGCATGACTTTCAATGATAAGTTGCTCGTGCTTAAGAGTTAAGTTGAAGTCTTGGTTTTTCTAGTTACCAACAGTCGGGGTAGATGATTGAAGACCTGGTTAACTATCACTTAAAGGAGTTACGTTGTAGTACTCAGTGTCACACGCAGATGGCATTATGGATAATCACAAGAGGTGTTAATGTCTCATAATTTGGTTGAGTATTGAGTAATTAGAGATTTGCTTGGAGCATAAATTCTCTACATTGTTCTTCCAACATTAGTGCAAGCTTAAGTCACAAGAATGGGGAATTCTACTTCAGCGTCAAGTTTGGTATATCAGGTTTGCTCCATCGCTGGTCACTTCAAATTGCCTACATAAGGGTTGGTAGAGATAGTCGAGAAAGGTTATGTAACTGCTTGATTCTCACAGACACATTTGAGCCAATTTTGTTCTTCTCGCAAGATTTCAAGTATATGTGTGTAGAATGTGTTGTTGATTTTGATGTATCAAAACCAGAAAGAGGGAAGGAGACATACATCTGAACGCACAACGAGCACACGTGATGAAATTTATACTTCTTCTTAATTGAAGTTATTCCGGGAAGACAAATGTCATAACCACAGAGAAACTCAGTGTTTTAACTCGGGGCTTTTGGTGTATTATTCCAACTAATTGGGGGAAGAGATGTAAAAAATAGTTTCTGATGATAAAAGAGGTACACAATTATATGATGATTTCAATGAGATCGCAACCATCAGGGGAGAGAAATGTATACATCGGGGACGTACAACATGTTTACATGATCGGTCTTAATAATCTATTCTGGAGTTGATCTGCTTCAACCTATTACTTTGGTGTTATCGCTTCGCCTTGTGTTAGGTATTGAGCTTCATACAATGAGACCGATTGCATCACTTCAACTACTTGGGGAAGTGGTCTCGGATACTTTTGGCACGCATAACTTCACCTTTAGTGGAAGAAATATGAGAAGAATTATTCAACCGTGAGATTATACGTTACTGAGTCATCCATTGATTTTGATATTGTTTATCGACATCTTCTCACGAAATGATATGATTTATGACAAAGTGCTTCCGTTAATGCTTCATGTACACAACTTTATGTCGATTCGGCGAGATTGCAACCATCGGGAGAGAAATGTATACATCGGGACGCACAATGAGTTCACGTGATCGAGCTTAATGAATTATCTCATCAACGCTAGTGTAGATGATCGCTGCTTCAACTCGTTACTTTGGTGTTATCATTTCGCCTTTCTTTGGGTATATGTGTACATTATGAGTTGATTTATTAAACGTAAGATAACCAAGTGCACTTGGTGAGATGAAGATGGTGATCTATTCGATGAACCCCGAAAGGATAATCACGATGATCATTCTTAATAGGAGCAAGAATATTTGATGTGGTTTGTTACAAATTTCATTGCACTTAACTAATGCAAGCTTGAAAGAGAGCTTTGAAACCGCTCAAAAGAAGATTGTCGGTTTGGGGAAGCTACCAAATCGACATTGAGAAGGCTCAAGTTTAGAAGGTTATTCAGAGCCTCAAAGCTTTGTGGTGAAAGTTTAAGAGATGTTGTTCATCGACTTCTACAACGCATAAAACGATATCCTCATTTTGGTATTCATGTCAACATCTTCTTAAATAGAATAATATACTTTGTACATATCTTATACCAAAATGTAAATAGAAAATTATAAAACCATAAAAAAATCGTAAAAATAGAAAATACCAAAAATTGTTTTTCAAGGCATGTCTTCGGAATCGATAACATTTATGGTCCTAGAATGTCATTCAATAATGACACGGGTCATTAAATGAAGTTCAATGTAAGTTCAAAAGTTTTCAAAACATGCCTAAATGGCTTGCTATTAGTTTAGATATCCAACCCGCTTTTCAAGAAAGGAAGTGCTACACAAAATCAATTTCCATAAATATCGAGCACTTATCCTAAAACAAATGAAGATAATTTTTCCGTCGCCAAAAGATTTGTTGTTCCTATACAAATGTTTTTCCTTCTATGATTCTTTAGAAAATATTTGTGTAATACTGTGGTAACGTGTTATTTGAAAATTAATCAAACTTAAATTTTTGAAAATCGCTTGACTTAAATTTGTCATAATTTGTCACTCAATCAATGCCTGGGTCATCAATCGAGGGAAGAGTGATTTCAAATTTCATATTTTCAAATATTATATCATCAAACGAGTCCATTTGTACATTATAAGTAGTGAATAAATATTCGTTGTTATGTGTCGCTGTATGATCTTTCGATATTCAAAGATCTTTCAAAATGATTTTTCTTATATTCAAAGATCTCTCAAAATTATCATACCTAACACTAAAATTCTCCCTAATAGATTGAGGGGAGCGTTGTAATGTTCCTTTATTAGTATATATTAAATCAAACCACATTTTCCTCCAAATTTTCCAACTTATTTAATCAATTGAGATCACAAATCTCAAAAGGTTTGAAATTTTGATCGGAGGAGAGAATGTGATTTAAATATTAAACCGATAAAATGTGATTGTTTAAGACTCAACCAGCACTCCTCCCTCCATGTGCTAAACGATTTCAAATACCGATGCACATGTTGAGGGAGAGCATTTCTGAAAGATCAAAAATAATTGAGGTACAAATGCTTTGATACTTTATCACAAGTACCTTGATTAATTTTCAATTGGTTTTAAGGCGGAGAGAACAGTACCACATGACTGACCTTGCATTTACTTTATTGGAGTTATTAGGATGGTAAGGTTAGGTATTCGTTCCCACAATCCTACAAGAGCTGGAGGGATCTACCCAGGGACAATCCACTAGTTAGTTTAGAAGTCCTTAGGTATGATTAAAAAAGGAGAAAAATTATAATAAGGGAAGAGTGCCGACTGAGATGGAGCTAGTACTGGAATAAACCCAACAAGGTTCTAGTGATGAAGTCTCGGTAAGCGCTGAAGGGGTTGAAAAATGAAAAAGAAATATAAGGAGAAAGGGTGAAAAGAAATAGCCCTCCAACAACCTTAGGGCAGAAATCGGGTTCAATTCATATGCTACTGGTGGTTACCAAGGTAATGCCGGTATTGAAGACAAGACGTAATGGACCCAGTGACGCACTGCACTAAATCTTCTAGCCACTCAATTTCTTTTAAAAGGACTTGTTTTATTCTCATGGGGAACCGGTGTAATCTATCTAAGGACTTCTACACTGACTAGTGGATTGTCTCGGTAGATCCTCCATCTAGCGGATCGTGGGAACAAATACCTAACCTTACCATCCTTATAACTCCAATAAAGTAAATGCAAGGTCACCATGTGGTAATCGTTTCTCCGCTTTAAAACCAATTGAAAATCAATCAAGGTACTTGTGATAAAGTATCAAAGCATTTGTACCTCAATTGTTTTTATCTTCGTAAATGCTCCTCCTTTAACATGTGCATGGGTATTTGAAATCGTTTAGCACATGGAGGGAAGAATGCCTGGTTGAGTCTTAAACAATCACATTTTTATCAGATTTAATAAACTACATGTTGATAGATGTTTAAAAAATGGTCATACGGCTCTCCTCCAACGCCTAATGTTCCACTTACTATTGAGTCTAGAGCTAAGAGATCATCCATAAATCTCATTATGACAAACTTACAATATGCTTACTGTTTCATACACCGTGAAAAGTAAGAAAATACACATTAAGAGTTGTACGCATTATCCTTGTGGTATTGCCATAACATCCGAGTGATACGAAAGTATTCACAATAAAGATGGAAATCCTTCTTCATCACTAGAACCCAAAGGACGCATTGCACTAAACCTTCTAGCCACCAAGTTCTCTTAAAAGGACTTGTTTCATTCTCACGGGAACCGATGTAATCTATCGACTTATCTCTTAGAGATGGTTGATATTGAAGCAGAGACCTCTCCTTAGTCTCCGTGACAGGAAAACCAAAGTGCACTATTGAGTCTAGAGCCAAGAGATCATTCATAAATCTCATTAGGACACATTTTCAATATGCTTGTTGTTTCATACACCGTGAAAAGAAAGAAAATGTGGAGATCCCTCATGGATCAAACTTGTGACAACCGAAAACACCGATGGGGTGATTCGTGATTGAATCAACCTTGTTCCAAAGAAGGAATTGACGATGCTTTGAAAACCCTTCGATGTGATCAACAATTGTTTTCAAGCACATCGATCGAGCATAAATTTTCTAGCAAAATTATTTATGATTGAAACTTGATTTTGCTCATAAAATTTTCGTCAGATTGCAAAAACTCTTTATTCAAGGATACATGACTATTTTTCAAATCAATTTCTCATCAATCGCTGAATCCCAATTTGCTAGTTCACTCACTCCGTGTTGTCTACTTTGAGATGCTCCGGCTT
The DNA here is from genome assembly GCA_022545495.1 of Chrysanthemum lavandulifolium. NCBI lineage: Eukaryota > Viridiplantae > Streptophyta > Magnoliopsida > Asterales > Asteraceae > Chrysanthemum > Chrysanthemum lavandulifolium. Next base: position 73,990,938 of record CM040240.1, read on the forward strand.
GAGAACGGCTAGTACAATTGCGAAACCTCACAAGGAGATTCTTCGAATTCTACCGACATGCATGAGATTATATCGATCAATCAGGAACCATGGTTCTTGAAACCCTATTCAAAGAAAGTGAACAAAGACACTTTCGTTTGTTTATTGCTAACTGTTGTTTGCAGGAACTCCCAACGGTTGCATCTGATGGCCAATAAGATGTCAATTCATAACCACATGCTCGCACTTGACACTCACAATCAAAGAAATCATGATAATTGAAAGACGTACAACACTGCTTCTGCAACTCTGATGCAAAAATATCATGATCCACAAAAGTGTGAGCATGTCGGTCCAAAGGTCACAACATCACATAGAGGCGATTCTACAAAGGATGACTTAGAGATTAACGGTGGCTGATGATCTCAAAGAAAGCTCAAAGATCACCCAAGCCAAAGGAACATTTAAAGATCAGTACTGAAAGTACAAAGATTGCGGACTTTGAAGAATCAAAGAATACGAGCTAGGAAATTAAATGCATGTAATAGAGTGCTAGAATTCAAATTGTAATTTCCGGATTGACCTCCCTTAAGGGGAGATTGTTAGGATTACGAAAATCCATATTAAAGACTCGATCAACCCACTGTCACCCCGAGTATCATCTAACACTAGTTAGGTCGTAGTCTTGTTAGTATACATTAAGTTAAAGTGACACCATGGAGGAGGGACGGGTCTTTACCTACTGTACACCCGATCTATAGCCAGCAGGAGGGCGTTTATTGTAAGATTATATAAACCCTTTCCCACCATGGGGAAGGGTTGGAGCTTCTAATACAACTTTCATTTCTCTTTCACTTTCTTTCTCTAGAACTCCCATTCCTCTCTCTCTCTCTCTCTCTCTCTCTAAAATCTGCCAATCCACACAATCGACCATATGTTATGATTTCAAGTATCTTAAAGAAAAGATAAAAGTTGCTATCATACTTTTATAAGCACCACTAAAGCACTTAAAAACAATCTTTCATCCCAAAAGTTCTCATAATCCAACAAAAAACTTTCATCCAAACCTTATCACACATTCGAATAAAAAACTTTTATCCAAACCTCTTGAAGCAAATAAGCTCATGAGCCAGGTAAATAAGCTAATCCAAACATTAGCTCAAACTATAAACTCCTCAATAATTGGGGCATTAACCATTTTATCAAGTGGATAAACTCATAAGCCCATAAAAATTGAGCTTATCAAGTTTTCAATAAGATTATAAGCCATTAAAATAAATTAGACAAACACCCCTAAACTCTAAAGTCATGATAAGTTCAAAAGCCAAAAAATATGAGCCTATGACATATAAACCAAACCAAATAATCTCATAAGCTCAAAAATAAGCTAAAACAAGCACCCCCTAGTAGAATAATATCCCAAACACCCTCTTAAGTCTTAAACGTAGCTTATTTCATTCTTATAACACAATAAACTGTTCATAGTACCCAAACATCTCCCTTCAAAACCTAAATAAGCTCATAATTAAGATTTTTTGTCAGGCTTACGATCTTATTCATTTGATATTAAGAACTTTATACGCTCATAAGCACACAAAGCAACAACACCCAAAATCTTTAAGAAAAAACATACGCTTAATTATGCAAGAAATTATTTAGTTTGTTTATGTAACACCCCATCCGAGAATGGGTCAATGTCACACTTATGGCGCCAATCAGAACATATAAACGCAAGCGGAAGTCTTAATAAATAAAACACTAAGTCATGTAACAAATGACTTTCAAAGGAAATACAATCCAAACATGTCTGAAAAGAAAATAAATAACCAAATACAAAAGTCTTAAACTAAATCCAAATTAAGAGCTCCTACTCTCTTCACTCAATCCCAGCATCCCATTTAATACCTGACGCAGAGAAAAGAAAATGCGGCTGAGCTTAAAAAGCCCAGTGAAAAGATATAACAAATGGATAACTAAACATGGATGAGTATACGAAATGGATCATAAGAAACTACTGAACAAAGATGTCATAAACGAATAAGTGAAATGAATCCATGAAAACCTGTGGAAACAAGATGTCATATGAAATAAGAAATGAATATGAAATCAAGGAGTTGTCAAGGAATTTCCAAGTGTCTAAGCATGATACATGAATAGACCAAAACAATCAAACATATATGTATATCATATCATAACAAATCATAGCAAATGGAGTAATGATGTCCAAAAAGTGTATGACACACACATATATCAAATCTGAACTCGGTACTTAGGATGCATCCATACGCTCCCTACAAAATAAAGTTATACCTAATACACACATGTACATTGACAAGTATACATGCGTATCAAAATGGCCAAGTGCGCAATAAACAAATGAGAACGCCGTGGACAAATACACACCTCCACAAATAGCGTCATGTGACTGGTGCCTCAATGACATGGCCATGGTACCTCCATGGCTAGTTAGTACATTGGGCAATAGAATATAACAAATGATATAAATAAAGCATAAGGGACAATTTTCTAATTGTCCAACCAAGATAATATCAAACTGAAATGAATCATATCAAAGAATAGCAAATGTATAATAATCAAATATGGATCATGAATCAGAATAGCAAACTCAGGAATCAATAGCAAAAGTCAAGGATCAATAGTCACGAGGAATCCTTACTGAAAGGATAGAACATCTGTACCTTAGCGAAATGAAAACAAATGAGGAAAAGAACACAAGGAAAATGGATCACTCATTCTTCACCGAATCTACATGAATTATAATCATATATTATTTAGAAGTCCATTTTATAAGTCATAATTGTTACTTATAGTTATTAGGGTTTTCTATTTCACAAGTGAAATTAGGTTTTAAGGATTTTCGGAATATTGATTTAGACCTAATTGAATTAAGGAATTACCGAGTTTAGATTAAGTATATTATCGAATTTATATTAGGTCAACACATGCTCGGATCATACATACACATACGCCCTAATTCGGATTCCATACATTCCACAAAACATGTCTTGATACAAACATAAAGTCAATCTTGGAACAAACATACATCCATATTAACTCTCGGTACTTAACCCATAACGAGGTACCCTTTACCCTAAACCTTAGCATGCCAAACATGTATTTCAAAAGATTAAATACCACACATTAAGAGAAAAGAACAACATGCAAGTTTAAGTAACCAAATCAGCTTACACCCAAATTTACACAATCTGGTCCCTTTTCTTGTAATTTTTAAGACCTATCAAATAAGCTCCTGATGCTCTAAGATTTTTATCTGAGCCTCCCAAATATGTTAAGCACTTCCCTAAATTTTTGCAGATTTTATTTCTAAGTGAAAGTACCATTTCAAAATCGTTTTCCGAAACCTGTCCAAAAAGTGCACTGCAGTTATACCCGAAAGTTTGCATTTATTTAACCCATTTATACCCTTCATAAAAATCCACAAAATTTTCAGGAAGTTACATACATCTTAAACATCATCCCTGTCAAATTAGAGCTCTTAACACCTTATAGTTTGAAAACTAAAAATCAAAAACACCAACTGCTTTTCAGACTCAGTTTCTCAGATTTGACAACTAATCTTCTAAAAATAAAAAGACTACCTTCCCGACCTCCAATTACCACAAAACTTATATATTCAGAAATTAAAATGAAATAACTTATGTTTAGACTCAATAATCACACAAAAACACGTTGGTATCATTAATTTAGACTCCATTCAATCCGACCCAAAATCTGGACAATCATGCAATGAGACAGAAAACAAACTCAATTCTTTATCCCTTCAAAATCCGATTAACATGCAAGTTTATAAACACTTTAGGACATATATTACACATGTTTTAATCCGTTTTAAATCAACACACGGACAATATACATCAAGTCATCAAGATAAAGAGGCAAAACATGTAGCAATTCATCACATAAAATCATAGACTTGAAAACCCTAACCTTTCCAATCCCATGATAAAATACACTAGGTTTCTCCATATTCGTAGGCCACATTAAATACATATTAATGATCATGTTTAGGGTTTAAATTGACATATATTAGGGTTGATCCAATAGAGAAGAGAAACAAGCATTCGACATACATATAACAAGTTTTATGATTTCATGTGACATGTGATTCTTAATAACTAAACAAGTAATCACAATCATGATTATAACAAACATGTTTCCATGATTCCAATATGACTTCTAGTGTATTCTTATGTGTATGTGTCATATGAATGAGAGAAACAAAAGGAAATACGAGTACCTCGAATCAAAGAAATCAAGGAATGAAGCACGAATCACCACCGATCTTCAACACCTTTTCTTCTTGTTATTGAACTTGAGAGAGAACACAAATAAGTTTGAGGTTAGTTTGGAGTTCGGTTAAGAGGAGGAGGGGTGAGGCCGAATATGTTGTGTTTCAAGAGAGGGAAATACGTGTGGTTTATTATGCAAGAATGGAGAACACATATCTTCAATTATTGGGAGGATGTTCTTGTGTTTACTTGTTCTTATCTCCTTGTTATACAGTAAATCGTACGAAGCAAAAGGGGGTTGATGATGTGCCTTTTTTTGTGTTGTAGTAAGATTATTTTTTTACTATTTTTATTATTATTGTTATTATTTTAATATCTTAAGTTACTTAAGGTTAAATTAGGAAGGTTTTTAGTTTATTACTTTAGGTTTTATTACTTTAGGTTAAGTATTAAAATGGGTATATATTTATATTCTATAGTTTTAATTATTTATTAATCATAATATAAACTTAGGTTAAAATGAAATTAGTTATAAAAATGTGAAACCAGATTTAGGGTATTACAGTTTAACACCACCCAAATTGAAGCTCGAAATTAGGGCTTCAAACCTCAAATTACACGATGATAGATAATCTAAGAACACTAAATATAGATAATTTAATTAGAACATACCTTTTTAATTTGGGTGTTGATACTCACACCATTTTTTTTATACATACACCACACTGTAATGCACATACATAAAAATGCAAAAAACAAAATAGAAATTGTTATGTAAAACACAAAGAGAATAAAAAATTGAGCAAATCGTTAACGAAGACGTCTTTGAGTCCGTTATTGATAATGATAAGGGTGTGATTACTTTATAAATAGGATATAAACCAATACCAATGTTGTTAAAGGTTTGATGAAGCTTGTTATAAAGAATATGAAAGATACTACTGAATAGATGAAACAATTGTAACCATATTTTACTTGGTAAATCAATATGCATATTCATTGTTGGCGTATTTGTTTGTATGCTAGTACTATACCACATTTTGCAATGACATTTTTACTTTAATATGTATGTTTGCAAGATAATGTTGATGTTGAAGTCGTAACTATTTTGGCATAACATTTGATCGCTAGATAATTTAAATTGCAGGGTAGTTGTCAGTTGTCACAACAACGTGCGAGTTCCCGGCTAACTATTTATTAATTCCAAAAGGCATCCGGGGTCAGAGTGTTCCCGCCAATTTACACCTTTTTTTGGAATTTATTAATTCCAAATTTTCTTGTTTTCTAACATCAAATATGTGAGAACTAAGGGTGGTGGCAACCATGCCTAACAAGTTTTTTCATGCCTAATCACCCACCAATAATATCCTTCCATCTCATCTCATACCAATCTCATACCTAACAATAGATTTTTAGTGGCAACCATGCCTAACCCATACCTCATCTATTTTTTTTTTTATTTTTTTTTTATAATTATATTAAACAATTTAAGAAAAACATAATATTTTATTAATACTTAAAAGAAAATTACATCAACTAAATCGCATTAATAAAAACAACAAACTAAAACATATATCTAAAAATCGCAAGTCCATCCATATTTCGCGGCGAGCTCACGTTTTTGTCAAGAGGAACGCTAGTATATTTGGGTCGGTTATGTTATCGCATGTTCCTTATAGAATTTCATCGCCTAAACATATGCTTTTCTTCAAGGATACGGATTTTTGTCGCCAAGAACTTTTCTACCACTTCATTCTTTGCAACTTTTGTCGCCACCGCCGTCGCAATAGTTGTGTCTTATTTGATGTGTATGTGTCAAGCTCGCAGCCTACACTATGCATTGTCGACGAATCGCTTTCGGCCTTTTGCCTTTTCTTTTCCGTGATAGGAGTGTTGTCGACATTCGGATCCGGAAGCACATTGTTGTTGTCATTGTTATGGACTCAGAGGGCGGATTCCACGACTTTTTCGTTTGTCGGAATGAGAAGAAGATCTCATGCTATATCCGGTTGTTCCAACCATTTGTCTTCTTGCTTAACAATGTCCCAAGCATCAATATGACTAAACGACTTGCCAGTTTTCTTCTTGTAATCGGTCAAGGCATTTGTCATCACGTTAACATCACTACACCCACTCTCACGAATACGGTTCTACAATTATAAAAGTAAAAAGTATAAATTAATAAAAGTATACAATTATAAAAGTAAAAAGTATCAATTATTAAAAGTATGCAATTATAAAAGTAAAAAGTTTAAAAATTACTTGTTGGAATCCAACGTTCACATTTTGGCCATGACAAATCGGTAAACAATACCGAATACCCACACCGAAGCTCCAAACCGAATCATGTCGATTTTGTTTTTGAATGGCAACTTTATTGAACTAGCAAGATGCTAGAAAAGACATTACAAGGAGATCAACTTAGGGTTTTTCAACCAAGTCTCCCAAGAAAAAGAAACATTACATCTATTGACACACCAATAATAAGAACGAGAAACAATGTCGTCAAAAATCATGGACCGTTTCGGAGGAGTCACGTCAAAGATGAGATGATTCCTAAACGCCCAAATATGCCACCAAGCAACGTAACAAACTCCTTCTAACATCAATTTGACCTTAGACGACAGTCGGATAGCCGAAAACCAATCATTCCAATCTTCAAACGACATCAAGACTTGCCAATCTAGCTCCCACCAACGACATATCTTACGAAAAATGAGCCCGGCCAAATCACACCTGAATAAAACGTGAGCAATATCTTCGGTAACCAAACCACACACCGGACAAAGATCAGAATCCATAACAACTCCTCTACGCACAAGATTACTTATAGTCGGGAGGCGGTCGAGACGAGCCCGCCAAGCAAAGATGTTAATCTTAATCGGAACAAAATTCACCCATCTAGTAGAAACATCGGAAGAAGGAAGCAAGATGTTTTCTAAAAAAGAACGAACCTGTTTGACACGGAAAGCCCCATCACCAAAAAGATCACAAATCCACCTATCTTTGGAGGGAGATAAAATGACAGGATCTAAAATCGCACATAACTCATCCCATTGATGTCGCTCAGCACCATCACGAATCGGCCTACGAAAGGAGGCTTCAACAGAAAAAAATCTTAGCTTAGCCTCCACCGTAGAATCTTTATTTGTCTCTAAAGCGAAGATACGGGGGAACATGGTACGAAGAGGCTGATCAGAAGTCCAAGGATCGTACCAAAACCGAGATCAACTCCCATCACCAATTTGTTTCTTACAATGGGAAACAAATTTAAAACCTTTAGGAACTAAGGCATACATTTCACGTAGAATAGAACACCAAAGAGAGGAAAAATGAACCGAATGAGAATCAAAAGAGGACCCATATAAGACGTGAATAACACGATACCATAAAGACCCATCTTGGGATATGAAACGCCACACCCATTTCAAAATCAAAGCTCGGTTCAAGGCATAAAAACTGGATACTCCGAGGCCACCATTTTTCTTAGACGTTAAAACCTTCTCCCAAGCCACCCAAGAAATCTTGCTATCCGATTTATCTGCTCCCTTAAAAAAGTTACTACGGATCGTTTCCATCTCCTTCAAAATACCTTTTGGAACTTTAAAGATGGACAAATTGTAAAGAGGGGAAGCTCCAAGAACCGACTTCAAAAGGGTTAACCTACCTCCAATAGAAAGCGTTTTAACTTTCCACTTGGACAACCGCTGATGTAACTTATGAACGGTATCAGACCAAGTAGAAATCTGAGACATACAGTCACCTACCATCACACCAAGATACCGAAAAGGAGCTTGCATAACCAAACATCCAATAAGCGAAGCAGCCTGGCTGATTTGATTCCGATGCACACCAACTCCTATAATTTGACTCTTTTGGATGTTTATTTTCAACCCTGATGCAAGGAAAAAACATCTAAGGATCTTAACAATATTTCCCATGTTAGAATCAGACCATTCCCCGATGAAAATAGCATCGTCAGCATAGAAAAGATGAGAAACTACCATCGACTCATTAATCTGAATCCCTTTGAAGACGCCATCACTTAGAGCCTTAGAGAAAGAAATGTGTAAGGATTCCATAATGAGAATAAATAAATAGGGCGCCAAAGGATCACCTTGTTTCAAGCCACAAAAGAAAGTAAATTCCAAAGAAGGACTACCATTAACCAAGACCGAAGCCATAGAAGAGCTAAAAGTACCTCGAATCCACTTACACCAATTTGGACCGAAACCAAAAGCATGTAAAACTTCCAACAAATAATCCCATCTAACAGAATCGTATGCCTTAGCAAAATCAACTTTGAAAATCATGGCTTGCTTCTTTTTTTGTTTACACAAAGCGAGCAGCTCATTTAAAGTGAAAGGCCCATCTAAAATTTACCGATTAGCAACAAACGCTGATTGCGTATCAGACACAAGAACCGAGATAACTGTAGCTAAACGATTAGCAAGGATCTTCGTAACAACTTTATAAACACTCCCGATCAAGCTTATAGGTCTAAAATCTTATACAAGTTTGGCATTCGTAACGTTTGGAATCAAAGCAATGAAAGAAGCATTACTTCCCATCGGGAAGGTACCGCTTTCAAAAAAACAATTGACCGCCGAACAAAAATCAGGACCAATAAAATTCCAATATCTCCTAAAGAATTCAAAAGTATATCCATCTGGACCAGGAGACCTATTCGCTCCACAATCCCAAACAGCACGACGAATTTCATCATTGAAATACAACGATCCAAATCCTCAGCTTGATCATTAGAAAGGCGATTAGGAAATTCAAATTTTAGTTTAAACCGACCCTGACCTGGTTGCTTAAAACAATTAGTGAAGTGGTCTTTGAAGGCATCTTTAACCACCTCCGGATCTGTTTTCCAATGACCATCGATAAGGACTCCCCGGATAGACAATTGAGACCGCTTTTTGTTAATAGTACCATGGAAGAATTTCGAATTTTCGTCCCCCTCTATAGCCCATTTAATCTTCGATTTCTGAATCCAATCAGTAGCTTCCATCTGTTTAAGGTCATGAAGTTGCCGAGATAACTCCATTCTTTTGAACCGCATCTCACTAGAAACGATTCCACTATCAAAAGTTTTATCAATGTTGATCAATTTCTCCTTAATAGACCTGGCAGCACCTGAATGAATCAAGTTCTTATCCTTAATCCACTGTCGGATAATAATCTTCAACTCTTGGAACTTCTTCTTGAACCGAATCAACCTGTTACTGTCCGAATAAGAAAAGGAATTCCAAGCTTGTTCGACCATATCATCAAAACCATCCCTTTTAAACCACGAATGATAAAAACGGAAAGGAGTCGGGCCAAAATCAGTACAAACTTCTTGGAGAAGAATGGGGCGGTGGTCAGAAAGATGCCTATCAAGACATAAAGCCGAGATAGATGGGAAGTAAGAAAAAATGCCTTCCGAGACCAAGAACCGATCCGATTTACTCATTTTACTAGCCGAAGGGTGCGACCATGTAAAAGAATACCCTTCCAAATTGACATCCACAAGCCCCGACGTCTCAATGAAATGATTAAAAACGCGCGCACCAGAATGATAAAACACCGAGCCAAGTCTTTCATCAATAGATCTCACCTCATTGAAGTCACCCCTAACAATCGACTCACCATCCTAACGAGATATTAATAAAGAAATGTACTCCCATAGGGCTCGTTTAAGAACAGTAGATTGAGGAGCATAAACCACCACTATAAGAACCTTGAGATTATTGGAGCTCCAAGTTCCATAAATTGCGATAAAATTATCAGAAATAGTAACATTAGCCTTCTTGAAAACATTTGCCTCCCAAATGCATAAAATCCCACCCGAATTACCAGCCGAATCACATGAGACGAATTGATAGTTAGAATTACCGCATATGCACTTGACATCCATATAAGTGATTTGATCCATCTTCGTCTCTTGTAACGCGAGAAAGTTAACCTTATGATGCACATTTAACTCATTTACCCACTCCTTTTTCGTCTTGTGACCAAGACCTTGAATATTAAGAGAGAGCATATTCATTTTAAAACCGTATCATCTCCTTGAACCCCAATGATGTGTCCTATGTCTTTAATACAACCTTCCATTTCATAACCCATAGATTTACCCACCCGAACCATATCATCTAAAAGTTCCAGGATCGAACCACCTTTATGATTATGAGAGCGACTCAATTCGGATTGACCCTTTGATACCTCATTAACGTGGAACTCCTCAGAACTGTTCATAGCCTGCGAATGAACAGAGGGGGAATTCTCCTTAACAATACCATTATCTTGACCATCATCAACGAAATCTTCCTCCTGCCGAGACAACTCCGGGGTGAATCCAGGAGGGTGGGATAAAGAAGGGTCTGATTCCTGCACAACCCCTTTGGGATGTTTATTCAACATATCATATATACCAAAAGGATCCTCAGATTTTTGTTCTCCCGCCTTTTTACTACTTTGACAACCACTATTGACTAGTGATACGTGAATATCATCAAAAATGGTATCTGAAACCCCATCAACGTCGGTATCGTTAGCGAAGTCTTCTCCTACATGTTGTGACCCAACCGAGATATTACCATCACTATGAAGAACCTCATCATCCGAGACGTACTCCGATTCTTTGTAATTCAGGAAGCTCGGGGTCCAAGAAAATAGCTCTTTAGCACGAGCCAAGTACACCTTACCTTTATAAATAATTTTAAACTTCTCCAAAATATTATCAGGCCGATTAGTTTTAATACACAAACGTTTACGAGCGACCGAAGCGACAAGATTCTCCTCAATATCCATAGTCTCCCCCCACTTCTTTCCGATCTTAATAAATGTTTCACGAGACCACAAATTCAACGGGACACCTTCGATGTCTACCCATACAATCCGTTCATCACTAATAAAGTCATGAGTCGCAAGCTGAAAAACTTGGAACCAAGACTTAACTCCAGTGTGAAGTAACATATTGTTTCTCACAGACTCATTAATCAGTTCAATCATCACCCACAAACCTCCGAGATATGTCAACTTAACCCCCGGGAATCCTTCGTTAGTAAGAAGAGTAAGCATATTAGGAATGGAGCTTACGTCTTTAACCTTACCATTACATGCCGAGACAAATCCCGAGTGTAAACACATGAGTCATCCAACACCAGTGAAGGAGTGTCAGGAACAGAAGCAAAAGAAACATTCGAATGATTTTCTTTAACGACGTTCACAAACGAACCAGGAGAAGGGTAGTTTATAGGTTGAGTATAACCCGCTGGTTTAGTGTAACCCGCTGGTTTAGGATTAAAAATTGGCCGTTCAAAACGGACGACATTAGCATGAAGATGAAAACGCCCCACCCATAAAGTACACAAATTACAAACCAATCGGTCAACATCATCGACCTTTATAAAACGAACGAAAGCAAACCTCTTACCAGCTCTGGACTTGCGATTAGGAATGTAAACATCAACAACCTTACCGTACACCTCGCACAGTTTCCACAAATCGCTAGATCCATAATTCTCAGGGAAGTTTGTGACAAAAATCGATTTAGATAAACGAACGACATGATCTTCCTTTGAATGAACCCCGATCGGCATGATTCATGCCTAAGCATGCGGAACCCCCGTTGCCAGTCCCCTAATAAGTTTCAACTTTGAGGAAAAACATCACTATATTTGACGTGGAGATATTGCAAACAACATGTGCAACGTAGTGAAGGGCTTCCCACGGAGTATCGTGTCCCGCATCATTAAACTTCTTAACATTCTAGTGACCAACTAAATCAGTAACAAAAATCGATTACACAGCATTGACTTTATTCGAAAACATATACGAATCTAGTTTTTACATTAGTTTACTACGGAGTATTTTACTGTTATCTGAAAAGTCTAAATGAATTTTATCACATTTGATATTTTCACAAGAGATTTAAAGCTGAAACATTACTAGGTACCATTTGGAGTGCCAGACAATCAAAAAAATATCTTAGATATCGCACAAATATTTAGTCAAAAAATGGCTTTTATCAAATAGACTGAGAAGGAGCAACCGTGTACGTGTTTATAGAAAGTTTAAATAAATTTGTCCCAACTTGTTATGTCGGCTCAACTTTCTGCACTAAACAAATATACTTGGCCCTCTATTTTTTTTCTGGATAATATAAATATTGTACTCAGTACTCAATATTTGTAGGGGCAGAAACGAGTCGAGTTGTTTGTGAAAAATTCAAAATTAAATAAATTAAAAGCTCGAATAAGTCGAAATTTAAACGGATCGAAGCAAGTTCTGTTCTATATTAGAGCTCATTTGATAAAAAACTCGAGCCCGAGCTTTATTTACAAAGCTCGACCAGGCTCGCAAGCCTAAACGAGCTTTAATACATTTTGTGTATGTATACTAACAAGCTCTGTATAAACGAGCTCGAACACGCAATCTCAAGAAGCCAAGCAATTTTTTTATAAGCACATAACAAGCGAGCCGTGCTCGAGCTCAAATCTTAAAGATCAAATCAAGCCAAGCTTGAGCTTTCTAAAATATAATCGAGCCGAGCTCGAGCTCTGATAGGCTCGGGCTCAGCTCGGCTCATTTCCACCTCCACTCGGTAATATATTTTAGTAAGTTTATCACATAATCTGTATTGGCACTAATCATTTTACTTTTGGTTGACATGTTTTTGCAGTTCTATTGTTTAAATAAAAAAGGTTATACCTAAATGCACCCAATCAAAATGACATAACTTTTTTTAAGTAAAAAAATTTTCAAATTAAGTTATTTAAATCATGTTGATGAGGACAGCACTTTTATTTATAAGCAAAAAATATATATAAATGAGTACTATCAAATTGTACAAAACAAGCGTGACAAAGTTATTATTTTGTAATGGACAGTGTTTGTCAATTTTGTTTAGCATCTGGGATTTATATTTTATTGTTTTATACCACAATAATGATGGGGTTCTTTTAGTGACCAATGACACAATTTGTTATATATCTTATAGGCATTTTGAATATTTAATCAAATAAGACGTATGTATGACAATGAGTTATTTGTTCTGAAATTTGTCTAAAACTATTAATTCTATCGAATTGATTTACACGCATTGACTAATTCATGCATTAAATGTTTGTACAGAATTGATATACTCCCTCCGTCTCAAAATTATTGTCAGGAGACAAAAAACACACACTTTAATAAAAGTGGGACCTCTATCATTCTCAACCACTCAAATAGAATATTCTTCCACTAAATTCTCTTAAACTTACTTAAAATAGAAAGTGGACAATTATTTTGAGACATCCTAAAAAGGAAATATGGACAATATTTATGAGACGGAGGGAGTATTGTTTAAATTATTTGTACATTAAAGTGTGCAATAAAAATTTTGAATGTAAAAATCATTTATTTCATAAACAAGATCCAAACTTCAAATTAAGAAAAAACAATCTATATATTTATTTTTTGATTAAAATTGTAATATCAATATTCTTGAGATACGTTCTAGGGCGTCTAAAATGATAAACTTTGTTAGTTTTGGCGTTTAGCTATAAAAGACACAAGCAAATGGGCCAAGCTTGTTAGTGGGTTAAAAAGAGTTAGGATGCTAATCATGTAGCTTAGTGATATTTTTGCAAACACCGATATACATCTTGCTAAGCATTTTTATCAATTCTTTACAACAAAATTGATCAATTTAATTTGGCCCTCGTCACGACGCAGGACGACCGGCATAACCCACGCCACGCCGCCTTTCTCTCTCCAAATGACCCTGACAACCCGGATGCCCCAAATGACGACTCAAGGAATTTTTTTTTTTTTTTTAAATCATTTTAGCATAAACTAAAATTTCATTAATAATTAAAATGTTACAATGCTAAATAAAAACAAGACGAAATACATAAATCATAAATCTAATCTCGAATGCCCCGCATGCAGAGTCATATGAGGAAGACGAGAACCTAAGAAATCCTCGAATGTAGGTTCCCGTAGCTCGAAGTTGGTAGTCGGTTGATGCACCAACACCATCGCCTTTGTTCTCCGATAGCTCCAATTGATTTTGGTGTTGACGTTGTTCGTTATCTTCAAACACACCGCCACAACTTGTCAAGAACCTCGCGATTCGCGGGCTTGATCTTTCAAAAATTTGTCGATCATGCTTTTCTTTCGGGAGTAATGTCGTTGCAACTCTGGTAGTTTTGTCTCATTTGTTCCTTCTCCGCCCGCCGGTCAAACAATTCGATGACGCTTATAATAGCTTTTTCGAGCCTCATCGTCGATATTGCATTGATTTTGAACGTACACTTGCATATCTTCAACAGAATGGGAGACGGCAAGCCATATTAAATCTTGTGTTGAGAAGTATTTTGAGGTTGAATTGTGTTTGAAATGTGTGTTAAGAAATGTGTTTGAGTGAAGTTCAGATTTATAGAGCAGAATTTGGTTTGAAAAAAGTTTTTTTTGTTTAAAGTTGCAAACGGTAGATTTTTGAAATTAATGGTGAATAAATATGCAAATAGACATCGGTCTTATTCTCACTCGATGTGTCCCAAATTCATGCCACGACCGATGTGGCAACACTTGCCCACAATCGATCCAACCGATATGAAGATCAGTCGAGGGGCTAAAATTTAGATGCCCAACCGATATTTTTTGTTCGATTGCTACCAGCCTTAATGGTTCTCACTTGATATAAGTGGATGCGCATATGCATACTCAACAAAAATTTATGATGTATCATAGAATCATAGTATACGAAATTTCAAACACTTATTATCACAATCTTTAGGTTAAGTGTAGTAGTAGCAAAACCAACGCGTCTAAGACCACAATCACGCATCTATCATTATTACACCCGCATGCAACAATGCGCCCTCGCCCCGATTTGTGCACAACCACGTAGGTCGATAAACGATTTTTTTTTTTTTTTTTTAATATATTTAAAAGGGTATATTTGTTTTAAGTGTGATATGTTTTGGTTGTAATATTGGTTATATTATTACGTTAGGTTAATGATGATGTTGATAATAGAAAGATAAGCTGATATAATACGTAATTGACGATGATAATGTTGATCAAGATAATTGGATGTCAAGAATGAAAATCTTGCATCAGCCACTAGCATAGTGACTTGTAGTTTTTACCATACCCGGTGCAAATAAAAAAGCATGTAAATGCATATTCAAAGGTTAGGAGATGGTGTTATTCGATAACACGTTATTTGTATGATACATCAGTGTCATTTTATTTCCATTCAATAACACACCAATAACTAAAATATCACTCCCTCATAACACATTATCGAATACCCCACTAAAAATACCAATTCACTCGCAATGCACAAAATAAAAAATAAAAAATAAAACACAAAGAAATCATTGGCCGAGCCACCACTAACTCAATTCATTCTACCAACTTTGCATGTTGGCCGATATGGTGACTAGGGTTGAAAACGAGCCGAGCCGAGCTCAGCACGCTGAGCTCGAGCTCGGCTCTGTTATATATAAAAGCTCGAGCTCAGCTGCTTCGAGCCTCACATTTTGAGCTCGAGCTCGGCTCGTGAAATTTTCACAAGCTCGAGCTCTACCGAGCTCGACTAATTTGTATGATGTGTTGAAAAACAAGGTTCAAATGTAGCTCGGCTCGTTAACACAAGGCTCGAACTCTACGTTAACACAAGACTCGAGCTCGTTAACACGGTTATACGTGATAGAAATATATATATATATTTTAGGCTCGTTTGAGCCACGAGCCTAAACGAGCTTTTGATAGAGCTGCGGTGGAGCTCAATTATTAAACGAGCCCAACCAGGCTCGAGCTCTGCTCGAGCTCGTACAGGTTCTCATTGCTCGAGCTTTTTACCGATCCGATTCCAAGTTTTCACGAGCCGACTCACTGCTTCCATCCCTAATAATGACCACGAACGACACGAAAAATCAACAAATGACACGTTAAATGTCTACCATACCTTGTGCTCTAAAAAGCACCTACTACTCATGTGCAAATATTTCGAAGTACAGTAAATATCTGATAGTGATATTATCGAAAGACAAATCACATGCCACTTTTTAATGTTTGATTTTCCAATTTGAGCAGTGTCCTTGTATTGCATTTATGGTTTTCTCATATAGGTAGAGCGTATCAAATTATCAATATTTATAGGTTGGAGATGCCACAATCAATTGTCACATCCACATAAAATTCACATGGTTTATAACTCATTAATGTGTCACAAACATGTTACAGTTGAACCTTTTAAAAGAAAAGCCTATTACTACATAGGGGTGAGCAAACGACCTGAATGGACCTGGACCGATCGAGACCGGACGGACCGACCACATCTCTATCCGGCCCCTGGCCTACGATTTCGCTTAATTCGGTCCTTTCGGTCGGTCGGTCCGGACCGACCACAAACCGACTATTTTGCCTTAGAGACTCCAAACGGTCCGGTCCGACTGACGGACCGACCGGCACGGACCGACCACATTCGGGCCCTGCCTCGATCCCGCTTTTACCTTAATTCGATCTTCGCCTTGTTGGTCCTATCCGATCCTAATCGATGATCACCCTTACTACTACATGTATAGGAAAGATAACAATCATACATCATAAATTATCAATTTTACATTTCATATATTGCTATTTATTTCAAATCCTTTTTCGTCATGATCTAGAGATAAAGTTCAATATATTTTTTATACTTTTTGTGAGCAAATTGTTAAAAGACATGATTAAAAAGTATTTAACATAAACAATAAGAGGTCTAAGGATAAAGTATTACCTTTAGGGCTCACTTACTGCAATATCAACGTCACATTATATTTCTCTCATTTTACTTATTTATTACTCATCATTGACCGTTTACTTATATACACCATTTACTTATACACGATACTTATAATTACATAAATTTACAAAAGAAACATTTTTGACACACTTTTTGGTTTAGTCAGTCCCCTCGCTTAACAAAAACCAAAATCACCTTTTCACGCGTGAAAAACGACGGCCGTAACATAGTCACGTTTGAAATCCGCTCTCACGCACCACCCTCCTGCACCCACTACAACAAAATATGGACTTCTACTTTTCATCAACTTCCTTGTAATTTTTCTAGCTCCTTGCTAATTTTATAAAGTTGCCGTTCAAAAAAAAATTATATGCGTAAGGTAAATAAAATAAATTATTTATATATAAGCTTGACATCAGTAAAGAATGAATACAAAAATAATTATCATGCATAAAAGCAAATGTCCGTTTACAAAGAAAATCAAGATTTTCCTCCAGCTGCGTTCGTGAGTTTTAAGGGTTTTTTTTCGCATGTCTCTCTTAATGGTTCGGGAGCCTGTTCATTTAGATGTTTAACTCGGGGGTCGGATTTCAAGTGTAGTGTTATTCTAGAAAAAATAAATAAATAAAAACAGATAAAAATAAATAAAACAAATCTTAACCAAATAGTGTTCAATCCTTTAAAAAAATAAATTTTATCATATTATAGTACCTTTTTATTCCTCTTAAGTTACATGAACCGATAATGTGATCAACTTTTTTTAGTCACAACCTCCATATTCTCTTTTGCATATTTTTTTTCTTCCTAATCATCATTAAAGTCTTATGCTTAGAGTTTACTTGGGCTACAATCATGTGGAAAACTTTATAAACATTAGTTAATTTTTGGTAGTGGGTTAGTGGGTTTGGAACATGTTTATCGTGAGTGCAAATGTGCTATGTACAAAAGGCTTCTCCCTCAAGCCTTAGTGAAACCTTATTTAATTTAAGTTTTTGATCATGTTCTGTAAGTAAACAGATGATATGAACAACAAATTCTCGTAACTGAAATCGTCCCATGTATGTACGCTTTGAGATCGAAAGCGACGACTGAAACTCGGAGAACAAAATTATTTTTTGATGGGGAAGGAGGCGTCAATGTCTGACTCTTTGTTTGATTTGAGGATAACGGTAACAATGTAATTTGATAGGCTAAAATAATATTTAAATAAAAGTTTAAAGAAGAAACTAATTAGAAACGACCGGTAATTGAATCAAAATATCAACTAGATTGCCGAGGCTTATGGCTAGTTCCAGATGCTTTTTTCATTTTTATTTTTATTTTTATTTTTAATTTTTTATTTTAGAACGACAAATTTTACAACCTACAAATTCTATCTCACAAATTATATCTCACATATCTTCAATGAGACTTGAATCGACAACTTTTAGGTTGATGGACATTCACATATAGTTTGGCCAAGAGGCCTTTGGTCCTTCAGATGGTTTATTTTGTTGTAGGAAGTGTCTAATTAAGGGTTTTTTTTTTTTTCTTTATTTTTTTTTTAATTTTTTTTAAGCTTGTTCTGACGTTCTGTATTGGATAAATGGGCTGCACGCATAATTCCAAACCGTACTTTTTGGAGGCATATGAATAAACTTATTGGGCTAGATCCAAAAAGCCGAGTAGCCGACGGATAGAAAAAATCAAATTATTTTCATTATAGGACAGAAAAAATCAAATTGCTTTCATTATAGGGTGCGCAGAGATTCACTCACAGAAACCAAAAAATGAAACTGAATCAAACCGAATTTGCAATTGAATCAAATTTGCCAAAATCGAACCAAATTGAATTAAAAATTCAGCTTTCGGTTCTGTTATGATTTTGGCAAAATAAAAACCAAACTGAAAAACCGAAAACCAAATTCACATAAACATATATAGTTTTTTATATATTTATTCAAAAAAAAGCATTAAACGATTTATTATTAAAAGAAAACTAGCAAGACGCTAGTAATTACATAGGCGATTTCAGCCAATCAGTCAAACTACTACAAATTTTACCTCTAAATTTTAACCAAGAAAAAGAAAAAAGACGGATGTTATAAAAAATGTCACATTTCCCATAACTTGATAATTGAAAGTGGCATTATTCCTAAAGCGTCAAAGCATCCAACATGTAGCAGAAAAAATGACATAAGCCTGATCTCTCGAATCCTTTGAGCACGCCAAGAAAGAAACCAGGAATCCCGATCCTCACAAGAGTTCAAAATCGGGAACCTTTTGTTGGCGACGTGTTTTTAATGTTTTTATTTTGAGAGTTTTTTGAGACATGTGTTTGAAAGCGTGAATAACAATGAAAAGTATTGAAGTATTTATATGAAAAAAATTGTTTAAATTCCAAAATAATTTTTTTTTTTATTAAATAGTATCGACGGCCATTTTTTTGATTGCGGGGTTTTTGCCACACCTCCCACAACTTGGTTGTTGCCGAGACCGACTTTTCCAATTTACCACCCACGATGCGTCGTTATGGGGTCGTGCTAATATGAAGGACACGTTTTTTAGGGTTGAAAGGAGGCGTCTTCGAGAGCTTATTACCACTGGTCTAAGTTATCATATACTCCGTATTTAGTATCACTTAGGGTTGAGCTTTTCGGACCGACTACCGACACCCGACAGCCACCCGACACTGCCCGACACCGACCGACACTAACCGATCTACACTCGGGTCGGGAGTCGGCCTAATTTTTTCGGCTAGCCGGGATCGGGATTGGGTCGGGAATCGGGATTACCCGACAAAACACAAAGTTGACCACTGTCCCGACCGCCACCCGACACTAACCGATCTACACTCGGGTCGGGAGTCAGTTTCATTTTTCCGGCTAGTCAGGATCGGGATAAATCGGGATCGGGACGGGATGGGTCGGGATGATGCTCAGCCCTAGTATCACTTGTTTCATCGAATTCCTAAACTTATATAAGGACTAATACAACATCCCCATGATTTCATTCTCGACCCCAAAGAGTTTTGGTTTTGTCTTGTTTCGGTTCATCCACACATTAAGTTATCATCATTTTCTTGTAGATTGTACTTTTTTTTTTCCCTTCTTGTACGATGTACTTAAAAGGACGAGAAAGTTCCGAAACACTAAAAAGACACATTTTATTGGTCTTATTCTTTTTTGTGTGTTTTCGTTGTCAAAGGTCCAATTATATTTTTGGTTGTTAGTAACATGTCCTCATATATAAGATTTAAACTCACAACTATTAACGTATCATGAAGTTGTTTTGACCACTTAAGTAATTTGCGATGACTTATTATATATAAAAAGAGTAATGATAAATGCATTTGTAAAAGAAGTTAAAATGTATCCATGAATACACGAGGTTCTTGTTAGGTTGATATGAAATCATTTCTATCTTGTTGCAAAACTTTGTTGAAACTATTACAAAGTTATTGATACGAAGTTACGAACCCTCGTATCGATGTTTATAAGTTCAAGTGTAGAACTCACTAAAAAAACTAGTTTATAAGAGGAGGGGGCACTTAGACTTTATAAACCATCAACCAATCCCATGGCTGATGTGGGATCATAACAATACACCACTATTTGAAGAACCAACTTACTCGTTGGTCATGGCTATATTGGTCACAGCTGGCACCTCATTGGGTCCAAGCCACCACTCCGAGCTCGTTGGTCACGGCTATGTTGGCCACGGTGGGCACCCTTCTTTCGGGTCCAAGCCACCACTTCACAGGCCACCACTCCATAGGCCGTCACTCCGAGTATTGGAACCTCAAAAGGTAAGGCTTTTGATACTATAAATTACTACTCATTAAGTTTTTTTTTAAATGGCGACGTCCATTGAATTGCAAATGATACCAAAGGCCTATTGTGTGGGAATAATCTTCAATCAAATCGTTGTGGTGTTAGTTCAATCTCGTGTAAAATATATAAATATGTTATGTGTATCTTTTGAGATAGTTGTCTTTTGGAAAAAAACACTCGCAAATGATAACATTGATAAATTCTGAACCTAGACCAACAAATAAAAACCTTTTTGAAGACCTTCAACTTTTTTCGTCTCATTTGATTATCATCACTAACCGTCAAAGCACATAGGAGGCTAGTGATTGTACAAAGGAAATTGAATAATAACTCATCAATGATTGATAGCCAAAACCTTTAGAGTAAAATACAACTTTAGTTTTATTAGTGCTTAAACATCAGAGTCTAGCTACAAGTTAAACCAGACTATTTTTATACTTTTTTCGGTACAAATTACTCCTACTATTCTAGATCAATTAATTAGCCGATGACAGTATTAATCGTTTATTAAACAAACACTTGTTTTAAATAAAAACTTATTTAGCCATCACAACAATCATATACAACCTTCCTTGGTCTAATCTCAAATACAGTAGGTTTAATAAAGTTGGGCCACTACACCAAGAATTACAAGTCCAAATTGTACAGCCCAAACAAACTGGTCAAAACGTAATACAAAGCATTATCCTCGTGTTGCGACGTGACTAAATTATTATGTGCAAAAATGTAAACTGTATAAATGCAAATGCATACACGCTACTATGGTTTTTCATACAATATAAGGGTCAAACAAGATCGACTAAGTTAAACACTTAAACTAATTATGCCGAAATGAACAAGTAAATGGGTTAAACCAATACAACTTAGTTAGATATCGATGACGATAAGATGTATGATAGCCCACTGCGCCTAATACACACTATACACATACTTTGCTCACGCCTAACGATTACAAATCCTAAGCCTCTGCAGTTCCAATGGTCAAATTGGCTATGGTCGCCTTGTGCTTTGAGATGACGCAAGCGATAACTGGCCGAACCTTCAACCGTTAGACCCTTACGTCCGCATCCGCGATTAACACGGAACTCTTGTCCGTCAGTGTCCGCCCAAGAACTAACCACTATATGCGAGAATCTAGGAAGCCCGGCAAGAAACCTCGTCATAAAAGCGGGCTCTAATCCCCAAACAAGTGACAACTTTCTCTCATAATTACACACACATGCTCTTCTCTCTCTCTCAAGAATGTGTACTTTTGGAATTATATAACACGACATTCAAATAAATAACCACAAAACATCAAAGTATTCAAGCGAAGTATAGGATTTATTAACGAACAATTAATTAACATAAAAGAATATGCGATTTTCTCGATTCTAGCCGAACAAGAATCAAAATCCACAAACTAGCAATTAGGATGAACCCTAATTTGATTTAGTTAGGATTATATGAATTACCTCACTGCTTTTGTAATTCAATCCAAGATAATAACAAAAGTATGTTATCACTATGTTTTGACACACGCATTCAAACCGAATTAAAGTAATGCTAGTTTTATCAAACAAAATAACTTGGTTTGTGGAAAAGTAATGGATCGACACCCAAAGGTGATGTACGATCGGTTTGGACAAGAAAACACACGAAACAATTTTTGGGTTTAATTAACGAAGCGCGAGATGAAAAAATAAAACCCTTGCTTGTTTATATACCCAAGCAAACTTGGTGAACAAGTTGATTTTCTTTCCTTCTTTCTCCTTGGCCGATCGGTTTGGATATCCCATAGGATTCCGGAACCTTCCCAACTTTTGCAATTAAGTCCTTTTCCAAATACCTTTAACGCCTGCTAGTCCATTACATTAATCACTTAACGTCCGTTAGTTATTTCGCTTAATAAATAAATAAATACAACATTTATATTTAATTATTTAACTTTAAATTCGTGACACGTAAAGTGTGCAATCCCATAGTCTCGAGTTCGATCCTAACACACGCCTATTAATTTATTGTCCATAAAACCAACAAACTCCCACTGACATATCTTAATAGAGTGATCACATCGGTTAGCGTCTAGCAACACTTCGATACCTCTAGTACAACTCGAGCAAGGCCCGGAAAACCTTTTAATGATTTATCATTATTATTATCCTTTGTTTCTAATACCATGTTAAATAAAGATATGGAATTAAGTCATTCTTTATTCAACCATTTCTTTCTCGTTGTTAGTGATCGAGCAAGATTACCAAATCTTCCGAACATATTCGGGAGAACTTTGGCGTGGCCACGCAAACATCTTGTCAACCCTACGAGGGCCCAAAGAAGATTAAACTTCAAAATAAATTTGAAGGAACAAATTCTATCTTGACTACGAGAATAACCCACGAACTTTGCAACACTTCAAGAAACAACCCTTATGACTACCGCCACGATAGCGTTAAGTTGTTCCACGAAGTGCACTACATTCATGACACTTATCCGGTATCTCAAGTCCGAGGATAACTATTCATAATTTACTTATAACAATATCCACAAAGTAAATTATGTAGTTGGGATAAGTCCTATATTCAATTCATTGAATATCATCCAAATTTGTATGCATTCTCATCAATCTACTTTCAAGTATATTCTACCATATCTCTCGATTTGTCTTAGTTTAATGATACTCCCATATCATTAATTGACAACAGACGATTTAGAATAAATAAATTTATTCACGGATTAAACATGCAAATATACGATATAATATATTATAAAATCAAACATACCAAGTATTTGATTTATTATAACAATTGTTTAACATCCTCATCCAAATACCAAATAGATCAATGCAAGAAAATTTCAGTTGATGAATTATGCCTCAAATAATGATAATTATACTTGTTGACACGGCATATATCAACCAACTTGATCTATCGTAATTTTGAAAATACTTATTTTAAGAATTCAATTAATGAAGTCCTTGTATGTGTGCATTCAACAATCCACATAATAATTCATAAAGTGTGTGACATCCTCTATTACCAATTTATGACAATTTAAACTTTCAAACATTTAAAGTTTAAAGTATTCTTATTCTTTTAATGTATAATGCAACTGCGCTCTTAGTAGCACACCTAGTTCACATGGCCATTAACAAGGATGAAATCCTACCATGGCTAGTATTGAGTGTCATCTCAATTAAACCAAGATCATTGTATACAAACAACAATATGCCCATTAAAACTCCGTAAACTTTAATATCTTATTGTGTAATGTTTGATGTTTTTCAAACTTTCAAGTTTGAAGTCGATGACAATTTGCACAACAATTGACATATTGTTCATCCATAGAATCTAGGAGCAATTCCAGTCGAGGATGTAATTTTAGAATATTCATTACACAAGTTATCTAATAACTTTTAGTTAGATATCAATGTTGTCAAATCACTTCTTATTCAAGAATGATACAACAATTTTAATACATAACATGATGTACATGATGAATCTACATGTCAAACTTAGATCTCATTCATGTTCTATCTTGTCAAAAGATATTTATCAATTTCCCAAATGATATATCATGTTTTATTAGAATCATTTATTTTATCGCACATGTTTATTAATAATAAACATATATTCCAAGGTTGTATGTTTTAATTCTTAAATCTTACAAGTGAAGTTTCATTCCAATCTAAGACTTAACATTTAGCTTATAAGGAATGTTACTTACTATATGTTATACAACATATAAGATTTAAGAAACTTAACATAATACTCCCACTAGCTTTCGTGAATACTTAAAATTTATCTTATTTTAATTATAAATCGAAATGAGATTTAATAATTAAACATAAGAATAATTTCATAGATGCATGCATTTATCCATTCATGAATTATTTGCACTTCGTACACTTTCAAAGATTATATGAATTCAAAAAACCTTTCAATTACTTACCGTCCTCGCTCAAGTAATTTCTCAAGAAAGAGTTTTGATATTCCATTGTCATATTTCATATTAATGAAAACAAGTATGACAATTATCATCTTTATATATTTAATGTGTTTAGAAAAGAATATTCAATCATAATTAATTGCTTAAGTGTGATTAATAATCTTGTCATAAAACATGCATTAAATATGTGTACAATATTGTCCATATGATTTCTACATAGAAATTCAAACCACTAGGGTTTTTGATCTCTTTGAAGAAACTCATTTCCATTTTCTAGTCTAACTATTAAGATAAACCAAATTTCCAAAATTGATTATCTTTATGGATGAGATCTTTAACATTCATAGTATGAGTAATTTTTCCAATTCAATATTTGGTAATCCATCATAATGATTATCGGGTTTACTATAATCCCAGAACTCATATTTCTCAAGATATAAGTCAAATATCCGAGATATCTTTGCAGATCTATGAATGAAAATTCCATCATCATGAGGTCTATCATTTACATGTCTAACCTCATCATGATATTTACTAGTGTGTTTTAGAAGATTATGTATCTTGTAATTTTATCTTTCAAGATAAAAACTCCCACTTGCCTTCAAGAATATATAAACTATCTATATATACTTAGCAATTAGAGCAAAACTACATTGATCTCTTTTGGGACATTACAAATACACATTGATAATTCCCGACTTAAGTTTGTTAATAACTTATTCATAAATAGTTTAACAAAATCGTAATCTTCAATATTAAAACTTAATGTGATTCATCACATTCCATAATGAAATAGTGTTTTATTAATCTTCTAGGTTGGAGTCATATTGAGTATATTCAATCCATACTTAATTTTCTAACCTTGTTACTTTTTAAGAAAGAAGTTATGGTTATCATGAATCAAACAAATCAAATGGAGTTTGATTCTCCTAATCGAACATACCATCAACTTGTGGTATTCATTAGAATTAATATTGTAAGACAATCTAACAATATATAAGATAAACATATTCCTTTTGGCTTACCTATTTACCAACTAAGTCAACTTAATGGTATAATAGACTTTCCAAGCCAATTACATGCTTTATAACACAAGTACCTTTTAACCAAGTCACTTCATATCCATGTTTCAACAAGAAACATAAACTGTTATAATCCCATTATACGTTATAAATCATTGATCAACTCAATGACTTCTTGTATATGTCTTAATTAAAAAAACATAACAAGTTAACGTCTTACTTTATTATAAGTCTTAAAAAAACTTTATGTTTATGTCTTTACAATGAATCATAAACATGTTTAACTAAAGTAATTATGAACACAACTTTTGGTTTCAATAGTAATTTCAAGTTAATTTATTTTACTTCACAATAATGTAGGACTACATTATTTTTCATTTATGTCATTTCAAAATACATAAATAAACAAATTGAAGTAGGATTAGATTACTTTATTTAATTTTATGTCATTCTAATAATACATAAATATTTAATTTGAAGTAGTCTTATATATCATTTTGACACGTGTTCTAAATACTTGTCTAATTTAGAAACTGTAAATATGTCCATGCAAGGTCTGACTTTACATAGCGATTTACTTTGTTGTTGCAATCTCGCCAAGTTCTCACATGACGTAAATTGCAACACCAAGTGTTTCTTGAATTAGATATGTTCAAGTTATATTAGAACGTTAGTCTCTTTCCTTGCAGTCAAGAGAATCCGTTAAATCATATACTTATATGTTGTACCTTGCACACAATATAGATTTCTCCCACTGTGTATGGAACAACATCATGTAGCATAAACAACACGACATATGGTTGTTTATGTGACTAATATGATTGTGTCATTGATATTAGCATAACTAGTAGATGTAGAACCACTTCATTGTCTAATAAGGAAACGTACATGACTATCCTTGAAAACATAAGTGTCTACAAGTGGAAAGTAATTATCTTAAGACATTCTAGAGATAATCCGGTTACTACCAAGATGACAAAGCTTGTAACTCCCATCGAATAAGAGATCATTACATTAATTCCTTATTCAAGAATAAGAACAACATACTCCCAATCGGATTTGACAACATTGTAAGTGTTTCATTAACCAAAGGAAAGAAAATAGTGTACTATTTACTTCCTACACCTTTGAGAAAGTCCATACATAACAATTACTTATGTACTTAAGGAGTGTATTCTACTATGTAGATGATGAACTATCCATCAATGCTATTAACTTGAAAAATTGGGCATGCAATTTCTTTCTTAATAGTTTTACTATTCCAACAATTGTAAGTAGTACTTTTAAATGGTCAAAACAAAACAACTAGATAAAATATGCTAGTTTGTCTTTTACCAATTATACAGTAATTAGTCTAGCTTCTAATTTAATAACTCATAAAATATGCAATTTTCTTAACTATTAAAATTTGGTTACGAGTTATGTATTTAGAATTTAGACAATTCTAATTGTCCTATCATACCTTTCTTCATTCATGAAAAAGAATAGGATTGAATCTCACTCTTTCTTATGAAAAGAGGACTAGGTTTATTCTCTTAGTAAAGTTGACTTACTAGAAACCCTTACATGTGTAGATCAATTTACCAATATAGAAATAACCTCGTTCTTCGTTTAATGTTGCATTAATACATTTAAAGAATTAGCAAAATTCAATTTTAGTATTTTCGATAATTAAACTTTTCAAGAAAATAAAATACCCAAGGTAATATTCATATAACCATAGAATTTTCTCGAAAACTAGGATCCAAATTATCATAGATTCATTACATCAGTTGATCCGCTAGCAACGAACGCATATAATAAGGTAATCTGTCGAACATTAATTGACAAACAATTTCCAAATCCTAGATCATTATGGGATTTATATTTTCCAACGCTATTGCAAATATAAATATGTTTCATCCCATCTTATGCCATTGAGTCCAGGTCTCACTTCCTACTCAACTTAAGTGTCTAACTTAAAGAACTGCAAATATGTCCATGTAAGGTCCGACTTTACATAGAGATTTACCTTCCATCACAATCTAGCCAAGCATCATCATGACGTAAATTATAACTTCAAGTGTTCCTTTTAATTAGATAGCATATTCTTAATTTAAAAGGGTACTATTTTGATTTTATGTGGTCAAATCAAATATGTACAAAGATGTCATGCATTCATCTTGTAGCATAATTTTAATAAAAAAACTTTTTATTACCAATTCATAGAGATCAAATTATCAAAGTCTTGACCGAGGTATTGGGTTCACCAATCAAGGAATTTAGTGTTAATTATCATCCATGATACCGTACTTTTGCATAAGTGTAAACACTTAGTGTTTGGGATAATTACCATAGAAGTGGCGCATGGAATTAAAACTAATTCGCCTTAAGATGAGCTTGTACTTTTATGGCTTACTAAGTAGCTCCATTCGAACTTACGGAGGCGGAGGACCGGTGGCGCAAAAGCATAACCTTAGACATCCTTTCGGTTGATCAGACGCTTCTTAAATAACCCTTTATAGTTCATTCGAATGGGTGAGCCGTTCAGGTCATTGTACCAAAGTCACCAATCAATTAAACTATTGAAAACTTAACTCTTCCAAAACAAATTAAATTTCGCCATTGTTTAGTCCGTATTATTTTTCTATTCAAAATTACCCTTTGCTTAAAACTGTCTAACATAATAAACAAACAAGTAACAAATAAAAAATAAACTACTAAAAAATAATGCGCACATAATAAACAATTTATACGTGTAAACAAGTAGCCACATGCAACTTATTCGATAAAACCCTATTAATAATCAATGTCTAGGTTAAATTAATGTATATATTAATTAGGGCTTTCACTCTCTCAATTGAGAGTGAGCCACATACATCGAAGAATCGATTGCGTAAACCCATAATTAATGATATACCAAATTGCACATAATTGATTCATTAATATATATAATTGAGTCTTCCCAATTCAAGATTTACCGTAAATAAATATATCTTAACAATTAAACAATATCAGTAACTTATCCATGACAAATATGCATATATTATCATGGATATATCATAACAATTATACAAATAGTCACAAGATCGCATATAAAATTCCATGACACATAACAAATTATTCATGAATTAAGCACGTAAGTATGTATTAATTCTAGGTTTTAATAAGGTTAGCAACCAATTTTCAAAACCCTAAAAAATTTATGTGTATGTCGACTTAAAAAAAAATAAAACATAAACCCTAGATCAAACATATCAAACATCATACAATTATATGTTTTATTACGCGTTTATTTAATTAATTACTCATTAAAACCAATGACTCGTGATGCCACTGTTGGAATTATATAACATGACATTCAAATAAATAACCACAAAACATCAAAGTATTCAAGCGGAAGCGTATAGGATTTATTAACGAACAATTAATTAACATAAAATAATATGCGTACCTTTTCTTGATTCTAGCCGAACAAGAATCAAAATCCACAAACTAGCAATTAGGATGAACCCTAATTTGATTTAGTTAGGATTATATGAATTACCCCTCACCGCTTTGTAATTTAATCCAAGATAATAACAAAAGTATGTTATTACTATGTTCTTGTACACACGCATTAAACCGAATTAAAGTAATGCTAGTTTTATCAAACAAAATAACTTGGTTTGTGGAAAAGTAATGGATCGAAACCAAAGGTGATGTACGATCGGTTTGGACAAGAAAACACACAAAACAATTTTAGGGTTTAGCTAATGAGCACAAGAGATGAAAAAATAAAACCCTAGCCTTGTTTATATACCCAAGCAAACTTGGTGAACAAGTTGGTTTTTCTTTCCTTCTTTCTCTCCTTGGCCGATCGGTTTGGATATCCCATAGGGATTCGGAACCTTCCCAACTTTTGCAATTAAGTCCTTTTCCAAATACCTTTAACGCCTGTTAGTCCATTATATTAATTACTTAACGTCCAGTTAGTTATTTCGCTTAATAAATAAATAAATACAACATTTATATTTAATTATTTAACTTTAAATTCTCATACGTAAAGTGTGCAATCCCATAGTCTCGAGTTCGATCCTAACACACGTCTATTAATTTATTGTCCATAAAACCAACAGTACTTACTCTCACGTCGGAGTCTAATCGTGGGGTCCGCCCCCACGTTAAGACTAACGGTTTACCTTTCTTGTGCAGGGATCTCATTCAAACTACTTGAATTAGTGCAAGAGCAACCCGCTGGAAAATTGTTGGCCTGGTTCGATAAGCTACATTCACATATGTTATCACCCATCGCATAAATTGTACTAACAAGTTGGAGCCATCCGTGGGACCCAATACACAACTGCGTTCCGAAAAGAAAAAATGCCTACTGAAAGAGCTCATTCTGATCCTCCCCCCGCCCCTATACGTAGTGCGGAACATGGAAGGAAAGAAAACGCGGAGATCCGGAAAGATCGATGGGTCCGCATCCGTCTGACCATCAAGAAGCATCGCAACAAGTACTACGAATGTATCTTACCCATTGTGACAGAAAGTTCAAAACAGGAAGTAAGAATCAAGGCTAGAGAAACGGTGAAAACCGATTAGACTTTAGCGAAGCATCACAAGCGATCCAATCCGGGCAAAAGTGCGAAGGAAGGACCCGAAAGAAAACCGAATCTCGAAAGCACTGGAACACAAGGGAAGACTCGAGCTCGGACGCGGCCGATCCGGATCACCCGGAAAAAAAAACCTAAAAGGAAGAGGTGTTCGAAGGTTGCAAAAAGCGTGCCCAAAGGCTTGGAAGTAGAGAGAGGAGTATCTTCACGTGTTCCGGAAATGCAGGAGGAACCAAACGTTGCAGATCCAAAGAGGACAGAGGCATTCACCACCATTCCTCGCAAAGAATGGAGCCCTATTCCGGAGAATACGAAAGTAGTCGAACGTACTCACGGAGGACCGGTCGGTACTCCGGAAGTGAAGACAACGGAAATGAACACTGGAGCTCCGGGTCAAAAAGACAAAAGTCGGATGTCGAGAATGATGACTAGCTAGGCCATGGGTGTGCAAGGAGACTGACCCGTTCACACAACGTATTCGCTATTTCGACATGCCTAAGAAGACGCAAATGCCTCCTAACGTGAAGAAATACGATGGAAGTGAAGACCCAGAGGATCACCTAAAAATTTTTCAAGCAGCGGCAAAGGTAGAACGATGGGCTATGCTAACATGGTGCCACGTGTTTAACTCTACCCTCACCAGATCCGCTAGGGTGTGGTTTGACGACCTCCCACCGGAATCGGTAGACAACTATGATGAACTAAAGGAAGTTTTCTTGTCAAACTTCCTTCAGCAAAAGAAGTGTGTTAATACAAATAAGCCATAAAAACGTTTATTTATATTTTACGATCTTCTAATGTTTTGTCGATAACAAAAGTAAGATCATTTTAAGGAAACAAATAAAATACCTAAATGGTTTGAACTAATAGTTTTCTAACACACTTACGCCCACATAAAACACTAAAACAAGTATAAGTGATTTTATGATTTAGATACATATGTACAAACAACTAGTGTTTACATATTGGGTTAAACATATACTTAAACTAAGTATACTAAAATGGGTAAAACTAAGTGTATGCTAAATTGGGTAAATACAAGTATATACTAAATGGGTAAATACTAGCAAATGGTTTTTGACCCATGGTTTTATATATACCACTTAACCAAGTTCATTGTATCCTTAAGATACATTGTATCTAGAAAGAAACCATGGATCAACCCATAACCCATGACCCATGACCCTTAACCAAAAATACCCATGGGCAAAGAGGAGGCGGACCACGGATCCCTAGCTTTGTGCTAGCCGGATCCCTTGTGGTAGGGATCCGTGGGATCCGGGAAGCAGTGAGGATTTTTCCTCTATAAATAGTGAGCCATTTCTTCAAGATACTTCACCCCTTTCAATATACTTTCTCCCGAGTTAAATATCACTAACCTTAGATCCAAGAGATCTATGTTTGTAGTTTTGTTTTGTGTGATCTTTTAGGTTCCTTTTAAAGGTAAGATCACCACCTTCAAGTTAAGCAAGCTCAAGTCCATGAGTTGCCATGCTTCCTCATCATCAAGGCTATTGAAGTCCTCTTGTTGATGATCTCTTTCTTTCTTCAAAGAAGTGTAGTGTTGAAGACATTAGTGAAAGATGTCTCAAGTATCAAGACAAAGATATTAGTGAAGGGTATCTATCGTCTATAGGATAAGCACTTGTGAAAGGTGCTTAGAAGTCAAGACAAGAAGCATTAGTGAAAGGTGCTTAGAAGTCAAGACTTGAAGCATTAGTGAAAGTGCATCGATTAAAGATAGGCAAGGAAGGTGGAGCTTCATCATATCAAACTTGTTTATCAAATGAAGGAGAAACCATAGTTTAAAAGATTTTGTGAAAATATTCAAGGTAGAAAGTAGAGATGTCAAAGAGAGCAAAGGAGGAAGTCATGAAGGTTTCGACTTCATGCATGGAATCACTAACCCCGAGTTAATTAAGAGGCTACATGATAATATACCCAAATCGGTGAGGCGAGATGATGAGGGTAACCGCATCTTTCTCCGTGGGAAGTAGTCACCGGCAATCACGAAAAAGAAGGACGCTACCATAAATGCAATGGAAACCGCATGAGTCGGGAAAAAGCAAGGCTTCAGAGAGGATATAGAAATCCGGCCGGACGGATCGTAAGCGAGGATAGGTTCACCTCCTTTCCAATTCCAAAACGCCCAAAGAAATATTGGCATTGGAAAAGGCGAAATTCAAGACTCCTCCCCCAATGCTTACGTCGATCGAGAAAAGAAACGGCAGCAAGTATTGTGAGTTCCATGGAGAAGTAGGACACAACACGGATGAATGCATGCACCTAAAAAGACAGATAGAAGAACTGCTAAGAACCGGAAAGTCATCAAGCGTGATAAAGGAACTTAAGCAAAATAGTGGCAAGGATCGGTCAAAGCACCTAAGAAAGGAGAAACATCAAGAAAAGATAAGCCTCTTGCAATCCGGATGGTGCAATCTCAAAGAACGGGTGATCGGACAAAAATTACACAAAGCTTTTCTCCAAACCCGAACATTTCGCCCCGCCACTCGCGGGAGAATAAGGGAATGATGGACCAATGGTCATCGAAGCAGAGATAGGTGGACACTTTATACACCGAATGTATGTCGAAGGAGGCTCCGCATCAGAAGTCCTATACGAACATTGATTCGAAAGGCTCCGGCCAGAAATAAGAAAGCAAATGGTACCTGCTACAACCCCTCTTATTGGATTCAGCGGAGAAGTGATATTGCCGATTGGGCAGATATCACTATTAACTAAAATCGAAGACGACGAGCATTCGGCATCATCATGGATGAACCTCGTGGTGGTTAGGTCCCAATCGCCATATAACGGGATCATAGGAAGGCCGGGAGTGCAAAAACTACAGGTCGTGCCTTCAACAGCGCATGGAATGATGAAGATCCCAATGAAAGGCGGAGTGCTCACGATCCGCAGTAGCAGAATGGTCTCGTTAGAATGTACTATGGTTTCCGAACCAACACCGCAGCCCATGACCGAAAAGCAAAGAGAAAAGTGAATATACGTGGCGATAAATCCAGAACATCCGGAACAAACAATAGCCATTGGATCAACCCTATCAGTTGAAGGGTGAAAAAAGCTATGTGACCTGTTAAAGCAGAACTTGGATATATTCGCCTGGTGTCCAGCCGACATGACGGGTGTCCCAAGACACATAGAAGAATATAACCTAAACATACGGGAAGGATATACTCCAATAAGGCAAAAGAAAATAGGTCAAGCACCGGAAAGGAGCAAGGCGATACAAGAGGAAGTAGAGAAGCTTGTGGACGCAGGAATCATGAAGGAGGTACATTATCACAGCTGGTTGGCCAACCCAGTAATGGTAGCAAAGCATGACGGAAGATGGAGAATGTGTGTCGACTTCAAGGACCTTAATAAAGCTTGTCCGAAAGATGGTTACCCATTACCAGAGATAGATTGGAAGGTGGAGTCACTCTGCGGATATCCCTTCAAATGTTTCCTGGACGCATACAAAGGCTATCACCAAATCCAGATAGCAAAGGAAGATGAGGAAAAAACAGCCTTCATCACAAATCAGGGAATATTTTGCTACACTAAATGCCATTCGGACTAAAAAATGCAGGAGCAACATACCAGCGACTAGTAGACAAAGCTTTCCACAAACAAATAGGCAGAAACTTAGAAGTATATGTCGATGATTTGGTAATAAAAAGCCGCTCGGAGGAAGAAATAATAAGAGACATAGCGAAAACTTTCAAAACATTAAGGGAAATAAACATGAAGCTAAATCCCAAGAAGTGCACTTTCGGAATGGAAGAAGGGATGTTTTTAGGGTATACAATAAACACTAAAGGAATAAAAGTATGCCCAGACAAAGCAAAGGCCGTGATAAACCTCCCATCTCCGAAATGCCTCAAAGATGTTCAAAGACTGAATGGAAAGCTAGCAAGTTTGAATAGGTTCTTGGCTAAATCCGCTGAAAAGTCACTACCATTCTTTAAAACACTCAAAAAGTGTACAAAAAAGAGCGACTTTCAATGGACGCAAGAGGCGGAGGAAGCTTTAAAGCAGATGAAGAAGATAATAGCAAACCTCCCCACTCTAACCGCACCTCAAGAGAAAGAAGAGTTAATAATATACCTAGCAGCTGACCGGAGAAGCGGTCGGTGCGGTTCGATGATGAAAGGGAAGGCAAACAGACGCCAATATACTTTGTGAGCCGAGCCTGCGAGGACCGGAAATAAATTACACACCAATGGAAAAACTAGTTTTATCTTTGGTGCAGGCTACAAAGCGACTGAAGAGGTATTTTCAAGCGCATACGGTAGTAGTCATCACGGACCAGCCAATCAAGCAAATACTATCAAGGCCAGAAGTTGCAGGTAGATTACAAAAATGGAGCATTGAGTTGGGGGAGTATGACATACAATACATACCAAGAACATCCATTAAAGGACAGATTCTAGTGGACTTCATAGTAGAGCGTCCAAAGGATGATGAAGAAGATGAACCAATGGAAGCGGAGGAACTTTCGCAACCATGGGTCTTGTTCAAGGACGGCTCATCTTGCATAGACGGTTGCGGAGCAGGCCTCATACTGACAGACCCTCATGGGACATAGTTTACTTATGCTCTAAGGTTCGGTTTTAACACGACAAACAACGAAGCCGAATATGAAGCCTTGATAGCAGGGTTACGGATAGCAGAAAAAATGGGAGTCAAGAACCTGCAAGCAAATGTAGACTCGAAACTGGTGGCAAATCAAGTCAACGGAACGTACACTGCAAAAGAATCAAGAATGATTCAATATCTGGAAAAAAGTAAAAGAAATTCTAAAAAACTTTCGAATGTTCTCAATCAAACAAGTGCCCAGAAGCGAAAACAAAAAGGCATACGCCCTAAGCAAAATGGCTTCTACTAGCTTCGCACATTTAAAAAAGCAAGTACTAGTGGAAGAGCTTGGTCAAAAGTCAATAGAAGAAACACCGCTCGTGGAAACCACGGAAGAAGAAGGGTACACATGGATGACACCGATATATGAATACCTGGCAAAAGAGACACTCCCAGCCGAAAAAGAAAAAGCACGAGAAGTTAAAAGAAAATCACAAAGAATTGCAGTAGTCAATGGGATACTTTACAAGAAATCTTTTCTTGGACCATGGTTACGGTGCGTTAGGCCCCTTCAAGCTAACTATGTGTTAAGAGAAATTCATGAAGGATCTTGCGGCATGCACGCAGGACAAGGTCCGTAGTGGCGAGCCTGCCTGCATCGGATACTCTTGGCCTACCATGCACGGCGATGCCCGGAAACTAATCAAGCATGCAAAAGGCTGTTCGGTGCATAGGCGATTCCAAAACATCCGCAGAGAAGCTAACGCCTATTACTTCCCATGGCGTTCCTGAATGGGGAATCGACATCGCAGGACCTCTACCGGAAGGGCACAGGAGAGTCGATTCTCATAGTAGCAATAGACTACTTCACAAAATGGATAGAAGCAAAGCGGTGGCCACCATAACAGAAATTAGATTAAGAAATTCGTGTGGGAAAACATTGTATGCGAGTTCGGACTCCGGAGAAATAATATCGACAACGGAAAACAATTCCGAGACAACCCATTTAAAGAATGGTGTGAAAAATGAATGTAAAGCAACACTTTGATTCAAGAAACACCCACAAGCAAATGGACGGTGAAAAGCAAGCGAAGCCTGGGGAAGGCATAAAGGCTAGGTTGGAAGAAAAAAGCAAAATCGGTTAGATGAATTGTCGCACGTACTATGGGCACATCGCACAATGATCAAATCTAGCAACGGAGACACTCCATTCTCATTAACATACGGAACGGAAGCTGTCATACCAGCTGAGATAGGGATGCCCACATGGAGGACGGCAGAAGCAAACATAGAAGAAAATGACGAGGTGCTGGAAATGAACTTAGACCTCCTTGAAGAAAGAAGAGAACAAGCGGCAATACGTGAAGCAAAAAGCAAGGCACAAATGGAGAAATATTATAACTCAAGAGTCCGAAATACAAGTTTCAAACCAGGAGACTTAGTATATCGAACAATGATGCAAGTCATGCCAAGAAGGAGGAAAGCTAGGACCTAAATGGGAAGGACCCTACGTAGTCACGGAAGCATTAGGAAAGGGCGCATACAAGCTAAAGGACCGTGCGGTGAATCTAATCCCACGGACATGGAATGTTTGCAATCTTAAGAGATGTTACATACATCAAGTGTAAGCAACCCATTCCTCGCGGATTCCGTGAAGGAGGGTTCATGTCAAACCTATCTTTTTATATTGTAATGTCTTGTTTTTTAATTGAATGAAAAAGGTGAAGCTTAGCTACCTTCACCAGTTTTAGTTTAAAAAATTTCTTTTTAATCATTTAATTTGAGCAACAAAAAAAAATATATGTAAGTAAGACACGCATACACATGGGCATGACCCATACAATGTTATTCAGAATAACAAAAGGCTGAGTAACCTCCAAATTACCTCAAGATACGTAAGAGATATTGCAAATCCAGTATCGAGCGAATAACCCACAAGTATTCAGAAAAGACTATTATAATAGGCACATCAATGTGAAGATTAAATAGCAAAAAGTTTTGAAACACACGAAATATGCATACAATAGACTGTCTACATAAAAAGAAACAAAAGCGCCGCGCTTCGGCAGGCCAAACAATAAGAAAGTATAAAGTATAATCACAATAAACTATGCTTGAATGGAAGGGTTCACAAGCGGACCCGTCCCAGATTGTGAACAAGTATCCGCACCAAGGCCACTAACAACACCACCATGCTCAGGAACGGACAAACGAACTGATTCCACTATAGGCTCTATGCACGAAGGATCAGCAAAAGAAAACCAAGTATCCGCGAGTGCCAACCAATCATGCATGGAACCTTCCCTCGCTTTTTTAGCTCTATCAAAACAACCCTGGATTGAAGCAGAGAGGGAAGACTCACTCGAAGAACCTCCAGAAAGACAAGCAGGAACGACCAGCTGCTCCAAGTAAAACTGCTTCTCAACAGGGGACGAATCATCAGAGGATACCTCGGGACGAAGCAAGCGAATGATGTTTTCAACATAAGAATCCTTAAGAGCCTCTAAGGAAGAGAGTAAAGGAAACTGGAGACCGCGGAGCACTTGAAGAGCATTTTCATAGTTAGCCTTGGCAGAAGGATTAAGAGCAGCAACGCGGGAAAGAGGCGTATTGGCCGTACCATGAAAATGTCCGGCAACAAGCCCATCTTGCATCCATTTATCAACAACACAGCTAATAGCATCATCCAGTGCGTCCAGGTAACCTTGCCAACGCCAACATCCAGATAAGGCAAGCTTGAAGCCTTCGTACAATAACCAACGACGAATGGACATAGCAGTAAGCAAGCTCGGATAAAGTTTTTCCTCTAAATGCAAGGCAACCTTCAGAAAGAGCTCCTTCAAGCAAACTAGCTCTGAAATACGAGGACGGAGCTCCAAACATTCACTGTCCAAAACTTGTACCTAACAAAGACAAATTCGGAGGCCAATAAAAAAGGGGGAGAAGAAAGAATGGAAAGAAAAACAAAGAACAAAAGAGAACCGTTTAATAAGTTCAGCGTTACGGGATTCGAGAGTAGAGGTAGCACACCGTAACCGCTCAAGCTCGATGTCCTTGCTGACAGAAGAAGCTTCCAGCTCCTTGATCTTGGCACGTAACACTTCATTTTCTTCAACAACCGCCCCTAAAGATGATACTTCACCATGAAGAGACAACATCTCAGACGCATTAGATTCAGCCTGAGCCAATTGGGACTCTAACCCATGAATCAAGTTAGCTTGAACATCACACTTGGCGGATAATTTCTCCTTCTCTTGCAGATAATGTTCTGCACGAGTCCGCAACTCATAACCAAAGCACAAATGGCGGTGACAAAAGGTCAAAACCTGAAAATAAATCGTCATGGCTCATTTCACGAAGTAAGGAGGAAAACTTTGGAGGAGCAACACCGTCAACAATCTCGCGGCAGTCCAAGGGATTGTCAGCGAGATCTGTTCAATACTTTCCACCCCGGATGATGGCGCTCCTGTGAGCACATGGGGTCAAACCCAACTGAAGCCTGGGCATTACTAGTCAAAGGCTGACCAACGGAAGGTCCAACAAGATCTTCGGCACTACGGTTAGCCCCTCCACCGGAAGGCGAATTGAGGAAAGGAGAAACATTCTTCAATATGGGAATAGCGGTAGGAATAGTTGTGGCGTGAGAATAGCAACACCCAAAATATTCTCGGACTGGTAAGAAGTAACCTCGGCTCCAAAGACAGCGGTACTAGAATCGGAAGAAGAAAAGAAATAACCAACCTTTGGGAGAACTGATATCAGGTTGATGCCTGAAAGAAGAACCAGCAGAAAGCCCAACTCATGCTCATGGGTGGTGGAAATAGAAGAAGTAATGAAAGGCCGGTGTGGGGGGCCGTATAGCCTAGCTCAGCTTCCAAAACACTACTATTCAATAACTCCTGAAAGCCACCAACAGGAATGTTACTGCTGGAGGGACCCGATTGAGATTCAAAGAGAAGCCTCTTGGCAAGGCTAGATGGTCCCGGAACACTTGACAAAGGCCCCTCTTTTCTCTTCAAAGGACCAGAGGAAGAAGGGTTAGCATCAGAACATGTAGCCTCAAAAGATGATCCACCACCAGTATCAACACTAGCACCTTCCGGCCCAAAAAGAAGATTAACATCAGCCTCCAACTCACCATCCACACGAGCAGGAGCAATAGGGATAAGTGGCACGGTACGATGAACAACAACTTCAATAATAGACGGTTCCCCTTCACGATGCGGACGGGTGGTCATCGTGGCCTTCAGAGGCTCCGGAGACTGAATATACTCGGACCAACTCATCACTGCACAAAGAAAAGTATATTTGTTAAAAAAAAAAAAAAAAAAAAAAGTTGCGCAAATGAAACTCACTAGTTCGATCGTCACGAAGAAACTCAGGGTACACATCCTCACCCAAAGTATAATAATGACTCAAACCAACCCAGCAAAGAAAGGGCTCAGGGAATGCCCGGAAGGGATAAGGATTGGCAGCAAGAGCAGCAAAATGGTCATCATTATACTCATCGGGGCGAGGAACATGATCATTAGAGATGTTCTTCCTAGAGTGCCATA
Organism: Chrysanthemum lavandulifolium; assembly: GCA_022545495.1. NCBI lineage: Eukaryota > Viridiplantae > Streptophyta > Magnoliopsida > Asterales > Asteraceae > Chrysanthemum > Chrysanthemum lavandulifolium. The sequence continues at coordinate 74,030,429 of CM040240.1, forward strand.
GGAACAAGACATGACAGGAAAAGGCATCGACCCAGAAAAATCGGTCGTTCCAATTCTTGACAGAATCAAGAGTCTTAGTGCAAAGGGCAGGGACACCATCGCGTTTACTAATGGAAAAACACCCTTTTAACTTTGAGTTAACATAAAAACAACGAAATAGAGCAACGGTGGGAGTAATGCTATGAGCACGACATAAGATCTCAAAGTGAGAAACTCTGCACGCGCCGAGAACCGATAGTTGAGAAATATTAATACGATAATACCTAATTAAGTCAACAAGGAAAACAGACAGGGGCAGAGGAAAATTGGCAAGATCAAAAAAATGGGTATATAAGCCAATCTTCCCATAAGGGCACTCATGCATCGTACACTTGCGGTCAGGAAGCTCCGGATGCACCTCCGGTGGAATATTGTAAGTCGTAAGGAAGGAGCCAAACGTCCCTGGAGGAGTATTACATTTTATATAAACAATCAAAGCCATAGCGAGTGGATTAAGGGCAGACGGATGAGGAAAATTTTTACTTTTTTCTTTTTCCCAAAGAGAAGCAACAAACGGCGATGGTGAAAGGTGGAGCAGTATTTATAATAAGGAAAAACCTAGAAGCGGATGATGACACGTGCAAAAGAAAGACGGAATGAACGGCCAAGATCAAAAATAAAAAAGGGCGATTGGAACAGTATGTCATATCAAAGCAGAAAACAAAGAGTCAACAAGCGTCCACGTCGCACGAAACGCTTTCCAAGGAAAGAAAAGGACGTGTGAAAAAGCATGGGATAACAACACGTCCTGGTCAAATCTACAGTCTAGTAAATACTTACCGCACACGACAATATCCGCACGCAGTAAATACACTAGACTAGGGGGACTGGGTGACGTGGCAATTCTCATCAAAAAAGAAAAAGGTATGGGACAACAAAACGCTTAGTCAACTTGAGTCTAGTGACATCCACCGCATGCGACAATATCCGCACGCAATGAACATACTAGACTGGGGGGACTTGATGACTTATAGTATGTATCAAAGGCCCACTAGGCCCAATACACACTATACACATACTGGGCTCAGGCCCAATGATTACAAATCCTATGCCTACAGTAAGCCCAATGGCCAAATTGGCTATGGTCCAAGCTTTGAGATGCACGCAAGGCGTATAACGGGCTGAACCTTCAACTGTTAGACCCCTTACGTCCGCATCCGCGATTAACACGAAACTCTTGTCCGCCAAGTGTCCGGCCAAGAACTAACCACTATATGCGAGAATCTAGGAAGCCCCAAGAAAACCTCGCCTATAAAAGGGCTCTAATCCCCATACAAGGTACACCTTTCTCTCATAATTACACACATGCTCTTACTCTCTCTCAAGAATGTGTACTTACTCACACGCCGAGTCTAATCGTGGGGTCCGCCCCACGGTAAGACTAACGGTTTACCTTTCTTGTGTAGGGATCTCATTCAAACTACTTGAATTAGTGCAAGACCAACCCACTGGAAACTTGTCGGCCGGGTCCGATAAGCTACATTCACATCTGTTATCACCCATAACATAAATTGTACTAACAGATAATGCATGCCAAAATGAATCTGCTTGTCTCATTGAATGAGAATACACTTGTAATTCGCTTGTCCCTTTGCCAAATGCAAATATGTTTACTCTTTGCTGTAACCATGTAAATGGTTAACTCAAGACATTTTAGCTGATTTCCCTTTGTAAATATTATGAGCAGGCAACTAGTTATATCTATCTAACTATATCGTATATATAAATTCACATAAGTGACATACTGATTTCCCTTTGTAAATATTATCATCATCAATCATAATTTTTCAACACATAACATACCAATGTGATACATGCAGGGGTGAACGCAGGAAAGGAACCATAACTAAGACTATAAATGCATTTTTTGAGACGAGGTGCATTTCCAAAAAAATTAGATTTTTTTTTCAAGATATCTTGAGTAAGGTCCAAGAGTCGAATATTCCGGTTTATTTATGTATTTTTAAATACTACGATTGCCGAGTTTAATACACGTATATCTTCAAATCATGAGATCATTAGGCGGGGATAAGATCTTCTAGCGGCATATGGCAAGAGTTTCACACGTCGTATTTTCTTCACTTGACTTGGGTTTTAAGCGCAAGGGCATAGATACGACATATTTCTAGAGCTAAATACGGCATATTCTTCTGATATTGATTTTTCAGGAATTCTTCTAAGTAGATTATACGCATATTACCAGAGTGTGGATACGTCGTATGCTCTTGCTGGACTTGTACAGTTCTTCTAATTTAGCTCCAAGTTTTGTCGTTTTCCGTGTCTTTTCAAAGATTGCTCCATAAATACTGAAAATCATACATTTAAGCAATTAAATAACGATTATCATAAGCATAATAAAACGAGCAATATACATGGGATAAATTATGCATAAATATAGTACTTATTTGATCACATCACATATTTTGACACATTTTTTAACGTACACTCTCTTCAAACTTCTTCATATGTCGAACGTAGCTGCCTGCAACATCTAAATCTCTCTCAAGGTTCAAAAAATGATGTTCACAATCGTCTGTTATGTAAGTTTGACAACAACTCTTCATGTATTATTTTGATTCGAAAGTTTTTGCATTCAATCAAACATTGTAGATTTTCAGCTTGCTCTTACAACTAGTCCATGTGTTCCATATCAGGAAATGAGAAGGCTTAGATCATCCATCTGTTTGTCTAAAAAGATCTGGGTTGATGAGATGCTGGATGGATTTCTTAAAGATGTCATTTCGCATGAAAATTAATGATTACAAAAAGTGGGGTTGTACAAAAGAAGATGCCACAAATGTTAATGCCATCCATTATAACTATAATAACATGGGTCGTATAATTGAAGATACCGCAAACAAAATACTGTTTGTTTTTTCTAAAATATTATATATGTTCCTTGTACTATTCAATTATGTTTTGGTTTCTTGAGAAATTAGGCAAAACATTCTCACATTCATCTTCGGGAATTTGGAGTTGTTTCCTCTTTGTATCGATTTCTACCATACGCAATCAATAGTCTTGAAGCAGAACTTCAATCTTGTTTTTTACTTTTTAGTTTGTTAATTCGACTAATCTGCAACTCAATGAGTTTGTGCGTCGTGTCACTCATGTGCATTTTCTAGATGTTGGGTGGGAGAGGTGGATATGGAGAGCGTGGAAGTGATGAAGAAGAGGTTGCAACCATTATTTTTGTAAGGAATTGGATTAATGTAGTGGTAATGGTACATTTATATTAAAATTATAGTGGAAGGAATGATACGGTTATATGAAAAACAGATTGGTATGAAATTATTTATAGGGTGAAAATACATCTTTGTAACGCTTTCAAAACTAAATTGGCAAAAAAATGGTGGCAATTGCATATATAACTATCTAAAGATGCAAAGTTGCATATACATCTAAAACATACATAAAAAGTAAAAACCCTTTTACTAGTGCATTGCATATTTGTACCAATGATATATATGCAATTATTCACCTTCGTAACACCTTCTTAAATAAACTGGTGAAATGTTTTTTGGATATATTAATAAATGGTAATAATTATTAGAAAATATACCAATTTCCCAATGTACATAAATTAAATACATCCACAACACGTCAGCATTCTGATTAACTAAAATAAAACAATTACTTTGACACCCAAAGCATCATCTTTAACATCCTAAACTATTCACGTCTTTCCAAAACCACCGTTAAAGAAACGTCATAACTCAAAAGATGTCTTGTTTCACTTGTGAACAGCTGGCTCTGGTTCTAAACCGGTGTGCCCAAAATAAAGTACTTTTGTGCAACTGCAACTCCCAAAAGAAGTTGGTGAGCACAAACATCGATGGAAACCCATGTAGAAAATGAACATAATTCATGTTCACCGAAATCTTTATGGGTCCTTTGAACTCGTTGTTAACCTTTGATAAAATCATCTAATATTTTATTGTTGTTGAAAATATTGATATGGTGAGACATGATCTATTGTTATGACGTGGTGAGAGGCGTGATATGGTTGTATACATTATTTGAAACTAGATGAGTACATATTTATAGGCAATGTGTACTTTTAAAGATTAACTTATAATTTAATGTTTTTATAGGAAAGTGAAGTTCATCATTGTCAAATATCTGAGTCTCACATCGTTCGGTTGAACCAATCTTAATTGGTTCATAGTCGATCATGATGCAGATAAACTGTTAGGCAAGAGCGGGTCTCATTTGTTTTACGTGAACCCCACTTCACAATTGGATCACAACGGTGATGTGCGAGTCGAAAATGTCATCGATATCATGATCGAAATAAGATGACGGTGAAGACGGTCTAATATCCGATAAAAATGGAGGTGCATGCGAGAAAATATGACCGATTATTTGACGTTTTGAAAGAAAGAGTAGTAGGCTATTAAAAAATGATAAATAAAGAAGAGTAAACTCGACCAAGCGTAATTTAGTGTGTCAGGACGATGTGTCACAAACCCCAAAATCCTAAAACCGCATAAACCCGGGAACACCTCCAAACATGAATCGTCTTATCAACATTTCAAAATCCTAAAACCCCATAAACCCCAAAACATCCATGGCTTCACTTCACCTCCTTTCATCTAAAACCCTAAACCCAATCACCCTCCCAAAACCCATATTTCCCACTTCATTCCAAACCCCGTTCTCCATACCCATTTCAATCAAACCCAAACCCTCTTTTAGAACTGTCCCCAATGTTGCACTTTCACACAATTTAGAGCTAAATAATGACTTTTTAAGCAGTGTTGAAAATGATGGGTTTAAACTGTTTGTGGGTAATTTGCCTTTTCATGTTGGTGATTTGGATCTTGCTAAGTTGTTTCAAACATGTGGAAATGTTGTCATGGTTGAGGTATAATTGATTTGTTGTAATTATGTTATTATGTGTGTGTGTTTTTGTTTGAACTTAAAGGGGTGTTTGTTTTAGCTTATATAGCGGGCTTATGGCTTATGTGGTTTTCGGCTTATGTTTATAAGCCACTTTTTGTGGCATATTTTGAAACTTGTGAGATTATATAAACTTATTATGACATGATAAGCTTATGTAAGCCAGAAAATCTTAAAATAAGCTACAAAAAGTGAGCTTATGAAACATAAGCCGAAAACCAAATAAGCCATAAGCCAGCTATATTAGCCGAAACAAACACCCCCTTAAATTAGTTTATTGTATTGGCTTATGGACTTAAAATCAGTCAAAGGTCTAGTTAAGCTCATAAGCTGAAAATAGTAAGCTTATCGCCTTTTCCCAAATTTCAATAAGGTATATCTTATATAACCTACATGTGAAAATGTTGTCATGGTTGAGGTATAATTTCATTGTTTTTAGCGTATTTTTCGACAAATGTGTTTTTGTTTGTTTATATGTAAAGATTGTAGCTTTTTTGTGTTTGCTTATTTAAACTTAGAGGGTGTTTGGAATTTTGCTTATTTAAGTGATTATATGTTTTTCTTAGCATATAAGCCAAATAAGCAATTTTGAGGGTGTTTGGCAACATAAATATAAGCAGTTCAGGAAATTATGTTTGGATTTGCTTATTTCATGTTTATCTTATGTTAAATTTTGAGTAGTGAAGACATGAATGTTAGATGGCTGCATATCTCTTTTAAGGGTTTGTGTAAAAAAAGCCAATTTTATCCCGAAATAAGCAGATAAGTAGATCCCAATCCAAACGTGCTTAGATAAGCAGAAGCAATTTGAATTATCCAAATACTCCAAACTACTTATCCACATAACAATAAGCAATCCTAAATACTCTCTTAAACATTATAATCTTGAGTCCACCGAGAATAGTCAGTTTGAAATTAGCAATCTTTACCTCTTTTGTTTATAAAAAAAGCAAGCTGTTTCATGTAAACAGAACCACTTTTAAAACTTCCTAATTAGTAGAAATTTATATAAACTATATTTTAAACACCCCCTTAGGATCACACTCTATTGAGGGTTTTGAGAGCTGCGGTTATTAAGGTTTCCAGTCGCAGATAATCTTTTTTATGGTGATGCTGATTTATATCGTTGTGTAGGGGTAATTAGTTTTGGGAAAGCTGCAACTAAACTCATTTTGGTATATGATTACCGAAGGGTGTTATAATCACAGATGATAATCTTATTTTTGATAATTAGTTATATGATCAACTTCTTTTGAGTATTTGATATCAAATAACAACTTTTAAAACACAATGTCAAATATCAGGTGGGCTAGTAGTAGGCTCGTCATGGTATAAATTCAGTTTAATGTTTTACTTCCTTTGGTGAAGATTGTTTCTTTGGACAAGATAAAAAGATTGAGAGTTTGTGATAGATAAACTATATACTTTAGTTAGTTCGTTTATGTGAGGACATGTATTCTAGTATATGGTGCATCTTTTGATGACGAATCTGAGATTAGTTAGTTTTATCCTAGTGGTTAAATCTTTTTCTGCTTAGTACATTATCGTGCAACACACACATTCATGTGTAGGATTGAGTCCCAGTAGCTCAAACTATCTAGAACAAGTACCAAAGTCTTGAAAAACTGGTTTGAATAAGTGTTTGGAGAAAAAAATATTATGAGTTGGTGTTTGGATGCATTTCGAACCTGAATATTTAGTTTTCAGTGTTTGATTCTGATTTTCACAGTGATGTCAATCCGATTTTGAGTAACAAACAAGTGAATTTTAGATGTACTGTGTTACAATATCTATAGAACCGTGACTTGAATCAAATGTGATAAAACTGATTATCTGATTCTGATTCTTGAACGATGAAATAATCACTTCAAAATAACACATTCAAATAGCCCTTATATTAAAACTGAAGTTCAAAAATAGATGCTAATATTATTACTGCTAAATAGTGGATAAATTTGATAACACATCATTCAATTTCTTTTGATAATTTGGATTCCTTTTTGTAGCCTTTGGGTGCACTAAAATACTCCCTTTTGCAGGTTGTATACGACAAATTAAACAGAAGAAGCAGGGGATTTGGCTTTGTAACGATGTCATCCGTCAAAGAAGCTGAAGCAGCTGCAAAGAAGTTTGATGGCTATGTAAGTTCCTTACTGAATATTATGGTCATTCTGGTTTTTCTAATTATAAAAACCTCGCCTTTTAATATCGGGTGTTTTGCGTTAAATACTGCAAACTTATTCATTTATCTTGTTTTGGTCTTTGTGCACCCGAGTCATCAAAATATGGCTTTCTGTCATGTGAGTAATTTTGTTGCCAAAAAACACATTGGCTTTCAGATATGATGATATTTGTATAGAAATGCTAAGCTATGTGTGTAAATGTTTGATATATATAGTGTTATGTTTCATATAAAGAAGAGTAAGAATGCAGGTAACAGAATGACCCATATGAGACACATTTATCGTTCAGTCTGCCTCTTGGTAAAATGTTCTGTTTGAAGATATTTATGTGTTAGAACCTTTTGCAATAGGAGCTTGAAGGGAGACAACTGAGGGTGAATTACGGGCCACCTCCAAGTAAGAAGTCATTCATTAAAGAACCGAAAGAAGAAAGAAATGATATTAACACCAACACGGTTTATGTTGGAAATCTTTCATGGAGTGTTGACAATGAGGCTCTTGAAACATTATTTTGGGAGCATGGAAATGTTATGCAAGCTAAAGTATATTACGATAAAAATAGTGGTAGATCAAGAGGTTTCGGCTTTGTGACGTATAGTTGTGCTGATGAGGTCTATAGTGCTGTTGAATCACTCGATGGTGTTGTAAGTGAACCCCTTGGCTTCTTATATGACGTTTTTTTCTTCTAGCATATCTGGTTTTCTGAACCATGTTATTATTTCTGGTGCAGGATCTTGATGGTAGAAATATTCGAGTTAGTGTTGCTGTACCTCCACAAAGGCATAGTTAGTTAATGCGTGTTTTAGACGATAGACATAATTAATGTGTGTATTAGCAATGTATGTTTTAGATGATAGACATAATGTCAGGACCAACAGATCTCTAATCTCTTAGGCATAGTTTTAGGGATGTATGTTTTAGATGATGGTCACAGGTAACGTGTGTTTTGAGGCTGTATACAGTTTCAAGATGTCTAGTTTCGTTGTAGTGTGTTGTTTTGAAAGGGTTGCATATGCATGAGCTTGTCGATGTTGCCTTGGTTGAACCTCATGTGAAGGAACTACCTGTGGAGTTTATTGGAGTGAGGTGCGAGTCAATTTTATTATTACTGGTCTCGGACATCCTTAGGTATGGTGGCACTAAACTGGTATTTTTATTTTCCAGACTTGGAAGGTACCCTTTTTTTCAACTATGACAAACTCGTGTCTATATGATTCATTGTAATTTGTATCGTATGAGATTAAAGCAATTTAGATTTATCTGGTTTTTGGTATTGTGATTTTATATTTCCAGTATCACTTGGTTTTGTTAATAAACCATGATCAGGTCATCAAGGTTTTGGCTAGTTTTTTTTTTTTTTTTTTTTTTTTTTTTTTTTTTCTGTTACCACAAGTATCAAAATTGGTGACAACTTAAAATAACTCAGACGGTAATCATTCAGTTTGAAAAGTGAATTCTAGAATTTGTGGAAAATATCGGGATCATAGCTGCGAGATTGTGTTCCAATGTTCTTGTGATATTAATCAAATATACCATCTTTAAAACAATCTGGTTCATGCCCTCCTGACAGCATCTATGGGCTATGGCTAATGAAAATTGCTTAAATGGCAATTTGGTTCATGTCTTAGAAATTGGTGCTTTCGAGAACTTTAATATGTACGAAGAAAGTTGGAATCCAAATCACTGCATTCATTTAGCTCCGGACCTTTCGCTGGTATCAGTTTGTAAACAATTGTATGATCAACTTTTCGTAACATAGAAAATAGGTAATGTGGGATTGTAGTTATCAATTTTTATGCTTTAGTCTTTATGTTATATTAACTTATCGTAGTATTTGACAGTTCTGTGCTACTCACAAAATGGTTTGGGTGCAGAAGCATTGATAGATAACGATGTTCCATCAAATGATGCTGGAACAAAAGGTGGAAACATTGAATGATGCTGGAAAAGGTTAAACTGCTTTCATACAATAAATGGAGATGAATTCGAAGATTCCTTCCTTCTAAGGTCAGTAGGTATTTCTTAATCTTAGAAATCTACGCCACATTGCACCCAAAATTTTCCCTAATTTGTCGGGTTAATAGAGAATTAGGTAATACATCAACAAACATTCAAAGGTTTATTCACTTTTTGTCTATATAAAGAAAAAAAGTAAGAAAAAAGCACAAAAATTTGTTCACATGTCTATGTCATATACTATCATTATTATCAGGCTAGGCCCTTTGCACAACCTTCAAATGGGCCTCTCAATAGTTTTTGTTCCTGAAACAGTCTTTAAACCATTTGGTCCCTTTTGCTCCTATTGTCTCAACTCTCGAGTATCTTGTATTTTGGTTCCTACCAAATACACGTGAACCTCGACATATGTAAAATAGGTCATGAAAGCTTGTCCGATAATGGCTAGAAATGGTTTCCATGGGGGATGATTCATGGGCCAGTCCCGGCCATTGTGAGACATTGTACTTATATTTGAGGTTTATGCAATCATTGTACATTGTTGAACTGTTGGACTTTATGCTGAGGGTTATGTCAGGTTCACATAGTGGTATGAGTCATTCAACATCTTTAGCACTTGATGATGATGAACATGCTGCTTTGTTTTCACAATAGGAAAAACATAGACAAGGTCAATAACTATGTCGTTAGAACACGAGAAAGGTAAGAAACTTATGCAATTATAAATGATTGATATTATACATGGTGATTGACACCAAAAGGAAGCAATAACACAATGTCTAATGTTTAAACACGCGCTCTGAGATTTTATTATTACATCACTTACTATTTCTCAAGGTTACTAAGGAGGAGAGTTCTATTGTGGACGCCCATCTACCAAATATTTAAAATGCAAAATTGGCGCTACATGAAGGCGGCATAAAGTTTTAACTTTTAATACCCTTTATCTAAACACAAAACCTTGACTGAGTTAGTGCGTTAATTTACCAAGACTTCTTTCATTACACAATGATTACTCCATTTAAGTTGGGAAAACATGCTTACTAACAACTTGGTTTTCGGGTAAATTTCAAATGATTTCAGCTGCTTTTCACAAGTAGTTTGCATTATGTCAAAAGACAAAAGTTTTGTGGCCTGAATAATTCCTTTTACCTTTGTTATCTTTGACTTAAAGCCAAAGGGTGCTTATATTATAGTTAAACCTATGTCACACATTATAGCCATGCATGTCAGACAGAATTGAGTAATAGAGACTTAATCATAGTGTTTGAATTGAATTTTTCAACTCAACTTCTGCTTTTAGTACATGTAGAAAAAGGGTTAAACACCTAAACTTAATCTAAAGAATATTCTTATTATGCAGTAATTTGAATATCCAACTGAGAGGTGCTTCCTTTTCCCACTCTTTTGGTTTGACCGCAACTGGGTCCTACGGTGTCATTATTCGTTTTCAAGAAGTCTTGGGGATTGATCAATGCATGTTACTTAGCATTTTTGAAAGATTTGCACGCATTTTTAGGCGTTGGTTACTAAAATCATGCTTTATTTGTCTTCCACAATCATGGTTAACCTGAATGCAATTAACAAAGTGAAGAAGTGTGAAAGAATTGAATCAAGACCATATTGAAGAAAGTTGCATACTACATTTAAACCACAACAGTAAGATTTATTGTTTCTTCTACATCGTATTTGATTATTCTTTATCTATATTTTGACATTTCCGTTCTTTCTCCACTTCAACAAGCTCCACAAGACGAAACGAAAGAAAGTGCATCCACGTTTCATAAGACAACTAGGCACAAAAAAGACAGAAAAAGATTTGGACTTGATCTGTGACATGAAATCACTCAAGAGAAATGGTTTGTGATGTCTTATCCTTCCATTGTAGGAAAGTTAGTGGTTTCTTGACAGACTTTCCATGGAGAAGAGCCAAATTGGGCATACTCATGCTTTGAATATACCCTTTTACTCATTTGTTTCTTCGCTTTCGTTCAAGAACTTTATTCCTCTTCACCACGAGCGAGCGAGTGGTTCAGTTGGTACCTTTTTTGAAAAATCTTGGTATATTTCTTGGATCAAATCATGTATGAAAATTTCATGGCTCATGCTGACATTTATTTCTTGAGCGATTTATATCTCCTCATATTTGAAATTTTATATTTACCCAAACATGATTTTATACATTATCGTTCAATGATTGTAGTTTGGGTATATACGTAATTAATCATGAAAGTAGAGAGAGATATGAAATTCATCCTATTTCTAGGGCGTAATTTATTTTCATTTATTTTTGTTTTTTGAGTGTGTTCTTATAGTCACTTTAGATTTTATAACATTTTTTTTTTAAAAACGTCTAGGTTAGTACATATATAGTTAGTGTAGTTAGTGCCCACTCTCATACTTCTACAAGAGGAAACCGTTATAGAGAGACTCGAACTCGAGACCTCTCACATGGGAAGAGCCCCTGAACAACTGTGCTAGGTAGACGTTGGCAAAGTTTTTTAAAAAGATTTGATTGATTCCTTTAATATCAAATATTCAAAAAGGAATTGTAGACAGATTATGAGAGATGAGACATGTAGTAGCTAACTAGCCTCTTAAAGAGGGACAGGATCAATAAAAGTGTAGACATATTTTGGGCCCCAAATACCTAGTCAGAAACCCACCATATTTACTATAGATGGCAATCTAGACCCGTTTTGGTGCAGATGGGTTTATATGAAAAGTTAACTTATGTTAATGTTTGTCTAAACACCCCGTGGCCTAATTGGGTCGTTTTAAAGTTGTTAGAAGAAGTATGTTATGTCTCACCCAATTGTTAGACTAACTTCAACTTACTGATTATCACTTTTTCTATATATCATCTGCACCCAAACGGATCAGATCGGCTTTCTAATATTTACAACTTTTATGTTAAGTACTTAAGTAGCCCGTATTGGGTAACTATTTAATATGACGTATTGGGTAACTATTTAAAATGACAGTGGTTATATTTACTTGTGCCCTTGCACAGTTTAAAATAATTGCATATTTTTGATCTTTAGATACATGATTCATTTATTTGAAATTGAATCTTATTGCTTACAATTTCATCATATAAACAAGCACAAAAATACTTGTCCTATTGTATCAAATATATTTCACATAAATTCAAAACATTAATAACAGGAGTTAAAGTTGATACTGAACCACATCAAAAGGGTAATCAATGATTTTTATAAAGCTTGTAATGGAAAATTAGTACTTACTTTCTATGTGATGTTTTAAGATTTGCATGCATAAATGAGTGAAATTTTTGCTTCAAATGTAATACCTCTTAATAGTGCCGAGACCAATATAACAGGACATCTGTTGTGTCATCTTATGTTGACATCCGTTTAAAACCAATCTGTGTGAATTCTTTTTTCTTTTTATAATTTGACATGGATGTGTCATGGTGACATCACCAACAAATTGGAAATCTATATATAGATTTCGAAATTCTACGTATGACACTTCGATAGGACCATAAAGTTGCTTATAAATTATGTTGAGAAACATTAACACAATTGTTCAAATACTGCAAACCGAGTTCGTAAGAGTTAACATTATGTTTTGACGGAGTTTTGACCTTTTAGCAAGTAATCGATGATTTATTGGTCATTGACCTTGTGCGAGTAATCGGCAATCACTTAGGTGGTGTTTTTTTTTTTTAAATCGCTTCAATGCCCTCTTAATCGAATTGTTCGAGACGCCATCGGACATTTGGCCGTTCAGACAATTTGTTTTTTTTTCCCGCTCGACGCGATAAGATCTTAATGGTCTAATTGGCCAGACTGGTGTCTTATCTCTTCTTAACAAAAAAAAAAAAAAAAAAAAAAAAAAAAAATATGTTTAAGAAACGTGCGGTTTAAACACGAGTTTTTTCCGTCGGATCGATTTAGATTCGACATTTACGCCGATTGATTGATTCGAGCCTCCCAAAAAAACAAACACCACCTTAGCCTTGCCTTGACATCCTTGCTTTACAACACTGTTTCAAGGTAATTCATTAAACATCGTATGATTTTAAGTCAATGTATGATGTATCTCTTGTCTCTAGCAAAGCCTCTTAACATTTAATAAAGTCTAGATATATTACACTTTATAGAAATAGAGTATGTGTTTGTGTGCATCAAAAGAGAGACATGAATCTTTAAGTTTTTTGTCATACTAAAGAAAACTTTCGGTGGTGAAGCTTTGTAAGTTAGCAAAAGAACCCCACGCCTTTGACTACTAGCCGACTCTTGAAGTAATAATATGGAGCGTGTAGGTTTCTTCGGACTAGTAGTGAGTCTTCCGAGCACCTACACAAAAGGTAAACACACGTTAACGCTTTGGGTTGGATTTCAAGACCAAACCCAACACGGTAGTAAGTATGGCGACACGCCGAATGATATGGTAATAAATGAGAGAGTAAATACGTGAAATTGATTAATTGTACATTGAATGAGCTTGAGGTATTTATACTACCCCAAGGTACTGTACCTCACAACATAGGTATGGAGCGAGCTGGGCTACACTTAGCCTAGGTGCTACGCGCTATGTCTCTGGGAGACAATATCCCGCAATATTCGGGTTAGACGGCTCAGGTATGGTATTTGGTATGATATGTCGGGTAAAAGGATATTATGAGTAAAAGAATAGTCTTTGCCATTCGGCATACATTCCTTCAGACACGTGAAGACACTAATCATCCGGCATCTGTCATCCGAATATATACACCAAACACTAAGTTCAATACTCAAGAGCATAAATTGTTAAATCTAAAGTAATTAAGTTACATCAATATATGCATAAGTGCAAGCCACTACAATTAGTGGTGGCAATTCGGGTCGGGTTGGTGGGTTAGAAAATCCCAACCCGAACTTGACTCATTTAAATTATCGGGTCAGTTATGTCAACCCTAATCTGTTTAGACATAACCTGAACCTGACCCATTTAACCCGTATATCTACTTGGGTTGGCGGGTTAAATAGTTATGAGTTGAATAGGTTAAACGGGTTTCGGGTTGACCCATTTAACCTGCTTTATATACAAAAACAAGACATTCCACGAGTTAAACAGGTTAAGCGGGTTTATGGGTCTACACATTTCCATTTAACCCGTATAATAAAATATAAATAATTTAGTTAAGAAAAAGACCGCTTAATTTATTCTCAACCCGAACTTAACCTGTTTAATAAACGGGTTAGATGAGTCGACTCAAACCCGACCCAAAATATATTTAGTCTCATCCAAACCCGTTAATTTCGTGTCGATTTTAAATCGAATCAGAAATTGCCACCCCTAACTACAATATCATTGTTTTGGATTTAATAATAGTAGCACTTAAAGTTTTGTTAACTAAATTATAAACTGAAAAACTATAGTTTTTTATTCAATAATATTAGCAGGGAAAGTAGTTTACTCTTGCCGACTACTATATGTAAACAAGAATATTAGAGTAATTTAATTATATTTAAAACAATCAGGTTTAGGTTGGTGTTAATAGTGACCGCAAACGTATATCACCAACTCAGCATCACATTAGTTTTTCAACACAATTAACATAGTGTAGTAAGACAAACATATCACACACATAACCCTCTTTTCTTTCTTTCACAAATTGGTCTTCTGGTCGACCGACTTCTCTAAAACATGAACTAAAGACGCATCACATGGTGGTGTTTGTTTTAGGAACGACACGTCTAAAGTGGTGGAAGACGCGTCTTCCATTCCTTATTACCACCGACTTTAAGTTATTTGATGTTAACCATTTTGTTATAAATGACACTCAAGTTGACGAAATAAGGACTAATAAGTATTAGGAGGTGAATTTCATTAAGGCGATTGGAAGACCGACACTATTTTTGCCCAATATGCACTACTTTAAATGATTAAATAAGAAAACTCTAAGTTTATTGATTAAATCATATTATAAAAATCAACTAATGAGTATTAAATGCATTTTTCATTTTAAATGGAAAGTTCGGGATGAATTAATACATCATAAACGATGCCTCGGCAAGACTCATATACAATCTCTTTATAAAAGTCGTGACTTATACTAGGAGAAAAATCAACGTGGTTCACATGCACCTTCATAAACTTCCTCGGTCCGCCCCTGAACATACGTGACAACAAATTTATCGGGTTTTAAGATTTGAAGTTAATGACTAGTGAAAAGCATATCCCTTGAATGAAGGGGATAAATTTCCTTACAAAAGAACTTAGCCATATTTGACACAATAAACTCTTGATGCAACTTGCTGTATTTGACGTTGATAGAAAGCTATGTTTCATCAAGCAAAATAGAAAAGGTTTAACACCATTCACCATTGTTATGGTACCTAGCCATCAATCTCTATCGGATAAAACCAGAAAGTTAAACGGACCACTTAATATGACATGTTTATAAATTTCATATGGCCCTAAACACTTTAGCTACCATCGCCCCATCGAGGGACCCAAGTCCCTGTACAAAATATACACGCAACGTTTTAATGAGGTTATCGAAAAATACATGTTTCAAAGACGTGTTTGTAGTTTTGAACACATATACTTTGTTTGGGCCCTAAAGATTACTTAGATAAAACAAATTACTTTTGACCAACACCGAACCGGCCTAAATTATCCCAAGTCATTGTCACCGAATGCAAGGACATGGGTTATTAAAGGCATTGCTTCGTAGCAACTTTTGGGAGAACAAATTGCTAAAGACTATGCCTTTATGATATCATCAATATTCAAATATAATATTGCCTCTCTTTTTATAAAAAGAAAATAGTATGTTTTTTATTCTTTTTGGTGAAGGTTTTATTTAATTGCTTTATGTTTAAAGCTTTACATGACCGACACCATCCATTTCTCCTAAATTTGCGATTTATTATAAGATTGAAAAGTGTGTTATGTTGCAAATTTCGTGACATGAGGGAAAGGGATAGGTGATTTGAAGACACCAAGTTTTTATTTACACACATCAATGTATAAGCAGAATAAGCATTGTCTAAGAAATAATAATGTATATGTTAATAGTATGTGATGAAGTGTGCAAATCAAAACTATCAACGTGCAAATAAAAGATATTGCAATTCTAGCGACACCTTTTTAGTAAAATTTTATTCTCTAAATTCAACAAATATATAGTCATGGTTAGTGTAACTGGTGTTTCTATAACAAAAACTAAATGTTAGATAGGAAAGATTAGCAAAACCGTATCATGTATTTCGGTGACCCGTTTCATCATAATAAGAGGCCATTAACACACAGACAAAATACACTTGTATCAGTATTGCATAAACTAATTAAACTCAAGCCTCATGTTATGTGTATATATAATAGAAGTGAAGGAAATTTTATAACTCAGACTCCCTTGTCGACTCGATGACCACACATGCTTAAGAACGATGATTGAAACATTTTAGACTCCCTTATAAAAGACTCCGAAAGATCAAGATCAATCACGCCACATATACACATGCTTACGATTTCTTAAAAAATGAATGATTGGAACATTTTAGATATAATAAAAAAACCGACCTTATAAACTACTTAGTAGCAAAATACTTGTGATTATCACAGTAAAAATATGTGATGTCTCAAGATTAATTTCTGTTAGGTACAAATAACCTTTAAATGGCTATGCTAACCTCTTAAACAGAGAGAGTTTACATGGTTTGAGCCATTGTGCCTAGTCAGTCAAAGGTGAGAAACCTCAATTAGTCAAAAAAAAAAAAAATTGACCAAAAGTTGTTAGATAATAAAGGCCACCTGTAAGCTGGTTGAGTTCGGTCCGTTTAGTTGCTAGGGTTAGGTTAATTTGTCTTCTATTTAATGTCATGTAATCTTCAATGTTTAATGATTCTGATTGATACATTTTCAATATTTCTTTTGTTTCTACATGGTATCAGAGCTATGAAGAAAAACGTTTGCTTGATTGGTCTCTGTTGCCGACTCTGCCGTTGATGGAAAAAGAAAACATGAAAGAAGCACGATAGTGGGATCCACTGGTTGCTTAATTTGACTTGTATGTTTAATTTTTGGTTTCTTTTGGAGGCTACCGTTGACGAAAAAAATAGTAATAATGGTGGGAAGTGTTTGTTAGTAAATTAGGTTTTGTATTGGTATTAGCATCGGTATCGGTATTAGGTAATCACCGTTATGTTTTTTTAGGTTATAATGGATTATTAGTGATGCTACAATCTTAACTAAGCCGACTATGTTTTGAGTAATTATGTGTTGCATCTCGAAATCAACAACTTGTTTTGGTTTCGCATCTGATTCTGCCTGTTCCGCATCTGATTATTAGTTTGAATCTGTCTGCTTGAATCTGCTCTGCATTTGTCTGCCTGAATCTGCTTTGTCTGCATCTACCTGCCTGAATTTGCTCTCGTTCATCTCCGTAATTATGTTGCTCTACTCTGATTTTCATTTGCAATGACTTTGGTCTGTCTGTTTTAGACTTGATTGTTGTCACCTTGTTACAGTTTGTATTGCAACAGATTGAGATTCCGCCTGGCACCGACTTTGCACTCTGGGATAACCCGCTTTTTGTTTGTTTTTAAGTTTTAGTTTATTTACTGTTTGACAAACTCTCAATTTTTACCACAGATTGTGAGTTTGAGAGAGATGTTAGATAATAAAGGCCAGTAAATCATTGGTTCGGCCCATTTAGTTTCTAAAATTAGATTAGTTTTCTTTATTTAATGTCATGTAATATTCAATGTTTAGTGAACTGATTAATACATATTCATTATGTTTTCTAATGACTAGAGAGTATGGCAAAGCCATTGGGTGTTTAGCACTTTAGCATGTATCATTTGGAGGGTTTGAGCAACTAATTTTTGAGTTTATCTATACTATATATAAGATTTTTCTAACTCATGCCTTATACACAAGTTAAGATTCTAAAACTAAGCAGGACTCACATAAAAGACGTTTATGCATACTTTTACGTGGTTCCCTAAGTATTTTTCGTGGATGTATTTATAGTGTCTTAACTTACGCTTCAGACACAAGTTAGAAAACCCCATATAAAATGAAAATGGTCAAATGTTGAAAGTTGAAAGTTAAAAATTAAAAATGGTCGAAGGTGAGAGAAATATATAGCGTAATAAATACTCTTATTAAAACACCATATTACTTAAAAGACAATTATTTATTCACATTCTACAACCAATTAAAGATATCTACTAAATTAAATACAACAAATTAAAACACCCTTACTAAAAAGTACAATAAAGTTTTCACAATGTATAATTTAAACAATTACAACATAATCCAAAATATAAATAACTAAACACACTAATTAATCTTATTTTAAAACACCTTAAATGAAAAGTACGGTTATTATACACATTAATAAAAAAACACAAAGCTTCATAGAAGCGACATATAGTTTTGAAAATCGGACCGATTGGTTCAATCGAAACCCAGATCATTCTATTTAAGAATAAAAGCCATCCAAAACGAATAGAACCCGTTGAAACTAATACAAACTTGTGAATCGGGCCTCATCGACATCTATTTTTTCGGTTAATCATCACAGGGTACCCGCCGACGCAACGCGTGGGTACCCTGCTATGCTATATATAAAGGAAAAACCAAAAAGTGAAAAGTCGAAACTAAAAAATGAAATGTTGAAAAAATATATTTCAAAAGAAAACTATTAATACACATCGAAAATCGGGTTGACCCGGGACGCTTCAAGCCCGACGGGTTGACCCTGTTTAAATTGACCCGTTTTTTTACCGGAACGGTTCAACCGGTTGAACCACCCAGGTCGAACCGGGTTTCAAAACATTATGTTTAATCCTCAAATATTCAAACTTTTATTGTTTTTCGTTTATAACACATAAACTTTTTTTTATCACTATATGATCAGTCGCTATAAAATCTCGTTGCTATGCACGGGTACTCATCTATCATTTCAAATTTAGACATTTAAAAAAAATTGTGTAATGTCTTTGATTCATTTAAACGTTAAAATATAAACGCCATGCAACTATTTTCCGCTATTATGTTTTACTAGTTACTTTTGTCAAACACGACTAATATCTAATCTAAACTCAATTATGCTTGAAAAGTTATCTAATTGCATGTATTTTATTGTTAGAAAATGAAAGTAGCTGAGTTTAAACTTTAACCGAAAAAGTAATAAAAGTGAAGTGGTTATCCAGAGAAAAGAGAAAGAGCGGTTGGTGTCAAAGAAAGAAACTGTGGTGGTTAAAGGAGTGGGGCCAACGGTGATGGGGAGCAGCCGTCATATTGGACCACCGCAGTCGGCAGCACTATAATGACCTGAATCTTAAAGGACTACCGAATATACTCATAACTCATATAACAACTTTTTTTTCTTTCACAAAAGTAAAAAAAAAATTGTTAACAAAATTGTTCTTGGGGAAGAGGTGCCTGAGTTCAATATGCGAGGGGTTTGAATGGCGAACTTTAATGGCGGTTTGGGTGCAGAACCCTGCGTTGAATCTTGGAAAAGCGAGGTTCTTTCTTATTAATTGTCGTCTTGGGCGGATTAGTAGGGGTTTTCCATCCAGATTGAAATAGACATTTCCGCTTGAGAGAGCTCTCTAGCGGACCGGTTTAGACAACGTAGTCAGGCCTCCTGCTTGTCGAACCGCGACACGAAGACCTTATATAAATTCACCTTCAAAAAAAAAAACAAACGACCGAATTAGAATTGAAAATGAACATGTCTATTTACGTAAAATCTCATATAGGCCTTGTTTGTTTTTTCAAAGAAGTTCTTTTTCTCTTACGTTTACGTACAATTTCCTCAAGACCGCTTGTTTTTTTCGACATAAGAAGGTAAAATCACTTCTTTCTTCTTCTACTACGCAGACATAAATTTTCTCTTTTTCCACTTCTTTCACTCACTTCTTTTTTCCACTTTTTTCTGACAATAAAGACAAAACAAACTAGCCTTCTTTCGAAATGAAGTCTTAGAATGTACTCTTCTTCGCAGACATGGTTTGCGGATGAAGAATAAAGTTCTGAAAAAAACGACACCCAAGACTATAAACCACATTTTTACGGCACCATGTATATTTCGTAAAATTTGAGATCTTTTACAAGAATTAGTGTACGTCTCAAAAATTCATTAGTGTCTTGAGGCCCATGTTGGTTTTGTCGTTGTAACTAACTTATAAATGATTGTAACTCAAGTTCAAAGTGCATATGAATTTGAGTCGTTACGACAACCTTTTAAGAAGAGAGAATTATAATTCGTGTCAATGATCATCGTAAGATGATAAGGCTGTGCGTAATACTCATCGCACGGGCCACCTCATCATTTACCCCCTTCACCCAACCCAACCACCAAATATATGTAGTGGTGATCATGAAACCCTAACACATAAAGATACCTCAGTTTAGTACAAACGACTTCGGAATATTAACCACCTCGCGTTGTTTGTACGTCTGAAAACTTCTCGTTCAAACCGCAGTTGAGTGTTAGATAATAGATTAAAGCTCAAGCCTAAAGTCTTAAGGTTCATTAAGTTTAGAGTTATGTTAGATTATCCTTTTAAGTCATGTTCTATTACAAATATTAAAGAGAAATGAAATCTTATTATGTAACGGCATAAAAAACACAATCAACAATATATCTCTATTTATTGTTTTACACTATCTTGATACTTGTAGAACTCACGATTAACATATGCAACAAATTTACTTTGACGATATCGAGTATAATTGTTGTGGTTTGGTCGTGTATATACTTCATAGCTAAACAAGACCATTTGATTATATGACTCTTGATTTACCTAACACTAATCAATATTCATTAATGGTATAATTGTGTTATTGTCTGTTACATTACAACTTACAATCATAATCCAAAAGCCAAAAGGAAAATTAAAATTAAAAACTTAAGTTTAGGTCGCTCTCATTCAAAGGGGTTTTATTAAAGAAAAACAAGTTGTAGTTTGACTTGTATGAAACTGTTTTCTGTCTTCCAGATTCCAGTATAACCATAACTTTTGTCATCCTCTCTATGTTTTCTTGAATATTAGCATATAATATAATATAATTTTTGTTTGATTATGTCAACCATTATTTAAAGAAAAGTATCTTTTTAATTTGTGTTTCTACATATCTTCGTAACTCTAGAATCAAGTACAAGTGGTGCAATCAATGAATGAGATCAAGAGAAAGAAAGGATGAATAACACATGTCAAATTTTATATGAAGTATGGAATAAATTAAGAAGGTTTAGTATACTCTTATTAAAATTATTTAACATACTTTTGCTATAGGGAAGATTAGAAGACCCTTCTTGAAAACCCGAATCAAGAGGCTACTATTAGTCTATTATGATAATTAGAGTAGGGAATGGTGGGGTTCCTGTTCGCAAATGATTTAAGAATTGTAGGCATGTTATGTTTAAATTAATCTCATATTAGGAATTACGATCCCATATAGGAAACCTACTCTACGAGTTAACTTCATCTTTAAGTTAATCTCTAATATATCCATGCCATTAAAAAAAATAATAATAAATAAAATAAATAAATAAAAAATAAAATAAACTTAATATATCCACAAACATGTAAGCCCAAAATATTATGCATGCCAACCTCTCATAGTTAACTCATAATCTCTAAGCCTACTTGGATATTTGTGGTGGTTTCAAAATTGTTTATCCATCGGTTAGTTTTCATAACTCTGCAGTTAACTCATAAAATATATTTTCATATGTGTTTTTATTAATGTTTGAGTGAACCTACTACGGTACTAAATTGGCCACCAAATGGCTTGTCCCTAGCGATATCTGCAAGACGCATCTAGTTAAGTGGTTATGGGTTCAAGACCCATCTGAAACAATTATAAGAGATATTTGCAAGAGATTAATACATCATTTCTCGTTTTTGTTTTAATTACATTTTCAAATAAGAAAACTTATCAATGTATATTATTCTTGTCTTTTATAAATGGTCAATCTAAAAACAAACACTTTGTTAGAATTCATTGAAATTCTCTCGTAACCGTTTTTCCCGCCAATATATCCACCATTAAAATTCCTCTTAAAACCTTCAATTCTTACCTAAATTTCAATTTCAAACCGTTTAATTCTCTCATATTACTTTTTTACATCATTCTATCGGTTTAATTTTGGTTTTTTTCATAGTTTTTTAAAACCTTAGTTTTCCCGCCATTTTTTGATACATCTGAAAAAACAAAAAAAAAATCAAATTCAAGTTGTAGGTTTGATGATTTAATGATCATGTATTGTATATTGAGTTTTAATTGATCATTTTTCTTCAATTTGTGTTAATTCAACTGTTTCATTGTAATGACGAATAAAAACGGTTGAAAAGACAAGTGAAATTCCCTAAGAGGTTTAATAATCATGTGGTGGATAGTATGAGTCAAAACGGGTTGAACTGGATGATGAGGATATTGGAAGTCAAATTAGGGCAGATTTGGGAATTGAGGATGTGCAGATTGGGGAAAAAGTGAATAAGCCTAATAAGGGAGTGTTTGGGAATGTGAATAACTCTGTTGCTGATCCAGTTACTCCTAATGTTAGTTCGATGTGAATGGTAATAAGGAGGTGTTTGTTGCTAGTCCTGTTACTCCCAATGTTAGTCCAACTGAAAACAGCAATAAGGAGGTGTTTGGTGTTCCGAATAACTCTGCTGACTGTTCTGTGAATCCTAATGTAAGTTCTCCTGTGATTTGTAATAACGATGTGCATGACACAACTCAGCTGAGTGATGAAAGATATGTGAATAATGTGAATAGTTATGGAAATGTAAAGGCCACTACACCTAACACAAATAACACAAACAGTACAAATATGTCTTGTGCAAAAGTGGTGAATAATAACACATATAAGGATGATAATAATCTTGAGTTTAAACCGACACTCCTTAATGAGGATGGTACTGAATTTGTTATTTTTGATGAGGAATTGGTTACTCAAGGAAGCTTAAAATGGAACTCTACAATTTGTGGGTATTTTGACGGGTGCAGAATGGGTGCAAATGAGCTTAATTACCATTTAAGAAGAATGTAGAGTAAGTATGGCTTAACTGATGTTAAAGTAAATTCTAATGGTGAATGTTTTTCAAGTTTAAAAAGAGGAAGGTATGCATGACGTGCTTAGGCTAGGTCCTTGATTGTGAATAACATACCACTTTTGTTCAAAAATGGGATCCGATTATGAGAATGGAGAAGAAGGAAATGAACAAAATTCCTATTTGGGCAAAATTAACAAATGTTCCATTGGAAGTTTGGAGTAAGGAGGATTAGTGATCTTGCTAGCGCCTTGGTACCTCTTTGATTATGGACAATATGACTACTCAAATGTGTAAAATTGGTATAGGAAAGTAGACTATGCTAGAGTTTTAGTTGAGTTTGATGTGAATAAGGGTTTTAAGGACAAAATACACATTCAAGATAGAAGTAAGGACAATGTGGTTAAAAGAACAAAACGTGAATGTAGAATACATGTGGAAACCTAAGATATCTGAATTGTTGTGCGGTGTTTGGACATAATACTAAAGAATGTGGTAAAAGGCCTAGGACAAAATTGAATTGGAAGAAGATAAAAGGAAGAATGAGAGTAAATAGGTCAATGTAAATGAATTCATGGAAGTCAACTATAACTGAAGAGGAAGGATAAAGGTATATAGTAGTGAAGCAAGGAATCAAGATGGGTATAATGCTGGTACAAGAAGGAATGGTAATGTTTGGAAAAATAGAATGTAAATAATGCAAATATAGTCCAAGTAAACCACTGTTGAGAAAAGTGTGGATCAAGTCGGGCAATAGAATACTAAGAAAGCATGGACTCTCCAGAAAGATAAGATCCATGCTATGAAACAAAGTGCAAATAAGTATGTTGTATTAATAAATGTTAGTGCAAATATTACGATATTTAATCTATACATTCTCATTTGTTTTGTTGATGACAAACATGTAACTTGTAATACATAACGTAAAATGTATAAGTTACTTGTAATTATATATTGTCTCAACACCTCTCGACGACTCAAGTCCTTGTATGCTACAACACAGTTCGTACATGTTTGTTATGTTGCGTTATGATCAAACCCCAACAAACCATTAAAACATGTTTAGTTAAATAGTTTATGTATAACAACTAGTGTTTACATATTGGGTAAATATATACATAACTAGTATGTATTATAATGGGTAATATAAATGGGTAGAAACTTAAGTATTTGACCCATTGACCAAATACATTGAATGTAGTTGGATAAAACCCAAAGTCTAGAAACATTGTACCTTGGTGGGCACTCATAACCCATTTGACTAGATGCATTGCATCCATTAGATACATTGTATCTAATCTAATACCCATGGATCAACCCATAACCCATTTGACTAGATGCATTGCATCCATTAGATACATTGTATCTAATCTAATACCCATGGACCAACCCATAACCTATTTGACTAGATGCATTGCATCTTGTAGATACATTGAATCTACTTGGTACCCATAACCCATGACCCATGACCCAAAACCCATGGGTAAGGGGCGTCCACGGATCCCCAAGATACATCGGACGGATCCTCAAGGAGGGATCCCTGGGATCCGGGGAACAGTGGCTAGTTTTCTTCTATAAATAGTAAGCCATTTCTTCATTGTTTCACACACCTTTACACATAGTTTCTCTCCACCATTTCTAGGATATTTAGATCATTAGGAAACATGTAAACCACCCTCATCTCATATGATCATAATGCTTCTAACTTTCATTTGTTGTAAGCATACTCCCGAAGTGATCCTCCAAAGCAAGCTTAGAGATCTTGCATCCTTACCTACTGAAGTGATCACCCATCACAAGCATACAAGCACATGAAGATCTTCTACAACAAGCTTGGGAAACTTGTCATCTTCATCCATAGAAGACTAACTACATCATGCTTTGTGTTCTTGATGTTTAGTTTAGGACTTCATATCCATTAGACACATTGTCTTGGATATTGTCTAGTATCATATTCTTGTATCTATGACTAGACTAGATGGTTTATGTGTTTGTGCCATAAAACACAAGGTTTGTTATGTTGGGCCACAAAACATAACGGGTATCATAGAAGTCAAGTCACAAGGCATTAGTGAAGGGTGCCTAGAGATCGAGTCAAAGGCATTAGTGAAAGGTGCCTAAGGTGTACATTCGATATGGTGTGATTCGATGTACAAGATAGATTAGTATTGGGTCAAAGGATATTGATATCCTTGATGGTGCTGTAATAAGGAGTGGGTCTCCTTTGGGATTAGGTGTTGTGTAGTGTTGGGTAGTAGTTCCTCCATTGTAATGGAACTCGGTACTTAGCCTAGTACCGGATAAAGGGTAGGCGACGTTGTGTAGGTGTGGTTCACCTTGGTGTGAAAGAACCCGGTGGTTAGCCTAGTACCGGAAAAAGAGTAGGCGACGTTGTGAAGGCTTCTCCGCTATAAGGAGTTGGTGTCGTGTAGTGTTTATGAACTCTCGAGTAGGTGACTCGGGGAGTGGAGTAGGGCAAGGAAGGTGTCCTTGTAGCCGAACCACTATAAATCCTCATGTTGGTTTGTTTAACCTTTTACTTATCGCTTTACGTTTATTCTTGCATTACATTGTGGTTGATGTCTATGTTTGTGATACATACTTGGTCTTTCATATAATCATAAACTATATTTAACACTTTACATATTATGACACGCTTGATCAAGAAAAAGCAACCGGACTAATAATGGTGAAACTTGATTTATAATGAACCATTAATCTTGCGGAATCTTATGTGATATTAAGGGGTTGGCCTTACATGCCGTAATGCGTTAAATGCATCCTCGCGTCGAGATTAGCAAATGCAATGGTTTATACTATATTTGATACAAAAGTTTTAAGTTTGAAACGGAACGTATTCACCCCCACGTTTTCACAATTGGTATCGAGCGGGTTGGCTCTAGTTTTAAAACAAATGGTTTTCAAAACGAGTAAGGTCCTTGTATCAAATTTTGGTGAAGTCAAGCATAATATGAAAAGTGTTTTGTTGATTTTTTTCTTTGAAGTTTTGTTGTTAGATATCTTGTTAATCAAGCTTGAATAAAGGTAAAATGGATAATATAACTTCACTAAAAGTCTACAAAGGTTAAACCTTTTCGTCGGGTCAAAACATGCATTTTGTAATTTCGTGTCGATCCACGGATCCCTCAGTTACACTGGACGGATCCTCAAGCAAGGGATCCGTGGGATCCGTGGTACGTAAGACGATTTTGTCGAATTTCAAAATTCATAACTAATTAACCGTAAGTCGTTAGAAGTCGTGCCACCTATCGTTTTAAAGGTATTTGAGTCTACTTTCATTTAAAATGATTTCATAAACTGATTCAAAACAAAATTTACAGAATCATTGATTTATAATAGAAAGTCATTTTTCGGTCATAACTTTTGCACAAACTTTTGATCTAATTCGAGACGGATGTTTTCGTCTTTGAATAACAATGTGTCCTCTTTTGAAATTAAGGTTTTGATCATATTTTATAAAAGAAACTAATCAAGCTTGGTATACATGTTTATATTTAACACAAAGCGATGAAAAGAACTTTCGTATGCTATGCTAAATGATAAATTGTCTTCCTTGCATTACTTGATTATTTGCTTATCTCAAATAGCTTTTGTGCTTGTTTGATTGAATAACATATGTGGTTTCCTTACCTTGCTATTCATTCTCTTGCTTGTCGATTTAGTAATTTTCTACTAATCAATGTGCTACTTGAAGGAGTGTCTGGGATAACATCTAGTTGTGTCGAAAATGTTAGTTTTATAAGTTGAAAATGTTTAAAACATATAACACACTAAATGGATTTTTGATTGAGTTTGTCATGTGTGCAACATAAATGTTTTATGCGCTTATATGATTTCTTGATTTCATATTTTCTTGTATCGTTTTCTAAAAATAACAAGAATATATACCGGATCATAACCTACACTTGTGTTGATGATGTACTCTCCCGTTTTCCTTTTCATGATCGCTCTCCAAGCTTCATAGTAGGATTGACAACTTGATTATTTCATCCGATATACTCAAGTAAATTATTTTGCAACGCAAATATAATTGTTCATATCCGAAAGTCCAAACTCGAGCTTTCCAACAACATATGTTGAACTAGCTCATCCAACCATTTTTTTGTTCACCATATGGACAATTTTTTTTTAACATGACACCTTCGTCACCTTAGTTGTTTCAAGTATAATATTAATAAAAACGAAGCAAAGTATCATCATTGTTACTCTTCGATAGGCCATTGTAGGAATATAAATTTTCCTAACTTGAGAATGAATACTGGAGAACTTATTGCACTAGAAACTCAATTTGACCTAACGGTTGAATTGCTTCCTTGATAGAAGTTGGGTATGTGGAATCGCCGTAAAATGGTCGTGTTTAGCCGTAATTGAGCACCGCTAGTAATAGTCTCATATTCATTCTCTCACTTGAGAAATTTATACTCCTATGTTTTCCTAAAGTAAGTTTACAATGGAAATACTTTGCATTGTCTTAGGATTACTAATCAAACAAGTTGTAAAATTAATTTTCTTTTAGTTAATCACAACCACTTGCCTCATCAAGCGATTATCTTGCTTTGATCGAGAAGAGCTACATGACTTCATGGATGAAGCTCATTGTATGCTAATCATCATCCGTAATAACTAGATTGTCCTAAACTAGCACCTCACAACTCTTTTGTCTTGAACACCATCATATGCTCTTTTCTTTCAAGACACATACCTTGCATGTCATTGTTAGTGTAAATGATTTACTAATCTAGACCGTAAATTTGTTTTAGGCTTCTTGAATAGTGCTTGTTAAGTTTGCTAAACCTTTGTGTTATTTGTGAGCTCGATCTCATTTGATTGCCTATATGTGATCTCTACATGCTCTCCTTGCTTTGCTTAACGTGTATACATGTGTGCTTCTTGTAAAATCATTAGCTACCATCAATCATTTCTCTTGATCATTTAAGTCCATCTTCATGTAAGACACTTAATAGACTCGAGTAACTTAGGATATGTAGGTGCTAGACCTTGCTAGAACCCAATCACCTCTTTTTCACCTCATCATTAGCCGGATCCCTAGACTTAAGCTAGCCGGATCCTCTAGTGAGGGAACCGTGGAACCGTGGAACAAGAGGGTACATTATCTCTTTAGATAATCATTTCAAATTTCCTTTTTCCACACAAGCACTTGTTCAACACTTAGGATTATCAGTTTCTTATATGTTTATAAATGAGTTGCATTTATATGATTCTTTACGTGTTCTTTCTTTTCGTTTCATGATTTTATGTGAACAATTTATCCATTTGTATAAATGTTTTCCTTTTGTACTAACTCTTTTGGATTCTTGTAGGATGACAATGGTCGATTTCATCATCAAGTCAAGTTGTGCTCATTCGCACATTTTTTTATTCCTAATCTTGCATCATCCTAACCATCTTACTCCACTTTTATCACTACTCACAAAGTCATCATGTCTACCACCTCTATTGAGTCATCAACCAAGTCAAAGATTCACCTTGATACCTTTCATCATCATCCCTTGCTAATCTTGAGTCTCTTTATTACCTAGTAATACTTGACCTCTCATCACCTCTACCACAACTTCCATACCTCTAAGTCATAATGATGATTTCTATCATTATCACCGTGTCCAAGGTCTAGTTCATGAACTACGTGATGAAGTATGTCTCATGTTCTACCACATCCTACTTGTGTCAACCACAACCTCAAACCACAAGCTTATTGTGTCAACCACATCCTACAAGTGTCTCACTACCACTACAATTCATGGTCGCTCAACCATCCTCCACAAACATCTATGTTGTCAAAAGCCAAGTGAATTTCGTAATG
Organism: Chrysanthemum lavandulifolium; assembly: GCA_022545495.1. NCBI lineage: Eukaryota > Viridiplantae > Streptophyta > Magnoliopsida > Asterales > Asteraceae > Chrysanthemum > Chrysanthemum lavandulifolium. Next base: position 74,059,387 of record CM040240.1, read on the forward strand.
AAATGCGTCTCATCCCTAAGCACATTTTTTTCTTACCTTGAACAAACCTTACAACCTCTAAACCAACCATGATGATGCAAGTAGTAGGATTATTCTCTTTTGACACTAATCCTTTCTTTGTAGGTTCATATATATACACTTTGATGTGTATGGGATTCATCTTTGTAGGTTCACTATTTATGGATGAAGCACTTTTTACACTATTTTTTTTGTAGGTTCTTCTTGACGCCTCGAGCTGGGGAGCTTCCGTCGAGCATTTATAAAGTGCATCATATGACTTACTCGCCCAAGGACTAATATAATTTTGCACTAACTTTTGTTTTGTAGATTTTCAAAACACACTAGGAGAACTTGACGCCTCAATAAAGGGAGTTTTTTGTCAAAGCAAAAACATTGCAAATTTTGCAATAATTTCGTCTTAGCCTTCCTAAAATACTTGACGCCTTTAACAAGGGGAGCAACCGTCAAGGGGAGCATGCACATTCATTCTTCAAAATTCCTTTATGTTTCAACAAAAGGAGATTTCTTTCTCATCATATATTTTTCCTTTTTTTTTTTCTTAACACTAACCTTGATGTAGGTTAAGCCTCAAAATTTGATCCATTGAGCCGTTGGCAATAATGGTTATAATTCAAAGGATCTTTCTATTTTTTGTGTGATTCTCTAGGTTCCTCTTAAAGGCGAGATCACCACCTTTTGAAGACGCAAGCTCAAGGTCATGAGTTGCTAAGCTTCGTCATTAGTGTTTCGTGTTGAAGGTATTGGCGTGGTGTGCCAATTGGAGCAATAAGGTGTTTTTATTTTAACTTCACTAGGGATGATGCAAACTCGCCATTCTTGGGAGAAATTCAGTTTAAAGGACACACCCTTTTTGTTTCGACAAAATGGGTAGAAGAGTGTAAACGGAGAAGGTAATGTATAGAAAGTACGGACATAAGTAACTTTGACATTTTACCTATCTATTACGTTTACATATATTTTGTCATCATCAAAAAAGGGGAGATTGTTAGTGCAAATATTACGATATTTAATCTATACATTCTCATTTGTTTTGTTGATGACAAACATGTAACTTGTAATACATAACGTAAAATGTATAAGTTACTTGTAATTATATATTGTCTCAACACCTCTCGACGACTCAAGTCCTTGTATGCTACAACACAAAGTTCGTACATGTTTGTTATGTTGCGTTATGATCAAACCCCCAACAAACCATTAAAACATGTTTAGTTAAATAGTTTATGTATAACAACTAGTGTTTACATATTGGGTAAATATATACATAACTAGTATGTATTATAATGGGTAATATAAATGGGTAGAAACTTAAGTATTTGACCCATTGACCAAATACATTGAATGTAGTTGGATAAAACCCAAAGTCTAGAAACATTGTACCTTGGTGGGCACTCATAACCCATTTGACTAGATGCATTGCATCCATTAGATACATTGTATCTAATCTAATACCCATGGATCAACCCATAACCCATTTGACTAGATGCATTGCATCCATTAGATACATTGTATCTAATCTAATACCCATGGATCAACCCATAACCCATTTGACTAGATGCATTGCATCTTGTAGATACATTGAATCTACTTGGTACCTATAACCCATGACCCATGACCCAAAACCCATGGGTAAAGGAGCGTCCCACGGATCCCCGAAGATCGGACGGATCCTCGAGAGAGGGATCCGTGGGATCCGGGGAACGATGGCTAGTTTTCTTCTATAAATAGTAAGCCATTTCTTCATTGTTTCACACACCTTTACACATAGTTTCTCTCCACCATTTCTAGGATATTTAGATCATTAGGAAACATGTAAACCACCCTCATCTCATATGATCATAATGCTTCTAACTTTCATTTGTTGTAAGCATACTCTCAAGTGATCCTCCAAAGCAAGCTTAGAGATCTTGCATCCTTACCTCATCAAGTGATCACCCATCACAAGCATACAAGCACATGAAGATCTTCTACAACAAGCTTGGGAAACTTGTCATCTTCATCCATAGAAGACTAACTACATCATGCTTTGTGTTCTTGATGTTTAGTTTAGGACTTCATATCCATTAGACACATTGTCTTGGATATTGTCTAGTATCATATTCTTGTATCTATGACTAGACTAGATGGTTTATGTGTTTGTGCCATAAAACACAAGGTTTGTTATGTTGGGCCACAAAACATAATGGGTATCATAGAAGTCAAGTCACAAGGCATTAGTGAAGGGTGCCTAGAGATCGAGTCAAAGGCATTAGTGAAAGGTGCCTAAAGTGTACATTCGATATGGTGTGATTCGATGTACAAGATAGATTAGTATTGGGTCAAAGGATATTGATATCCTTGATGGTGCTGTAATAAGGAGTGGGTCTCCTTTGGGATTAGGTGTTGTGTAGTGTTGGGTAGTAGTTCCTCCATTGTAATGGAACTCGGTACTTAGCCTAGTACCGGATAAAGGGTAGGCGACGTTGTGGTAGGTGTGGTTCACCTTGGTGTGAAAGAACCCGGTGGTTAGCCTAGTACCGGAAAAAGAGTAGGCGACGTTGTGAAGGCTTCTCCGCCATAAGGAGTTGGTGTCGTGTAGTGTTTACGAACTCGAGTAGGTGACTCGGGAGTGGAGTAGGGCAAGGAAGGTGTCCTTGTAGCCGAACCACTATAAATCCTCGTGTTGGTTTGTCTATCCTTTTACTTATCGCTTTACGTTTATTCTTGCATTACATTGTGGTTGATGTCTATGTTTGTGATACATACTTGGTCTTTCATATAGTCATAAACTATATTTAACACTTTACATATTATGACACGCTTGATCAAGAAAAAGCAACCGGACTAATAATGGTGAAACTTGATTTATAATGAACCATTAATCTTTGGAATCTTATGTGATATTAAGGGTTGGCCTTACATGCCGTAATGCGTTAAATGCATCCTCGCGTCGAGATTAGCAAATGCAATGGTTTATACTATATTTGATACAAAAGTTTTAAGTTTGAAAGAAACGTATTCACCCCCTACGTTTTCACACTACTATTAGTCCCGTTACACCCATGTTTGTAACCGCCTTAACCACTCACCAAAAGTTCAAGATGGAACAAGGCGACGATGTTACACCCCACCGGTTTTCTCGACCTTAACACCATTACCGCCATACACGATTTACCCCCAATAACAACCTCGTCACACAATCTCATCCCGAAATAAGACATGATCATCAGCTCGATATATTCGCAAATCTAGAACCCGTGAGTAGCTCAACCTCGTTGAGGCCAACTAGGAAGCACTCGAAGGCGTTTAACGAAAGCCCGTGAGAATACAAGTCCCGGGCGAAGCACAAGGGGGAATTGGAATACTTAGTGTCGACCACAATGAAATGATTGAAGCGGAACCAAGACCTCCCATTAGAAGAACGATGCGCCCTGCCGGGAAGGGTCTCCAACCATTCAAGGCTAAATGAGAATCCTCCTACAAGAAGCAACCTCGGAGAAAATGATGGGGTTAATTTATCTCCTTTATTAGCCGCACACTGGGAAGAAGATAAGTGGGGTCCCGTTACGCCTTCACACGCATCCGGGCGTTGAAGGAAGTCTATTCTTGAAAATGTGGAGGAAACCTTCTCCCATGGTATGTATTCTCACTTTAAACTCGGTTTTATCCATACGATTTATATCCTCCTTTGAACGGACAAACCAACAATAATAACTTCCCTAACCACTATGGAACTGTACCTTTTGTCCTATATCCTACATACATACCATATCCCAGGGGGGAAACCACGATTTGGGCACCCTCTCAACCTACTCCACGCACCTAAGCCATAACCCATACAACGCTGCTCCTGCATATAACCAGCCTGTAAATTGCTTATACCCATGACCCATGAGAACTGTTACACCTCTCGGGATATGGGTTAAAGACTACCCCTTACCCGATGTGTTGAAAACACCGTCGCACAAGAGCTTTGATCAGGGAATATTGGGAAACATGGCCAAATCTCCAAGAGAAATATTGGAAACTGAAAAGATGGCGATGGATTTCAAATCACCACCTCGATTGATAGCCAAAGGGACAAATAGAGACCCGACCAAGTTTTGCCACTTCCATGAAAGCCATGGCCATGAGACAAATCACTGTGAGGAATTGAGAAAGAAAATCAAAGAAGTCATTTAAATATGGGCAATTGGCACATTTGGTGGAAGACATAAAGAAAGGGAAAGAAAAGATGACTGATACCTAAATGGGGGAATGAAAGGAGGAAGATAATAGAGCAGTTATAGTCGAAACACACATACTTATGGTCTAGCAAAATGATCCAAACACTAAGAGAGAGGTGGTAGAGCATGAGCTGTGTAGAATCGATGAAATAACTTTTCCTTCGGTGATAAACCAAACTCCCTCGACAAACCTTGTCGTCATCAAAGTACTAATCAATGGAAGGCAGGTCAACAAAGCATATATGGACTGTAGAAGCTCCTCCGAAGTCATATGTGAGCATTGCAACCTCAAGCTAAAATAGTCAATCCGATTACAAAGGGTAGATTCTAAACTACCTCTAGTAGGATTTTCAGGAGAACACTCATGGCCTTTAGGCGAAGTACCTTTGGAGATCATGATTGGGGAAACAAAATTTTAAAGAACAGAAGTTCTTGCCGCAATCGCCGGATCGAATCCCCCACAACCTCTGTTGGGAGGACATCTATGCAAAGATGGGAATTGTAGTGTCCACCATACACGCGGCAATAAAGTTCCAAACGCCATTAGGAACATGAATAGTTTACTCAAGCTATGATGGGGAGAAGATAAAAGACATCAAAAATAGGGCTAAGAAGAGCCATCTAGACTCTTCAAAATCAATCCTTAGATGTTTAGATGCCGAAGAACGTGTTATAGTTAATGAATCATTTCCTGAGCAAACGGTGGTAATCGGCAAACAGCTTTCGACAAGCTTCAAAAGAGAATTGCGAAGCCTTCTTCGAGCTAACGCAGATGTATTCGCATGGACATATACGTACATGACTGACGTCCCTCGAACACTAATGACCGACACAAAACCCTTCAGCACGAAACATCGGCCCAATGAGTACAACCATATTGAACCGATAAAACAAAAATGTCAGGGTTTGGCCTCCGAAAGAAGTGCAGCCAGCTGTAAGGAGGTTGGCGAGCTTACAAAAGCAGGAATACTCAGGGAGCTAAAATATCAGAGTTGGGTTGCGAACCCAATGATGGTTAAAAAGAGTGACGGGGATGGCATATGTATGTCGACTTCACCGACATCAACAAAGCATGCCCAAAAGATTGTTATCCCTTACCCGAGATCGATTGGAAGGTCGAATATCTTTGAGACTTTCGCCTAAAATGTTTCTTAGATGCATACAAGGGGTACCACCAGATACAAATGGCTAAAGAAGATGAAGAAATAATAGCTTTCTATACCGGTAAAGGTGTCTATTGTTACAAGAAGATGTCCTTGGGTTAAAGAATGCATGAGCCACTTACCGATTAGTGGATAAAGCTTTCAACAAACATATAGGAAGAAACTTAGAAGCCTATGTTGATGATATGGTTATTAAAAGCAGAGCGAGAGGAAGACTTATTACTCGACATCCAAGAAACCTTCGATCAACTTTGGGTAATCAACATGAAGCTCAACCCTAAGAAGTATTCTTTTGGCATTGAGGAAGGGTAGTTCTTAGAGCATCTCATAACTAAGCAAGGCATCAAAGCCAACCCTTCGAAGGTTAAGGCAATAACTGACTTGCAACCTCCAAAACCACTAAAGGATGTACATAGCCTCAATGGAAAGCTTGCTGCTCTAAGTAGGTTTCTGTCAAAAGGAGCAAATAAGTCCCTACCATTCTTTAAAATGCTAAAAGGTTGTGTGGATAAGAAAAAATTTCGATGGAGTCAAGACGCAGTGGAAGCATTTCAGAAAATGAAAGAATTCATAGAAGTACTACCAACACTGACCACCCCAATCGAAGGTGAAGTGTTGTTTGTGTATATCGCAGCCTCTAACGAGACCATAAGTGCGGTGTTACTAGCAGAAAGATAGAAGAAACAAATCCCAATATACTTTTTCAAATAGGTGTTGCAGGAGCCAAGATGAATTATCCGAGTTGGAAAATGGGTACTAGCTCCAGTTCATGCAGCAAGAAGGCTTCGACGGTACTGTGCCAATCCCATAACGGTGCTAATGAACAAGCCAATCAAATAGGTGTTGTCCAAACCGAGAAATCGGGAAGGTCGCTCAAATGGGCTATAGAATTGGGAGAGCATGAAATAGAATTTAAAGGAAGGAACATAATAAAGGGACAAATATTGAAGATTTTCCGTGGAAACACCATGCAATCTGGATAAGAACAAGGTCATTGCAAAACCGTCCCCGAAGGAAAAGAAGGATGGAAGCTATACACAGATGGAGCCTCAAGTCTCGATGGATCATGAGTAGGTTTAATGTTTATCAACTGAAGGAAATTAGTTCACGTATGCCCTTCGGTTTGAATTCAAAACCACTAACCTTGATACATAATATGAAACCCTTTCAACAGGTCTTCAGATAGCCAACGAAATGGGCATAGAAAACTTATTAGTATGCGTGGACTCACAGTTAGTGGCAAATCAAGTTAAAGGGATATTCAAAGAAAGACAAGTTTCCATCAAACGATACTTGGATAAGGCAAAGGAGCTTTTGGAAAGCTTCAGTACTTATACCATGGAACATGTCCGAGGGAACCAAAACAAGAAGGCATGCACCTTAAACAAGCTAGCCTCAATGGCCTTCATACATCTTACAAAGGAAGTTTTGGTCGAAGTATTGCCTAAAAGATCCATATAGCGATAAGAGGTTCGAACGTAATATTTGAGGAAGAAGAAAATTGGATTACACCAATTAGGGAATACCTAATATGTGGCATCTTAACTACGGATGCAAAAATGGCTAGAAAGATAAGAATCAAGGCTCTACAATACCGGATCATTGGTGACAACTTGTACAACATATCTTTTCTTTCACCATAGCTACGATGCTTAGGACCTAAGCAAGCTTCGAAGGTTATCCACGAAATACATGAAGGTTCATGCAGTCTTCATGATGGACCCCGATCAGTCATTTCTAAGATCACAAAGTTAGGTTATTATTGGCCTTCAGTGCATAGGGATGCCGTAGAGGAAATCCAGAAATGTGAAGCCTGTCAGATCATTCAAAAGTGCCTAGGATGCGACCAGGATACGACATCAATCACGTCAGCTTGGCCTTTTTGTCAATGGGGAATTGATATTATGGGACCCCTCCTTGAAGCTCCCGAGCGAGTGAGGTTTTTAGTGGTTGCCATCGACTACTTCACTAAATGGGTCGAAGCCAAACCTTTGGCATCTATCACTGGGAGGCATATAGAAAAGTTCGTATAGGAGCATATAATCTATAGATTTGGAGTACCATATATCATCATCTCAGAAAATGGGAAACAATTTGCGAAAGAAAGTTTCCCGCCTTTTGCAAAGGTCCGAAAATTCAACAATCTCTCACGCCTGTACCATCCTCAAGGTAACGCCAAGTGGAGGTCAACAATAGAGACAACATAAAGGTATAGAACGATGATGGGACGAAGCCATCATGGTTGGGTAGACGATTACCCTGTGTCCTATGGGCCAACATAAGACATCTAATGTCAAGCAACGGAGATACTCCTTTCATTCTAACTTATGGCTAAGAAGTTGTCATTTCGAAGAAATAAGTGTAGAAACCGAGAGAACAGATGTACAAATTGGCATAGAATGAACAACAACTCAGAGAAACTTGGATCTATTGGAAGAACAGAGAAATAGCTTCAATCCATGGGCTAGCTACAACCGTAAACTCGAAATAAACTACAACAAAAGAGTCCGACCCTACGCTTAAACCAGAGAGCAAGTACTTAATTAAACAATGCAAGCAAAACCGAGTATCCGGGAAAAGAGGACCTACATGGGTGGGACCTTATGTCGTGAAAGAATCTTATGGCAAGGGAGCCTATAAGCTCAAAACCCTTTCAGGAGAACCCATCGAAAGCACATGGAATGGTTCTAACCTTCATAAGTTTTACATGTAAAACTTGCTTTATCTTCATACTCATCTCAAAAGTGGATGATCAGACTCCTTCTCACGTGGGAAAAAAGCATTATGGGTAGGCATCTAAGTTTTCATTCTAATGACGTAATCCTTGCCACCATATTAATGATACAAAACATTTCCCACAAATCTCTTATGTCATTTTTTATTACAAAGATTTGTTAAGTCAAGTCATTTATAAGTTTTCGCCGAAAGGATGAAGATAGGTATGTATACCTTCTAGCTCAATATACATCAAATACATTTCGCGTTAACTTCCCAAATACTTCTGTCGAAGCCTTACTGAGAGAAGATGGAGTAGGTCGTGACCCTCCGTCAGCATGCGAAGTACAACATGTATATTCTTGGTGCATGAGTTACATACAATATGGCTTTCAATCTATGAAACCTTAGTATGTAACATTTTTAAGCGTTGAAAAATGGCGTAGGAGAAGGCAGCATATAATAAAGGCTAAACAATAGCAAAACCTAACATAGCAAAGTCTTAATATGGCCGCAGGCTAAATAAGAGACAAAATAAAAAGTCATAAGAGGGTACAAACCACCCTCGGGGTAAAGACATTGCCAACAAGGCAATCTTCATTTCAGAGGAAATTTGGAGCGAGGAGCAAAAGGGTTAAGCTTAGTCAAGACATTCGCTTTTCTCGTAGAAGGAGGTTTTATCTTACGAGGTTTCTTGGACAACAAATCTTCCAATGGAGCGGCAGGATCCAAGGTCGTTTCACCAAAACGGGTACTCATAGCTGCGTAGGCATTACCGCCTTGTTATAATCCCGCCAATGGTAGGACGGTAGCAAGAAACCAGAGAGAGACCTATCGCTTGATCTTCAGTAACCTCCTCGAGTACCTTGCACCTGCCAAAAAATATTGCTTTCCTCACAAGATTTCCCATGAGAGCCCCAACCTCATCACTATGGATTAACTCCATAGCAATATAAGGAACAACTTTTGAAACTACCTCTGCCCTATCCTTTTGAAGCATGCAAAATCGAAGTTTAAACCGTCAATATCCTCTCAGAGATTTCCACCTCTCCTTGTTTGGACCTCTCATTTTCCAGGTTTTCACACTTGGTCTCAAGTATTGCCATTTTCTCCTTACAACCAACCTATTTCTTCTCACCTACTATCAACCTTCCATATTCGGGCTTGGTAATAATCACGTTGACCTTGAGTGTATCGACCTCTTGACGGTTGGTCGATAACTAAGGATTCTTCTCAAAATCCTCCATAGCCTCACAACAATTTCGCTCTAGCTCTTTATACTTTTGGTCTATGTCCTTCTCTTTTGCAAGCATTTCATCCATATACTCGAGCCCTCTTCGTAGCTTTCGACAACCCCTTTATCCAAAGCGACAGACGAGTATAACTTTATCATGCAAATCACATAACTTCTCAAGGTTCAAGAGATCGACAGCCTTTCCAGTCAAGGAGTGATTCGAGAAACCAACGGTGACATGCAAGGGCATTCAATAATTCCTTTGTGCTGGGAAGGCCTCTGAAGAAAGCGATTAAAAAAGCACAACAACAAGATTCATCGAGAAGATCATCCTCATTTGGAATTTCAAGAGGTTTAGAAGATCTGCAGAATTGCCTTTATTAGAAATATTCATTAGCTTTACCAAGGATGTATGGGCAACCATCTTTCTTTTGGAGACACATTACTACCACCTTTTTATCTTTTAATCGATCACATATGCCGAAGAAGAAACCCCGATGATCTCCACATCATCGTTAAGGATCCTTAATCGCTACATTCTCAACTTTTGGGTTAGGCTCCACATGACTAAAGGTTCTATGTAGGTCGTTTTGAGCAGATCATTGTTAATAGATACATAGGGCAAGCCGTCACCGTAGTCACCTTTGGCAGAGTCCCTCATTATAAAGTCCCTATCGTTATCATTCCCAGCAACCACAAAGTTCCGGAAGGTCATCGCTGCAAGACAGAACAAGAAAGTTGAAAATCAGAAGATACGTTGTGATTTAAATGAAATGATATATACCACATACTTTCACCACGGCGAAGTATCACAGGCTTCAGGGGGCTATGTTTCCATGTTTCAATTATCCCAGCCATATATAATATGGGTTCAGGAAAGGTTTGCGCAGTAGGATAATGAGCCAGACATTAATATGAGGGATTTCTTCGAATAGCAAGAGGTAAGGGATCTTTAAATTGTTTCTTGTTCAGTTGGTTTGCTTCTTCTATTAAAGCAGGATAATCTGAAGGCACAATACTATCCTGAATATAGAATAAGTTTCGTTTCCAGTCTCTAATGTTGGTAAACGGTTTGCGGAATAGGTATGGGCCTTCAGCTTCACCCCTTTTCGAAAAGGTAAGCCAGTCACCCACAGGACCTAGGTTAAGAAAGCCCCTCATAACATATAAAGAAGGCTTCAATCCATAAGCTTTGCACATAACGATGAATGTGGTAAGTTAAACGGATTAAACCTAGATATGTGTACATCATAATACTGTAAACTTCACAGAAATGCTTGTGAAGCGGTATTTTTAAATTTGATTGAAGGAATAAATGCATATATAGCCCCACATATCCTTTGGGGGCATCAAAGATGGATTGATCCTCGGTAGGCAAAATTATTTTATGTTCTTTAGGGATGTGATATTTTTTCAAAAGGTCATTTAGTCTTTCCATAGACAAAGTACATTTTTGGATCCTGATCACACGTTTCGCATCCATCACACACACTGAAAACGCAATTCATAAATAAAGATTGAAATTACCTTTCTTAATCGGAAGGCTTGATGGGTGCTAAATGTGTGATTTTCTAATCTATGGGTTTTGGCAGGGTAACCGTATTTATACCGAAGTAATGTTAGGTTTTCGTTATTAAGATTTCAGAACCTATTTTTTTAATTTTTTTAAAAGATGATTAGTTGACTGGAGAAATCCAGATATTCTTGCTCTTGCCGAGGCGCATAAATTGTAAAGTTGGTTAGTAGCGATATCCTGCATTTTGGTAGACTTTAAACTTCAAAATACTATATGTCTAGTGTTTAATATGACAGTAATGAACAATATAGAAGTCAAAAGCAATGCATTTCAATGATGTCTTTGCTTCACTTTTGATTGGGGCTTGACAACGCACCTCCGAATCGCTCAAGGCCTCCTTAGAACATGTTCAAACTCACATCTCGGACCTCGTGTTAACCTCTTAAAATCTCTATTGGCCTTAAACTACTTATCCAGAAAGGGCTACCACTTAGGGATTTGTTAATCGAAGCCTCCAACCCTATGGGTAGGATCCTTCAAGATAATAACACGGAGGAGAAGCTTGACCTGGTCATACCCACATCTCACTTCTACCTTAGATTTCCCGCCAAGGTTGAGAACGTGGGCCACTAAACCCGACGGTTACTAGAAATCATGGGACACCCCATGATCCTCGAAATGTGTGCATACAAGATTTCAAGGCTTATTTCTTACACTATAAATAGCCTAGAATGGTAATCATTTATGGTACATTCACTTACACTTATATACTTACTTTAAACTTACATCTATACCATATCAAATACTTATTCGCACATCAGAGCTGGTTCGCAGGGTCCAATCCGTGTTCAATCACTTAACGAAGTGTCTTAATATTTCTTATTTTCAGGTTACAAGCAAGTTCGACAAAGTTCAACATCCAATTCAAGCTTCGATCACCTTAGAAGTCTGGTCGTTGAGATTATTGTACAATCAAACAGGATAATTGTGGATCAGATTTTAAACAAGAAAGTGCAACCTTTAATTCAAATTATAAAAGACTGGACTCAAGACATGAGAGATTATTTTAAGCTCAAATGGGAAGAAGATATATTGAAAAATAAGGAAGACCAAAATGAGCATATTGAGGATGTGATAGATGAGGGGAATAATGCTGCCTAGGGATGGGTAGCAAATGATATCAGAAGTGGTGATGCCTCTATTCTGAATTGATATGATATCCCTATTTTTTCTATGGATTTTAAGATTGCAGCCTGGAACATTAGGAGTATGAATCAGTTAAAGAAGAATGAAGTTTCTTAGTTGATTATGGAAGAACAACTAAGTGTATGTGCAGTCCTTGAGACACATGTGAAACAAAAGAAGCTTGTTAGGATTTAGTAAATCCAAGTATTAAAGAGTCGGTCACCTCAAGTATATGTAATCGTTAGTAAGCTCGTAGTCATAGATTAATATAAGTTAAGTAGTATTTAGTTTAAGTAACACCAGTGGAGGACTGACGGGTCTTACCCACCGTATGCCCGATCCATGACCCGATGGGTGGCGATTTATGTAAAGACTATAAATACTCTCTACCTTCTAAGGTAGAGTTGAGCTCATAATAAGATTTTTCTTTCTCTCACTAAAGTTCCCTAAACCTCTAACTTTCTCTAAAACTCATCTTGTACGCCTACTTGTGATTATGGTTTAGTGTGTTTATGAAATCAATATGTTACAAATGGTATCAAGAGCCATGGTTTTATCATCTCACATATTCTTGGATTTCTAGTGGTTTTAGATGGTTTTTGAGTTTGAAAAAGTTTAGTGGTTTTGCATCATTTAGATCATCTCTAGTGTTAAAGTTTGAATTTTGGGTGTACTTTTGTGTTTAGAATCATTGTATGTGCTTGGGTTTTGCTTTGGTAGCTTGAATCATCGTGGTTGGGTTGTTTTGGATTGAAAAGTGGTGTTTGTTTGATTTTCTAGCTAGCGACTTGAGCTACGGATAATTTGTCTTAGTAGCGACTTGCTTTGTAAGTTGGTAGCGAGTTATAGTAGAAGTTCTTAGCGAGTTGTGCTTAGCGACTTGTTCATTGAGACAAGTCGACAAATAGTACACTTAGTGGATTCTCCACCACGGGTAGCGACTTGGTGAAAGTTCGACTTGTACTTAAGTTTGTTAGCGACTTGGTATTAGCGATTTGGTGCTTAGCGAGTTTCTATTTAGCGACTTGACATCTTAGCGACTTGGTGCTTAGTGAGTTGCTATTTAGCGACTTGACATCTTAGTGACTTGGTGCTTAGCGACTCTTTGTCAAAATTTGCTAGCGACTTGGTTCAAGGTTACTTAGCGAGTTGGTTGATTTTTTTGTATACGGTTTTCTCTTGATTTAGTAAAATCCCGTGAAAGAATCTATTTCCGGTTTAATCATAGAGTTATAAAATCCCGCCTAACTGCTAACATGTCTACCAACATACCTACAATCATCTCCACTGTTGCCGAGGATGTTCAAGCAGCTAGTTCAGATACTCGTCCACCCATGCTTGACAGAACTGACTACGACTCTTGGGCTCAAAGAATCAGATTGTAATGGTGGAGTTGAAAGAAGACAAATGTGGTTTATTATTCACGATAATCCTTGGGTGCTTATTGGGGACTTTAATGTTACATTGAAGACTGGTGAGCACTCAGCTGGCAGTTCATTTATGACCAATGATATGCAAGACGTAATGGATTATGTAAATGATATTGAGATATAAGTCATATGCAGTACCGGTCTGTTCTACACATGGCTTAAATCCCCTTTAAAACCTACATCTAGTATTATGAAGAAACTTGATAGAATCATGGTGAGTGAAGAATTTGTGAAGTCTTTTGCTGCTACATATGGGCAATTTCCACCCTTTTTCACTTATGATCATAGCTCTGTTGTTCTAACAATCCCAAAATGTATCCTAAAATGTCTAAAGCATTCGGGTTTGCTAACTACCTTACTCATAAACCTGAATTTATATCTATGGTCACAGAAGGATGGGACAAAGATGTTGTTGGTTGCAATATGTTTAAGGTGGTTAAGAAGTTAAAAGCTATTAAAAAGCCTCTAAACAGTTTAAATTGGAAGCATGGTGATCTGTTTGAAAGAGTAGTTAAGCTAAAAGAAGAATTAAAAAAATCCAGGTTTCGATGGAAGCAAATCCTCATTGTAATAAAATAAAGTAGAAAGAAGCTGAGTGTTTGGCAATGTACATAGAAGTTGTTACAGATGAAGAGGAGTTTCTTTTTTAAAAACAAAAGTTGAGTGGATGCAAAATGGGGACAGAAATAGCATATTTTTTCACAAAGTTATTCAAAGTAGGAAACAAGTGAATAGAATTATGAGTATTACTTATGAAGATGGAAAGCAAAGGTAGAGGGAGTATGGTTGCTAAGAAGTTTGTTGATCATTTCAAGTGTTTCTTGAGTACGAGTGGATAATGTTGAGCCTATTGTTGATGTTGAGAGCCCTGTTGTTAATAAGCTTTAAGTTGATTCTATATCAATGATTGAGAGGTTACTTCTAATGAGATTAAAGGTGCAATGTTTGAAATTAAGGATGAAAAGCTCCGAGACTCGATGGTTTTACAGTTGCTTTTTCAAAAGGCTTGGAATATTGTGGGGAATGATGTTTGTGTTTTTCAACAATGGGAAGTTACTTGGTGAGATTAACTCAATTGTGATCTCTCTTGTCCCGAAAACTAAATACCCTACAAAAGTATCCGAGTATAGACTCATCGCATGATGTAATGTAATTAACAAATGTATTAGTAAAATAATTACAAACCAAATTAAGGCTTCACTTAATCAATCGTTAATCACAATCAAAGTGTATTTATGCACGGAGGTTAATCCAAGATAATATTCTTCTTACTCAAGAACTGTTAAAGGGTTATAATTGCAAAATAGAGCTAAAGGTGTGCATTGAAAGTGGATATTGCCAAGGCATATGATACAGTTAATTAGAGTTTTTTGGAAGGTGTTCTAAGAGTTTGGTTTTCATGAGAAAATGGTAAAGTGGGTGATGACATGTTTGACTTATGCAACTTTTACTATTAGTATCAATGGTGAGAGGCATGAATACTTTAAAAGTGGTAGGGTCTTAGGAACATTAAGGAGCAAGTAAGACTATAGCTTATGAGTATTAAAGTGAGGAAAATTAAAGCGTACATGAAAAGTGGTTGAGTTATGGGATATTCGATTTCAAACATCGTCAATCATAGGATAAGTTGTATTGGCGTTTGGAATTTAGTTCTCGAGAGGAGTGGTTAGATTTGCGGTTTGAAGAATTGGATTTTCTATGATATAAAATTATAAATGATGTCAAGATGGTCTAATGATATTCCATGGTTGGATCGAGATGGGTATATATAGTTGCATAGTTTCGTTGTTGTGTTTTGTTGCCTTAAGGGTGTTTAGATCCTTGGATAATAGTAGCTAACCTCAAAATTGTTGTTGTTTATTTTGATTACATGCAATTACAATGTGGAGATTCCTTGTACCTTGGAGTCCTAAGCGGGTGTGATTGTGCCTATATTAGCCTCATAGTTTTATCTAGTTTGGCATTGGGAGGAAACCGAAAGCTATGTTTGGCTATGTAGGAGGTCTAATCAATATGGATGTACCATAAAGTAGAGTCTCCCATTGTGAAGGGTAAATGGCTTGGGCGGATGGTGTATCTGGATGGAATAGAGATGAATAAAAGATGATCCTTCTTGGTCCATCCAATATGTTAATACAAATAAGCCTTAAAGACGTTTATTTATATTTTACAATCTTCTAATGTTTTGTCGATAACAAACGTAAAATCATTTTAACGAAACAAATAAATTACGTAAATTGATTGAGCCAATAGTTTACTAACACACTTACATTTTTCATATAAAACACTAAACAAGTAATAGTGCTTTTATGATTTAGTAATGCATATGTACAACAACTAGTGTTTACATATTGGGTAGATATATACATAATTAGTATGTATTATAATGGGTAGAAGTTTAAGTATTTGACTCATTGACCAAATACATTGAATGTAGTTGGGTTTATCCCAAAGTCCATGACCCATACCCATGGAGCATAACCCATAACCCATTGCATGACATCATGCATAAGTCATGAATGGGTATTATCCATGACCCATGGATTTAACCCATGACCCATGGACTAGATGTGTAACACCCCAACCCGACAAGGGCAAAGATGTCACAATACGGTTTCATATCAGAACTTTAAATACTGTACAATAGCGGAAGCCTTTACAAAATATTCAAAAAGAAAACATAAATAGCTAAAGTTCAAAATAAATCTAAGATCTCTATGGTCAAATCTTGCTCTCAGCTCTACTCTCAACCCAGATCAACTATCCCATAAGCTCATCTTGAGTACCTAAAAACCTGCCGTAGGAAAAGAAATGCGGCTGAGCTTACAAAGCCCAGTGAACAGATATATCAAAACGAAAACTAAACAAAAACAGAAATACGAAATGAAATAAAGAAACGAATAACGAAGTCACAGCGGAATGAGGATAATGAATCACCGAGGATTATGCGAAACACGAGATACGTAAACCGGAAGAACAAACAACAAATAAGAACAAACACATAGCATATTGATGACACAAATCAAGCACATCATAATCAACGAGCAATTAATGAATCAGAAATTTAAGTACATATAAGTCAAACGAAATACCGAAAGCTAGCATAAACAACTACTAGAAGTAAACATGTCCTTTACACAAGTCAATTAATCTACCTTTAACACACTTATCCAATATCGTGGCACGGAAAAATAGCAATCAAACGTGGCAAATCACACATACAAATAGAAAACACGGTAGGAAAACTATAACTAAATAAGCAAAAGACATAGCATAGCAATTAGCAAGTTATCAAGTCGATATCATAAGTTAAACCATTTCCCGGATCAAACTTTAGTATAGACAGAATTTAAACATGGCGTATCAAACATAAGCGGAATACGAACACCAACGGATAATCAAAGTTCACGAATTATCTCGAACAATTATACATAATGAACTTACGAACAATCAATTATACACTAGCATAATCATCATACGATCAACAAGGTCACATAATGGTAAACTAACATATAATCGATGACAACATGCGAATCACATGTAAGCATATTAATCATATCCTAGCATGGCAAACGGTAGTCACATAAACATGTCAAAGCATAAACACATTCAATAAACATATAATAATTCAGTATGTAAATGGAAACATTGACAAATACGGAATCATAAATGTAATATCTAATACGTAAATAACAGATCTGATTTAGTTATCTACCACGAGCCCGAACATATCATATCGTAAGTAACTTTCTTATTCGGAGGGGTGACCCGAATACCTTATATAATATGAGAGGAGACCTCAATAACAAATGTGGAGTAGCTAGCTCCAATTTGTGAAAACGCAGATCGCATACCGACATCATTCACCGATAAATCATATCGGATAACAGATCGATCTAGGATGCATCCATCGCCCCACGCATGATATTGGTCATAAAACATAACTTGAGCTCATAAGATAACAGATAAGGGACGTGGCGTAACATCACTCATCGCTTCCTAGAGTCATGTCGAGGTGCATCATCGACACGGACATGGAACCCCCATGACTAGTGAAATATTTTCTCGGGTGTCAAACTAACTTAGGTCAAACAGATTGTCATAAATGACACGATCATAATTCATCATAAGGTCAAACAGATTTACAAATCGAGTTTTCATATCATAAGTTCAAATCGGATGTTTCATGGTTCAATAAATGTAGATTTCGGATAAGCAACGGATCAAACAAATCGAGAAAGGGTTCATATCAACTGCTCGTAAGTCAAAGGTTCATATCACAGCCATATATCATACATTCATAATCGGAATTTCATAATCAAATGTTCATAATCGAAGTTCATTACCTTAAGTTCAAATCGATACAACAAGATTCAACATCTGAGGTTCAAACAAATGAGATTCACATAAAGCGAAGGAATCATAGCAATGGCATAGGGAATCCTAATAAGCATAAGAGAATGACAAAGAAGTGAAAATTATGAGAAACCTTATTGAAAAGGTCGTAATATCATGTACTTATTCAAGCAAATCAACAATGAAAGAAAAATCAAGAAATGAGATCAACACCGCCGCCTTGGAACCTATACTGAATTAGATAACATTCCATAAGAATCGATTCTTGTTTTAGACGGCTTTCCATTTTAGTAGGTTTCTTTATATAGAAGTTAGTTGATATGACGACGAGACACATTATGATAAATAAGTGATTTATGTAATTTAAAGGTCATTTAAGCCGATTTACACAAGTTTAGGGTTTAATATGTAATTATCCCAAAGTGCAAGGTCTAATATGTAAATATACTATTTTATCTTCTTTTACTCATTAAACCCTCCGGTCGTTATATATGTAAATTAAGTCTTAACTCTCAATAATATAATAATAGTACATATTTAGTATAAGTATACATATAGCAAGTGTAAGCCCTGCTTTAACGAGATTAGCATAAGGTTATAAGAGTTAACATATTCAAGTATTTTAGGTTGAGATCCATAAACATATGTGATAATATCAACGACACCTTAATTCCATCTCACGAATATCTTATACGTTGTTTACCTTATTATCGTGTTAATTATGATATACATAAGCCCGTGATATGACCTTAACCTTAACGCGACTAAACTCTTAATTCCAAAACAGATTCACACACCCTTTTAAACCCTTATAAACAGCCCTTAAAGTTACTCCAACGATACACCTTAATAACAATTTATTACACCACTTATAAGGCCTGTTTATGCTGCTTTTAAGGACTCAAACAAAGACATATAATATGTTTTACTATCGTATTTTAGGACCAGCTTTACACATGTATTTAGTCACATAATTAAAGTCAAGAAACTGATTTTAAATGTGTACATAACTCCTTTAATATCCTTTGGTTTATCCTTCCATTTGTATGCGTTTAAAGGTTCCATATGACACGCTTTATAGCGTTAAACACATGACTAGTTCAACCATACACGACCAGATTTTAGAGGCCCCAAAACGCAGGTTTATCAAGGTTCTTAAGATGCCAAACATAGGTTATAATCATACTTATATAGTCCCATTATTTCAGGTTACAAACCCCCTTGATATAACACATATATGACATGGTTAATAGGCTTAAAAGTGCACAAAAGGCTATAAATCCCCACGACCAGAAATTAAACCACACAAGGACCAGAATTTTATTACTTATTAACATGTTTAACAAGGTTTTAGGTCATGACTTTTATGTGATAATTACCAAGTAACATCTTAGCTTTAGGTTACCATTATATGGGACATGTTATTAGGTCTTTACATGACGTGCGTAGGGTTCCAAACACACCGACTGAATAAAGGATAAGGGTTTTGAGGTTACCTTAGTGTAGCGTAAACAAGAGATGAGAACAAGACCAAGATAACCAAACCAAGATCTTTCTTGAGCCCTAAAACTCACGACCAAACATCAGCCTACCACCACCGAATTCAGCCAAGTGGTGCTCCATATTAATGCAAAAGTAACCTGCTAGAAAGCCCTCGAATGCCCTCCTAGGATCAGCTTCAAGTCGACCCAAAGAGAAGAGGGTGAAGAAAAGGGTTTCGGTTCTTTTTGTCTCTGAAGTGAATATTGTGAGGAGATTTTTAGGTTTTCTCTTGTGATATATGGAGTAGGTAGTTAATATTATAAAGGATAAGATCACTTAAGTTAGGCAAAGATTTGGAATTATCATTTAGGCGTGGGAGGGGTCTTATAGCCGAAATTTTGGTACCAAGATTTATACTTCCATATCTTTTATTTTCTCCTTAATATACTTTAATTTATATATTCTATTTTGTAATTAGATTGAATGTATTCACATTTTAATTATGTTACTTCTAGTAGTAAGTTAAATGAAAGAATTCAAAGTTTTTAATAGTTCAATGAAATTTTATTATTACGAGTATTCGTCGAGTTTGATAATTGTACATATTCATCGTCTTTAGGGGCAATATGGTCATTTCACAGTTTAACGTTTTTTAGGGTTTTACAACTCTTCCCCTCTAAAAAAAATTTTCGTCCTCGAAATTGAACAAGACGGAACAGAACGGAAAACGAATCGGATTTCAGAATTTCGAGGAATATAGCGAACGCGAAACTTATCTCAGAACGAACGGATTCTTATCAGAATATTCAAACTCATACTTTTCAGAAATCAAATCAATAGTCAAATACTTATAACAGATAATTATATACTTATCAAAGTAATGGCAGATAACAGATGAGATGCAGAAAATCAAACAACACCCTCTAACTTATTCAGATATCTAATGATGAGAACAACCATATGCATAGACAGAACGAATCCTAACAGTCTTACTAGTCGCAGAAGTACGTGGAGACATACAAGCTTAGGTCAGACATAGCAATCTATAGGTTCACACAGATCATAACGATTTCGATTCCAAGCGCATAAAACTTATACGTAATGTATATCGATTTAAAATCTCACAATTAGGTGCATGCATTTCGCGAATATGAGGATCAAGGATAACGAATATAAGTTCTAGTCCATTCACGCATCAACCCCGTGCATTTCCCAGCACGCCATATGATTTCAATAAGTTCGATTATATGATCTCGGTATTATCACATTGATCGGCGTCATAATACTTGCATCACATAACAAGTTCTTATTGTCATCATATTTTGTCTCGGTCATGACAAAACCACATAACTAATATCGTAACAAAACGGATAACATATAGGTAACAAGTAACATACCAAAATGGACCGAGATACATTCATGCAAAGATATAACACATCGTACAACTTACCATATTACCAAACAAACGAGGCCACCAACTTGCATAAAACGGCCTCATGACTCATTATCGACGATCCGTAAAGAAAAGTCGAGATATACCGTAATGCTAAACGATAAAACTTCATGACTCGAACCAAGTTCGAACGAATCAAAGAAAAGTAATGCCGATCAAAATCACATAGCAAGTTATCAAACCGCCTCAAACGCGCGACAAACGAATCGTAGTAACACAAGTCGCGCCAAATCATATGAAGTAGATGAACCTTCCCACCACCCGTTGAATCATGTCTTCGTCGTTGCGTCTTTGGTTGATTCGGTCCAGCCCTCCGAAGAAGATCCCGATGTCTCTAGCAAAGACGGCAGTTGGGTGTGGCTTCGCTTCACGAGCCTCTCCAAAGACAGAGGCTGCAAAGAACGCAGGTCGGCACCATCTTCTTCGCTCTGCGGTAGTCTCCATCTAACGATCGACAATCGGACGAGCAAAAACAAAATAACAAAATTCGATGTGAAAGAGGAGGGCCAATTTAGTGAAGACAAAAGAATATCAAGTCAAATCGAACGACAATCAAAAGGAATCGAAGATATCTCGAATGTACGAAACCTAGTGTCTACCCAATCCTCACAGTCATAGCCTAAGCTCTAAGTGGTCCTAAAACTGCTCGATACTCAAAAATTGTAACACCCCAACCCGACAAGGGCAAAGATGTCACAATACGGTTTCATATCGTAACTTTAAATCTTGTATAATAGCGGAAGCCTTTACAAAATATTCAAAAAGAAAACATAAATAGCTAAAGTTCAAAATAAATCTAAGATCTCTATGGTCAAATCTTTCTCTCAGCTCTACTCTCAACCCAGATCAACTATCCCATAAGCTCATCTTGAGTACCTAAAAACCTGCCGCAGGAAAAGAAATACGGTTGAGCTTACAAAGCCCAAGGAATGATATAACAAAACAAAACTAAACAAAAACAGTAAATACGAAATGAAATAAAGAAATGAATAACGAAGTCACAGTGAATGAGGATAATGAATCATCGAGGATTCTCATGGAAACACGCATACACGTAAATCCGGAAGAACAAACAACAAATAAGAACAAACACATAGCATATTGATGACACACCAAGCACACATCATAATCAACAAGCAATTAATGAATCAGAAATTTAAGTACATATAAGTCAAACGAATACCGAAAGCTAGTAAACATCTACTAGAAGTAAACATGTCCTTTACACAAGTCAATTAATCTACCTTTAACACACTTATCCAATATCATAGCAATGAAAAATAGCAACAAACGGCAATACACATACAAATAGAAAACACAAGAGGAAAACTATAACTAAATAAGCAAAAGACATAGCATAGCAATTAGCAAGTTATCAAGTCGATATCATAAGTTAAACCATTTCCCGCATCAAACTTTAGTATAGAGATGAATTTAAACATGGAAGATCAAACATAAGGAACATTAACACCAACGGATAATCAAAGTTCACGAATTATCCGAACAATTATACATAATGAACTTACGTAACAATCAATTATACACTAGCATAATCATCATACGATCAACAAGGTCACATAATGGTAAACTAACATATAATCGATGACAACATGCGAATCACATGTAAGCATATTAATCATATCCTAGCATGGCAAACGGTAGTCACATAAACATGTCAAAGCATAAACACATTCAATAAACATATAATAATTCAAGATGTAAATGGAAACATTGACAAATACGGAATCATAAATGTAATATCTAATACGTAAATAACAGATCAGATTTAGTTATCTACCACGAGCCCGAACATATCATATCGAGTAACTTTCTTATTCGAGGGTGACCTTAATACCTTATATAATATGAGGGAGACCTCAATAACAAATGTGGAGTAGCTAGCTCCCAAAATTTGTGAAGACGCGTATCGCATACCGACATCATTCACCGACAAATCATATCGATAATGTGATCGATCTAGGATGCATCCATACGCCCTACGATATATATTGGTCATATAACATAACTTGAGCTCATAATGATAATGAGATAAGGGACGGGCGTAACATCACTCTATCGCCCTAGAGTCATGTCGAGGTGCATCGACACGGACATGGAACCCCATGACTAGTGAAATATTTTCGGGTGTCAAACTAACTTAGGTCAAACAGATTGTCATAAATGACATGATCATAATTCATCATAAGGTCAAACAGATTTACAAATCGTAGTTTTCATATCATAAGTTCAAATCGATGTTTCATGGTTCAATAAATGAGATTTCGTATAAGCAACGGATCAAACAAATCGAAAGGGTTCATATCAACTGCTCAAGTCAAAGGTTCATATCACAGTCATATATCATACATTCATAATCGGAAGTTCATAATCAAATGTTCATAATCAGAAGTTCATAACCTTAAGTTCAAATCAGATACAACAAGATTCAACATACAGAGGTTCAAACAAACAGAGATTCACATAAACTGAAGGGAATCATAGCAATGGCATAGGGAATCCTAATAAGCATAAGAGAATGACAAAGAAGAGAAAATTATGAGAAACTTTACCGAAAAGGTCGTAATATCATTTTATTCAAGCAAATCAACAATGAAAGAAAATCAAGAAATGAGATCAACCCGTCACGCCGAACCTATATGAATTAGATAACATTCCATAAGAACCAGACATTTGTTTTAGACGGCTTTCCATTTTTAGTAGGTTTCTTTATATAGAAGTTAGTTGATTATGACGCATTTAGAGACACATTACGATAAATAAGTGATTTATGTAATTTAAAGGTCATTTAAGCCGATTTACACAAGTTTAGGGTTTAATATGTAATTATCCCAAAGTGCAAGGTCTAATATGTAAATATACTATTTTTATCTTCTTTTTACTCATTAAACCCCTCTGGTCGTTATATATGTAAATTAAGTCTTAACTCTCAATAATATAATAATAGTACATATTTCGTATAAGTATACATATAGCAAGTGTAAGCCCCGTTTTAACGTAGATTAGCATAAGGTTATAAGAGTTAACATATTCAAGTATTTTAGGTTGAGATCCATAAACATATGTGATAATATCAACGACACCTTAATTCCATCTCACGAATATCTTATACGTTGTTTACCTTATTATCGTGTTAATTATGATATACATAAGCCCGTATATGACCTTAACCTTAACGCGACTAAACTCTTAATTCCAAAACAGATTCACACACCCTTTAAAACCCTTATAAACAGCCCTTAAAGTTACTCCAACGATACACCTTAATAACAATTTATTACACCACTTATAAGGCCCCGTTGTACGCGCTTTTAAGGACTCGAAACAAAGACATATAATATGTTTTACTATCGTATTTTAGGACCAGATTTACACATGTATTTAGTCACATAATTAAAGTCAAGAAACTGATTTTTAAATGTGTACATAACTCCTTTTAATAGCCTTTGGTTTATCCTTCCATTTGTACGTTTTATAGGTTCCATATGACACGTTTTATAGCGTTAAACACATGACTAGTTCAACCATACACGACCAGATTTTAGAGGCCCCAAAACGCAGGTTTATCAAGGTTCTTAAGATGCCAAACATAGGTTATAATCATACTTATATAGTTCCATTATTTCAGGTTACAAACCCCCTTGATATAACACATATATGACATGGTTAATAGGCTTAAAAGTGTACAAAAGGCTATAAATCCCACGACCAGAAATTAAACCACACAAGGACCAGAATTGTATTACTTATTAACATGTTTAACAAGGTTTTAGGTCATGACTTTATGTGATAATTACCAAGTAACATCTTAGCTTTAGGTTACCATTATATGGGACATGTTATTAGGTCTTTACATGGCGCATGAGGGGTTCCAAACACACCACTGAATAAAGGATAAGGGTTTTGAGGTTACCTTAGTGTAGCGTAAACAAGAGATGAGAACAAGACCAAGATAACCAAACCAAGATCTTTTCGAGCCCTAAAACTCACGACCAATAGCAGCCTACCACCACCGAATTCAGCCAAGTGGTGCTCAGACACGCGAAGTAACTCGCTAGCAAGCCTCGAATGCCCTCCTAGGATCAGCTTCAAGTCGACCCAAAGAGAAGAGGGTGGAGAAAAGGGTTTCGGTTCTTTTTGTTTCCTGGAAGCCGAATATTGTGAGGAGATTTCTTAGGGTTTTTCTCTTGTGATATATGGAGTAGGTAGTTAATATTATAAAGGGATAAGATCACTTAAGTTAGGCAAAGATTTGGAATTATCATTTAGGCGTGGGGAGGGGTCTTATAGCCGAAATTTTGGTACCAAGATTTATACTTCCATATCTTTTATTTTCTCCTTAATATACTTTAATTTATATACTCTATTTTGTAATTAGATTGAATGTATTCACATTTTAATTATGTTACTTCTAGTAGTAAGTTAAATGAAAGAATTCAAAGTTTTAATAGTTCAATGAAATTTTATTATTACGAGTATTCACGAGTTTGATAATTGTACATATTCATCGTCTTTAGGGGCAATATGGTCATTTCACAGTTTAACGTTTTTTAGGGTTTTACAAGATGCATTGCACCTACTAGATACATTGTATCTACTTGGATACCCATAGTCCAAAGTCTAGGACCCATGACCCATGACCTAAAGCCCATGGGCAAAGAGGAGCGTCCCACGGTTCCCCCAATTTACACTGGACGGATCCCTCAAGTAAGGGATTCGTGGGATCCGTGGAACAGTAGCTTATTTTCTTCTATAAATAGTGAGCCATTTCTTCATTTTGGGCAACCACTCCTACACATACTTTCACCTAGTATTGTAAACTTTCTAACCTCAGATCCAAAGGATCTCTCTATGTAGTTTGTGTTTGTTTTTGTGTGATTCTCTAGGTTCCTCTTAAAGGCGAGATCACCACCTCTTGAAGTCAAGCAAGCTCAAGTCCATGAGTTGCCATGCTTCATCATCATCAAGACTACTGAGGTTCTCTTATTGATAGTTCTTTCCTCATCTCTAGAAGTGTTGTGTCAAAGGCATTAGTGAAGGATGCCGAAAGAGTCAAGACGAAGGCATTAGTGAAAGGTGCCGAGTGTCCGTGTTGAAAGCATTAGTGAAAGGTGCTTAACGTCCATGTCAAAGGCATTAGTGAAGGATGCCAAAGAGTCAAGACGAAGGCATTAGTGAAAGGTGCCAAACGTCCGTGTTGAATGCATTAGTGAAGGGTGCTAGAAGTCAAGTCAAAAGGCATTAGTGAAGGGTGCCTGGAAGTCGGCCAAAAGGCATTAGTGAAGGGTGCCTAGAAATCGAGTCAAAGGTATTAGTGAAAGGTGCCTAAGGTGTACATTCGATATGGTGTGTCGATGTACAAGATAGATTAGTATTGGGTCAAAGGATATTGATATCCTTGTTGATGTTGTCATAAGGAGCGGATCTCCTTAGGGATATAATTTTTGTAGTGTTGGGTAGTAGTTCCTCCTTTGTAATGGAACTCGATATCTAGTCTTGTACCGGATAAAAGGTAGGCAACGTTGTGATAGGTTTGGTTCTACCTCGTGGAAGAACCCGGTATCTAGCCTTGTACCGGATAAAGAGTAGGCGACGTTGTGAAGGCTTCTCTGCCACAAGCAGTTGGTGTTGTGTAGTGATTACGAACTCTCGAGTAGGTGACTCGGGGAGTGGAGTAGGGCAAGGAAGGTGTTCTTTTTAGCCAAACGACTATAAATACCCGCGTTGTGGTTTTGTGCTTCTTACTCTTTATCTTAGCTTTTATTTATCTATATGCTTGTCTATCAACATCCAACACACACGTTCAAATATATTGACATAAGTCGATCTAAATAGTTTAAAACCAAGTTTTAATCGGTAAAACTATTCAACCCCCCCTCCCCATCTAGTTTTCCACACAATACATCATCACAGGAGGAAATGATTGGTCTTCCGTCAAGGAGTATCTTCCCAAGTAACTGGAGCCATTCTTAGAGATGGAAATGTAAGTTGCTTGGCAGAGCTCTTGATTTGGAAGGGATATGGGTACCTAACAAAGCCATACACCTTTCCTACCTTGACTATTGTGGGTGTTGGTTGAATGGTCTTGGTGGGGGATGATATGAAAATGTAGTTAGATGGTATGGTGCTTTTAAAGGTGAATCAAGGTTAGTAGGATGTTCTGTGCAGTGATGGAGCCTGCTCTGTATTGATATGTTTGTCTAAGATTAGTTTTAGCCGATATGTTTTGTTGCTTTATCATATATCGGATGTATAAGCTTTAGTTTTGTATCTGATTTGGGAAATGCCCAATAATCAGTGTTTTGTTATTCATATGATGTACAAAATGTTGGAAAGTTAATATAAGATTCACCTTTGCAACAAAAAAAAAGTTTGCTAGAATGAATGTCGATTATTTAAGTTTAACACCGTTGGTAAATTTATATAAATAGAATATTAAATGTATGTGATGTATATATATATATACAATTATGTGATATGTTTGTGGTAGGGCAGATGACACAACAAGATACTCAAGTTATAAGTCATTTTTAATTTATGTATTATTTATTTATTATTTATTTTTGCAAAACAAAATAGCCAACTTATTTTTTGGTCAATTTAGGTATTCTCGTTAAATATTAAACGATCATCCGTTGAGTTTACATTTCAAGTCCGCTGTCGCTACCACCACCATCATCGCCGCCACCACCAACCATGTCCGCACTACCACTACAGTTACACCGCCCACCACTTTACTACCACCAACCATCATCTCAAACCACCAACCTTCTAACATGACCACCGCTTCAATCACCGACGCCGATGGTCGTGGGTATGATGGTGATGGTGACACTAGGTTAGGTTAGTAATGACAATGGTGATGGCGACAATTGTGGTGGACCGAAGATGGTGGGTGGCGTTTGAGTAAAACAATGATGGTTGGGGTTGGGGTTGGTGGTGGTGGCGGTATTGGTGGGTGGGTTGGGTTGGTGGTGGCGATGATGATTGGTGGTGGTGGTGGGTGGGGTTGGTGGTTTACGATGGTGGTGGGTGGGGTTAGTAATGGAGGCGGTGTTTGGTAGCGGTGGAGGTGGGCGTGGTTGGTGGTGGCGATGGTGATTGGAGTGGTGGTCATGAAGTGGACTTAAATGTAAAATTTAACAGCTGATCCTTAAATATTTAACAAAATACCGAATTGGCAAAAATAAGTGACTAACTTTTATGCCAAAATGAATATATTGATTAAAATGACCCCGAATTTTTTGGGGAAAGGGTTTCATACCCGGTGAAATGAATAAATGAATAATAGTTGTTACTAACAACTTACAAGAGAGAGTGATGAAATACCACTCTCGACCACTTGCCTAAGCAAACATCAATGTTTTGAACATACTTGAAACAAACAACCAGCTAAACAAGACTAAACAGACTAGACCACTTGGACTAAAACAAATAAATACATTTACACCACCACCAAGTTACCTAAACCCAAGCTGTTACATGATGTCAATAGGGATCTTCCATACTTGCAAGCTCTTCATCACAAGCGTAGTTCTTTTGAAGCATAACGAAACAAGTTTAAGTCTAACAGGGATCTTCCATACTTGCAAGCTCTTCATCACACGCGTAGTTCTTTTGAAGCGTAATGAAACAAGTTTAAGTCTAACAGTTTCAAAAATAACTTCACACACTTTCTCCTCCTTTATTGTGTCCTTAGATTAGATATGATTGTTTCTCTCTTGCCAAATAAAATAACATGATGCTGCAAAGACGAGCCGAGACACCACACTAACCAAAGAACGTTTAGAGGAGATAAGGTTAAGTTGTGTCGTGATGTCTTCCAGTCTTAAAGAACCTTTATGTGTCATTTACCCTTTGTCGTCCATACTTTTTAACCTACAATGATATATCCATTTTACAAATCCTAACTCATTTCTAGACTGATACATCGGTATCATTAGAGCCTGGTCGGTCCAAGAGGGTTCCAGTGGCGCCCTTGTGGCATAAGGATTTCGTCATGGGCTAGGATAACTATCATATGTTTTCTGTATTATTAGGATATGTTTTGTGTCGTAGTAGGATAAGTGTTTGGGTCTTTGTGTCATGATATGATAAGTGTTTGGGTCATTATAGGACTTGTGTTTATGTTTATTAGGGATTATCCCAACATGTCTATTTAAGCAATTGCAATCAATGGAAATAATTAGGTTTTTAGTCAAATATTTGTATCTTCTTCCTTCTAATTCTTATGGAGCTAGCACACGCTAAAAGGGGTGCAAGTCTTTTCGTTATTACCTTTGCTAAATACACCAGTTGATCAAAGATTGAGGATTGTGGGTTTTAACCTAGAGGGTGACGCAGTGGAATGGTTTAGATGGATGACACGAAACGGTTTGATCACCAACTGGGACGGATTATGAAGATCCGCAGGGAGCATTATCTAAGTTATTGCAGACTGGTACAGTTGATCATTATGAAAGTGAGTTTGAAAAACTCATGAATCGTGTTACGAATATTCCAGAGAATTTTCTTATCTCATTTTATATATCTGGCCTTAAGCCGACTCTGCAACGTGAGCTACTTGCCGCAAAACCTACGACGCTAGGTGATGCTTTTGCTTTGGCACGGGTTACTGAAGCTCGCTTCGATGATCAATGATCTCCTACCATTAGCTAAACATTGGCTGTTGTGTCGGGGTCATCATCGCGGTTTTCAGGTGCTCGACCCAATTTAGGTAAGCCACCTTTGTTACCAGCACGTACACAGGTTTCTACCAAGTCTGATACTAAGCCATTGGCTATCAAGTGGATCTCACCCGCGGAACGACAGGAACGACTCAATAAAGGGCTGTGTTTCAATTGCGATAACAAGTGGGTTCGGGGGCATAAATGTCCAGGAAAGTTTTTGTTGTTAATGGCTGAGGAAGGTGACAATGTGGGTCAAGAGGAGATGGAGGCGGATGCATTGGATGCGGTTGAAAGAGGGATATCTCCATACTTAATTCCTTAATTGGGCATGGAAGTCCCCGTTCTCTCCAACTATGGGGCACGATCGGGTCGAGTAATGTTCACGTCCTTATTGATAATGGCAGCACACATAACTTTGTTCAACCTGCTGTTGTTGAAAAGTTGCACTTACCGGTACAAACGACCAAAGCTTTCAAGGTTTATATCGGGAGTGGGGCATCTTTGTTATGTGAGAATATATGTTCACATGTCACTCTTTCCATGCAAGGATTAACAGTTGTCGTTGATCTTTTTGTGCTACCTATTAAAGGGCCTGATGTGGTTTTGGGTATCCAATGGTTGCAAAATCTCGGGAAGGTGACGCATGATTATGCTCAACAAATGATGGAGTTTACTATTACCAATACTACGTATTCCTTGAAGGGTGATGAGTCCTTACGTATGAAACAAGTTAGTCTTCATCGTATGCAAGCCTTGCTGGAGGCAGAGGATATCTATGGGGTGTATGAATGTCATAGCTTGCCACTGGAGGCGGAGGAAGTTGAAGAGTCGCCTGAGGTTGTAAAGTTGACGCATCCTGAGCTCGCGCAACTTCTGGCTCGGTTTGAGTTGCTATTTCAGGTACCCGCTACTTTACCACCGCATCGTACGATTGACCATAGGATTCATTTACTTCCTAATACCAAACCAGTTAATGTTCGGTCTTACCGCTATCCACATTATTAAAAAGGGGAACTGGAGGAGTTAGTCAATGAGATCGATTTAGCCATAGTTCTTTTTCATCGCCCGTCTTACTAGTTAAGAAAAAGGATGGGAGTTATCGGTTTTTTGTGGATTATCGAGTATTAAATGTGGTCACGGTTAAGGATAAGTTTCCCATAACCGCGGATGAGATGTTCGATGAACTTGGCGGTGCGGTTATATTTACTAAATTGGATTTGCGAGCTGGGTACCATCAGATTAGAGTTTATGAGCGAGATATATACAAGACGGCGTTTCGAACACATGATGGCCATTATGAATTTTTGGTCAAGCCGTTCGGTGTCACCAACGCTCCATCTACTTTCCAAGCAACTATGAATAGGTTGTTTTCGCCATACTTACGTAGATTTGTAATCGTTTTCTTTGATAATATCTTAGTTTATAGTACCACACTTACGACACATTTGGAACATTTGGAGTGTGTTTTGGCTTGTTTACAGGAGCATCAGTTTTACGTAAAGAAATCCAAGTGTGATTTTGGGGCGACAACCTTGGAGTATCTAGGGCATATCATATCGGGGCACGGTCTCGCGATGGATCCTAAGAAGGTTGCGGTTGTTCGGGATTGTCCGATTCCTAAGTCTCAATGACACGTGCATGGATTTTTAGGCTTATCCGGGTATTATCGGCGTTTTGTT
This sequence comes from Chrysanthemum lavandulifolium, assembly GCA_022545495.1. Taxonomy (NCBI): domain Eukaryota; kingdom Viridiplantae; phylum Streptophyta; class Magnoliopsida; order Asterales; family Asteraceae; genus Chrysanthemum; species Chrysanthemum lavandulifolium. Next base: position 74,090,513 of record CM040240.1, read on the forward strand.
AAGGGATATGCGACAATAGTTGCTCCTTTAACTGATTTGTTGCAAAAAGATGGGTTCAAATGGGAGGAACGTGAGTCAACCGCCTTTGAAGTTCTCAAACAACAACTGTCTACTGCGCCAATTTTAGGTCTTCCTGATTTTGAACAAACCTTCATTGTGGAGACGGATGCTTCGTCAGATGGAATAGGCGCGGTTTTGGTGCAAAATGATCTGCCCATTTGTTATTTTAGCCGTAGATTGGGACCGAGGATGCGGGTCGCTGCAACTTATCAAAAGGAATTGTTTGCCACCGTGGAAGCAGTATATAAGTGGCGACAATATCTACTTGGGTAACGGTTTATAGTTCGAACGGATCACAAAAGCCTTAAAGAGTTGATGCAACAAGTGATTCTTACGCTGATTCAACAAAAGTATGTGAGGAAGCTCATGGGGTTTGATTTTGTTATTGAGTACAAACCAGGGGCGTTAAACCAGGATGCGGATGCTCTTTCTCATGAGTATGAAGATAAGGAGTCAATAACGTCCTCATTTATGACTATGAGCTAGCCGTTGGTAGGATTTTTGGCGGATTTGAGGGCCGAAAATGAGACATTGGTCGAGTTGGTCGATCTACATCACCAATTGGACCGAGGGGAAAAAGTGAGTGAATTCAGACGCGAGAATGGGTTGTTGATTTTTCAGGATCGTTACTTCATTGGGACGGAATCAAAGCTTAAGTCGTTACTCTTACGAGAATTCCATGACATGCCTAGTGCGGGGCACAGTGGGGTCAAAAAGATGCTAGTTGGATTATCGGCCTTATTTTATTGGAGAGGAATGCGTAAGGCTGTGGAGGATTACATCAAGAGTTGTATAGTGTGTCATCAAACCAAATATTCAACTCAGGAAGTGGCGGCTATTTACAACCCTTACCCACACCAAGTGTTGTATGGGAAGATATCTCTATGGATCTCATCACGGGGCTACCGTTATCTAAAGGGTTTACTGTGATCTTTGTGGTTGTTGATCGATTTTCCAAATATGCACATTTTTCAGCTTTACCTACTAGTTTCAATGCTCACCAGGTGGCAGAAGTCTTTGTGGATACCATTGTTAAACTACATGGAATGCCGAAAACTATAGTGTCTGATCATGATTCTATTTTTGTTAGCAAATTTTGGACACAGTTATTTAAGCTGAGCGGAACACAACTCAATCATAGCACGGCATATCATCCTCAGACGGACGGACAAACAGAGGTTGTTAACCGCGGGCTTCGAGATTGCCTTTAGCTATTATCCCTTAGTTCCAAGTCTAAGAGCTACTAATTGAGCGAGTAATCTATTAGCGTAATCTAAAGAATCGAATGGAGGAGAAGGCCAATCTTAAACGCCGCGAAGTTGAGTTTCAAGTAGGTGAAAAAGTACTTGCCAAGCTTCAACCATATCGCCAATTAACTCTTGCTAAGCATGTGTCTAACAAGTTAGCTAAGCGATACTACGGTCGATATGAGGTTCTCGAACGTGTTGGAAAAGTGGCTTATCGTCTTGCATTGCCGGTTACTAGCAAGATTCATCCGGTATTTCATGTGTACATTCTTAAGCCATATTCAGGAACTAGACGTGAAGAAGCAACTGGGCTACCCGAAGATTTCCAGGAAGGACAACCTATGGAACAGCAACTAGCCATTTGTGCTTCCCAATTCGTATTACGAAACGGAAGTCCAGTTAAACAAGTTTTGGTGCAATGGGTTGGAGGTTCGCCTGAAGATGCTACGTGGGAATGGTTGACTGATTTTCAAATCGCTTATCCATCTTATGACCTTGAGGACAAGGTCGTTCTTGAAGAGGGAGGGAATGATACGTCGGTATCATTATAGCCTGGTCGGTCCAAGAGGGTTCCAGTGGTGCCCTTGTGGCATAAGGATTTCGTCATGGGCTAGGATAACTATCACATGTTTTCTGTTTTATTATGATATGTTCTGTGTCGTAGTAGGATAAGTGTTTGGGTCTTTGTGTCGTGATAGGATAAGTGTTTGGGTCGTTATAGGATTTGTGTTTATGTTTATCAAGGATTATCCCAACATGTCTATTTAAGCAATTGCAATCAATGGAATTAATCAGGTTTTTAGTCAAATATCTGTATCTTCTTCCTTCTAATTCTTACGGAGCTAGCACACGCTAAAAGGGGTGCAAGTCTTTTCGATATTACCTTAACCGGGTCGTATCAAAGACACTATAGAATACAATTAATCTAAATTATTTTCAAATATCGTGTGTGTAGCAAAAGTACTATAAATGTTACTGATTTTTTTTTCCTTTTCGTTGCTCAACAACATATTATTGACAATTGTTGTCTTAAAATAACAAAAAAATTACTTCATTAAAGGATTTGTGGCTTAATGATATTTCACATGTTTGAAAAGCTCCTCAACTAAATGATTATGAGCTCAAGTTCTGTTTAAAAAATATTAGATAAGGTGTGTATATTGTGAGATAGTTAGTCGACATTGAATAAAACAAAAAGATTACTTCATTTAGTGAAGAAAAAAAAGCTAAAAATCTTTTATAACAAGAATAAACATCACACGTCAAAAACATGATTTTCCCCTGATCAACCCACCCCTTTAATGGCCCAATCCCTTCAATTTAGGCTTTGGAATCTCACAAGTGGCCCACCATGTTCAACCATTGGCCCACTATGATGACATGGCACCATCATTTACATTTGAGGTCCCACATTTATGGAAAATTCAGACAAACTGAAAAATCGAACCCGGAGATTCGATGTTTAAAAACCGTTTTTAATTGAGTCGACCAAACTTGTTTCTTGGTTTAACCGACGGTCACTGGCGGAGACGGATGAGGCAAAGTGGGCACGTCCTCTTAACGAAAAAATTGTAGTGTAATATTTTAAATATATGACTATTTTTATAGTTTACTCATCTAACGAACCGATTTATAATATAGTTTCTAAAATTATCAAAGTTTGCCCACTATAACTTTCTGGCTCTGTCCTTGCCGACGATTCAATATGCTTTTTTATATACGACTTCCATTGACCTAACTGAGTCATGATTTAACCGACAATTCAAGATGCTTTTTTATATAATCGTTTTTGAGTGACCTAACTGATTTATGGTTTAATCGGTTGGACACTTGGACCCGCCAAACCAACCTAACTTAAAACATTGAGAAGAACACATTAGGATGTTGCATCTTTGGAAATGAATATAACTAATTGTATGTATAATGAACTTTCCAATCTTGACAAGCTTAAAGTGAACGTTGACAATGTTTGATTTTAAATAAATGAAACTTCAAGAAAACCAGGTGTTACAAAAAGAGATCGAAACTCTGGTAATGTTGATTTCGTGAATTCAAAATATGATTATCGAATTTTCTTCATTTATTGAGGTTTTGAGTAATATTCATATCGTATGTCAATACATTTTTAAAACGAGTTACTTTACTCTCTAGGCTCTCATGGTACCTGCTTAGTTGTCATTATTCGGAAGGTAAATCAAGTAATCATCAAATGCAAGATATCATTTCAGTTTCGAATTGAAGTACATGATACCATTTGTATAAATTTACATGTCTCCAATCCTTAGGAAAACATTGTGAAAACGACTATTTAGAGCCTCGTCCACATATATCCGGAGTGTTTTGTATAAACAACAAACTTATTACTCAATAACATTTTACTACGGATTAAGATCTTTTAAAGTTTGGATGAACATGACTCGTCATGTTTTCTCACAAACAAAAGATTAATTGGGTCCTGCTGTTGGTCTTGATGTTTTGTTTGTAATTAAACATGACCGGTCATGTTCATCAAAACTTGAAAGGATCAGATGCGCAAACTTTACCACGCATACTCATGAGAAAGATTTAATCGACAATTGTAAATGAAAACCCTTTTCTTCTTGCCCGTAAAAATAAAGGTCTTTACCTTTTTCCCTAACCAAAGATTATTTAGTTTTTGTCGTTATTTCATATAAAGATTTTCGTAAGAATCTTAACAGTGATCTATACAGTATTTTGACTTCTAAAGCTTGAGCATATTCATACAAATTCAATGATGATAGGTTATAAGATAGGATAGATTGAGAAATTTTGTTCAATAAACACTTTATCTTTAACCTTTATCAAAATAAATCATCTAAACCCGTTTTATTAAAATTGATATTTTGGGCGAGCAAACATGGGGTGAACAAGCATTTGTTCTCTATGTTCTTTGTCTTATAGCGAGACAGAGAGTAATTAGAAAGAAGAGCAAAACATTTGATGTCTATATTCTTTGTCTTGTAGCGAGGCGGAGAGCAATCGAAAGGGAAAACAAAGCATTTGCTCTTTATTTTCTTTGTCTTGTAACGATGATATATGGGTGAAATGAATTGAAAAATAAATGATTTGCTTTCTCAAAGTATTGATTTTAATAAACTTTTTTAAAAGTATTTATTTTTATAATTAGGTGTGAGAAATGTTTGTTGTTGTGATTGTTTTAATAGAATACTATACATCTAGTTTATTACTTCATGCATCTCAAAATAAATTTTTATCTTACAGTTTTGCTTTATTCTAAAATACGGAGTAAATGTTTATTTCTGAATTACAACCAATCAACGTATTTAAAAAAAAAAAAAAAAAAAAAAAAAAGGAAAAGTAAAAGACATTTGATTGGTTACATAACTTTTATGTTTCTTTTACTAAAAGTGTGACGATACCAAAATAGACATTTTTTTATTGGGAAATGATAAAGAGGCTTAATTGTGAGGCCTAAAAAGAGATATAAACTGATGTGTCATCGTCCGGTTGGTGATATCAGAGAGACCCACTTTTAATGTCACCAATCAAATGATGACACCTCAGTTTAGGTATCTTTTTAAGCCTACTATTAGGTTCATATATCATTGCTCTTTTCTATTTGATCAATTTCTTAATCATTGTAGTAGGGGTGAGCGATACCGACCGATAATCGAGAACCGAGAAAAACCGACCGAATACCGAGAATCATGAAACCGAAGATTCTTACTCGATTCGGTACTTGGTTAGGGAATTTCACTGAACTCGGTATCGGGCCATCTCGGGACGGGTCGGTTCGGGACGAAAACCGAAAAAACAAGGCAAATTACCGAGTAACCGACCGAAACCGGCTTAACCGAGACCGAAATGAACCAAAAATCCTTACTTGGTTCGGTACTTGGTTAGGCTTTTCACGGAATTCGGTATCGGGCCAACTTCGGTGTCGGCCGGAGACAGCCGATGCTCACCCGCATATGATTGTAGTTCGTAATTCTTGTTATGTCCTAAAATTTTTAAGTGTATTGGGACCAAGGACGGACCTTCATAGAGACCCGGGGGACACTCCCAAAATTCATGACTTTAGTGTAAATATTATAGGTTTTAGGGGTAATTTAATTGAGGTTCTACAAACAAATCTTCTATTCACTTCCCAAAATAAATTCGCCCCCACAAAAAAATGTTCAAGTTCCGCCTATGATTGAGATCCAGGTCCATCATAATACATGCATGTTCTACAATGAGGATCCATAACAGAAAACGAATTCTTGCTAACATTGACTGTCTTCTCAAATAGAAGTGCATCTTTTTGCCAAAAACTATAAACCACCCCGTACCAAAATAAAAAAACATGCAGTTATATATGAAACGGGAAACCGAACATTCAGTTATATGCAAGCTTTAGTTTCAATGCATTTCCATTATTATGTTTTTTTTAATCAAGTGACTATCTCACAATAGATACATCACAAATATATTTCATATATTTTAAGCATTATTTGAATCCACGGTATGTTAAAGACCTTGTCACATAACATGAGTTACTATTAGACACAAGCTTCTTAGGTGGTGTTTCTTTTTTTTGTTAGCTAAGAGAATGAGTCCACAAACTCATTTAATATTATTATTTTTTTAAATAGGACCCACTATTTTTCTTAGTTGGTCTATATCCACAAGCCATGAATTGTAATGCCGTCCTCAATAAGTGGTTCATATAGATGGGACCAACTATTTCTCTTAGTATCTTGTTATACTTATAGTATGATTTAGGGGGCGTTTCAGTGCTAACACGGTGAGCCCAAACAATACATTAATTTCTTTTTTGTTAAATCATCTATACAATTAAGTCAATGAAAAGCTCATTATTCCCTAACTAGAGGCTCTAACAGAGAAAAACCCCACAACATCTATAACTCACTTAATCTAAAATTAAAAGAAACATACTCTTAGTTGACAATGTAAAAAGTTATCATCTTTACTCTAAAATACATCAAAAGTCCAAAATATTTGTAATGGTACATGACTAGCCTTGAGAGTTGGGACGATATCTCCTCACAAAATCACAATGCTATAAAAATAAATATTGTTACAATAAATTTGTTATTTTTACACGTTTTCTCTTCATATTTAATGAACCGTGAATTTTTTTTTTAAACTTATTCACACTTAAGAGTGTGACTAATTATTTCAAAATCCTCACACTTAAAAAGTGTGAAGAATTTTAATCTCACACTTAAAAGTGTGAAGAGTTATTTTAAAATCAGAATCATCACAATTAAAAGTGTGAAAATTTGTTTTTAAACCCTCACACTTAAAGTGTGAAAAATATTCCTAAATCTTCACACATAAAAGTGTGAAAGTATTTGCTACACTCAATTAGTTCACACGCATATTAGTGTAAACATGTTGATTCTTCACACTTTAAAGTTAAGGGTGGCAATTTCTGTCCCGACAGGAAACTCGACCTTAAATCGACACGAAAATTAAAAAGTTCAGGTTGACGCTAATTAGATTTTGGGCTGGGTTTCGGTCGACTCATCTAACCCGTTTATTAAACAGGCCAGGTTCGAGTTGGTAATAAATTAAGCGGGTCGACCTGTTAACCCGTTTAAGATTTTTTTTCCTTAATTTTTTTTTAAATTTTATTATACGGGTTAAATGGTTAAACGCATCGACCCGTAAACCAGTTTAACCATTTTAACTCGTATAATATGCAACTTTTGTATATAAACGGGCTAAATGGATCAATCTGAAGCCCGTTTAACATATTCAACCTGTGCAACCTATTTAACGTACCAACCCAAGTATATATACGGGTTAGTTGGGTCAGGTTTGAGTTATATGTAAACAGGTTAGGGTTGACATAGATGACCTGATGATTTAAATGTGGGGTTTTCTGACCCGCTAACCTGTCAACCCGAATCTGTTGACCCGAACCCGACCTGAATTGCCACCAATTAAAATGTGTAAACAGGCTCTAATAAGTGTGAGTATGTCGAAGCAACGAATGTTTGAGTGTTTGGAATTTTCAACGAATAAAATGTATAACTTAGGGTGATGGGGGTGGTTGCCAAATTTTTTTGTGTCATAGAACTTGGCATAGAATTGGGCCAATCACAAAGTGACATGTCACTTGCCAAATTCTATTCCAACGTCTGCCAACAGCGGCATATACATGCCAAAATTTCATGTCAAAACCGCATGCCAATGCCGATATTTTATGAGGGTGGTGTTTTGCCGATAACGATTTCGATACCATAGCTCCATGCCTATCACCCCCATCATCCTTAATGTTCCTCACTAACTAATTTTAGATGTAGTTTCATTGCATTCGTAAAATAACATGAATAGTAAAAATAAAATAAAAAAAAAGTAGAAAACTATTTGCGTATATGGGATGTGGTAGGGTAGGGATGGGGGCAAGAGCTAGATGAGAATTGACAAATATCAAATAGCAAATCTTCCCTCGAAATCCTGTAAATAGGCATGAGTCACATGCAAGCTAGTGATGTTACGCATTTAATTTCTTTTTAGTTTAAGTGTCATTAGATCAAAAGAAACATTAAAATAGATAAACACAACCAGTTAACATATTTCAATAAACTTGGAAGCTAAGTGTCACATTCCGTTAAAGCGGAAACACGATGTATAACAACTCATAGTATATCGCATAAGTTATAGATAACATCATACAAGATTTAAAGAAAAACTTCATATATTACAATAAGTTTTACAACAAGTTTCAAAAGATAAGTTTCCAACGAAAAGACATTTATTTTTAAACATCATACAATTGCAAAAGTGTGTCCATGCAATTGCCTTCCTAAATGTCCACTTTACTGAAAATCACCTTAAAAGCATGTAAAAAATGGGTCAACTGTCTAAATAGTTGGTGAGTTCACAGGTTTTCAAGAATGCAAACGTTTCAGTAAAATGTTACCAAGGTAAAATAATATCCATCATACTGTTACGAGCCCGTTCCATATAAAGCTCGTAACAAGTGAGTTTAAGAGAAGATATAAGTCAGTTGTCAAAGATGTAGAAAGGTCAGTTATGTATATAGCGTGTTTATGCTTCGAGTAGTCCACTACTTAAGTTGATTCGGCCGAAAATCGCCCTTAAACGTAACATGCTCTAACCTTGCATGGAAATGTGATACTATGCACTCCAGTTAGTGGAAGGGGGGGTCCACCCCTAATAGCGCTATTCATAGATATCAACGGCTCGTCCCGTATAATGGGAGTGAATTAATAAGTAGTGTAGTTCCAGGGGACTTTCACGATTGTTCTCAAGCATCAAACATAAGCATACATACCAGTTTGCATAAAATAGCAGGGCACAACTCAATAATTTAAATCAGTTCAGTAAATTTATAATTTCATAAATGCACCACCACTTCAGTTTAAGTAACCGTAACACGCTTTCCACCCCAAAACGAGTAAAACGGGGGGCTGTGAAAACTCACCTTAACAAGTAAGGCGGGAGTACAAGTACAAGAGGGGATAGAACGAGTATTCACTAAGGAACCCTCAAATGTAGACCTCCTACACGCGACCTAAGGCAAGTAAAAACATTTGTTAATATCTAAATGATATGCTCGGACAAAAAAAAAAAAAAAAAAAAAAAAAAAAAAACTAGTTAAGTCACTTATCTAGACTCGTCAAAAATACTTCACGTTTACTTTTACCCATATAATCATGAATCTGTCTAGAAAATGAGGTCACTTCGAGTGACTGTTTACCAAGTTAAAAAGGGATACTGTTCCAACCCTTTACATATATCAAAATACTCTATCTTAAGTATCTTCTTGAATTTTTTATAAAGTCCTTTAACCCCTTCAAATAGGTGACACAAAAGATTTAACCAATTCTAGACATGTTTAGGTATTTCAATAATCAGAAGGTCTAAATTACACATTCACGTTCAGGTTTCTGGGGTACTCAAGTTAACTCTTAGAATTACTACCAAAATAAGTTTCAAGTCCTGATATGCATGTAATGAGTGAGATATGATCAAAATGAGTCACATGAACATTTCTGAAAATCGGGTCAATTTTACTTTTTATTTAAAAATGACCATTGGGGGTTCAATAATTGTGTTAGTGCAAAAGTTACGATATTTAATCGATATAGTATTTTAGTATTTTAATGATGACAAACATGTAACTTGTAATACATAACGTAAAGTACGCAAGTTACTCGTTTACACAAATCATCAATGCATGCGCATGCACGCATCAACATTTTCGACGGCTCAAGTTTGAATCACTTAAGGTATGTACCAACAATATATCAAACTTGTTAAGTGATCAAAGAAATATTTTTTTCCTTAAATCTCACATTTTTATAAATTTGACAAAACCTTTTTACAAAAATAAATTATACAAATTATTTTTGTAATATAAAGAAATGTCTTAATAAGGAAAATATTCAAAATTTGAATTTTTCTTGTCCATAAAGATAACACCTTCACTATAAAACATTTCAGCACAAAAGGGAAAGAACATGAGCGTCCTAGGGACGGTCCTTTAAATAGGTGACGGTCCCATATATATAAGGGACCGTCCCATGTTTAAGGTTTCGTCTCCCGCTGCTCGAGCTGCCTATAAATACTGCACTGTTTTCATCAGATTTTCTGAACCATCTTTAGCACAAAACTTTCTGTTCTTTCTCAATCTCTTCTTTCATCTTCTTTGATCACATTAACTTGTTTGAATCTTGTTTGAATCTTGTTTAAATGTGATTCTTTCTTTCTTCAAGTGCAAAGAGAAGAACTTTTGTTATCATCTAGATACGAAGTTATGTAGTCTAGTTAGTCCACGTGTAACATTTGTTACATATAGATCGAGTCTATATCTTTCAATCATTTGTAATAGGTAGATCTGGACAATGTGTCAAATCCGTAAAGTGTAGTGTGTAGATCCGGACGATGTGTAAGTCCACGAGGTATTGTGTTAAGATCGGGTAGATAGTGTTGATCGTGTTGGTCGTGTAGATCGAGTAGATCGTGTTGATCGTGAAGACCGTGTAGATCGGGTATATCGTGTGTGAGATTTGTACTAGCTAGATTAGTACTCGACATTTAGCTTAGTGTCGGAAAATAATGTAAGCGACATTGTGTGGTTTTCTTCGCCGTGATGGGAGCTTGTTGATTAGTGAAGTAACTCTCGAGTTTGGTACTCGTAGAGTGGAGTAGATTAGGGCGAAGAGGAGCTTCGTGACCGAACCACTTTAAATCACCGTGTATGGTTTGCGCTTTCTTTTACCCTTTGCTTTACGTTTATACTTGTCTTTATTCCACAAAAGGTGTAGATTGGCGGGAACACCCTGACCCCGGGTGTCTTTTGACACCAGCCATTGTCCACCCCATAAGGAATAACTTCGGCAACTCTCCTGGCCTAGTGGGGCACCAGCTGGAGTGAGCACGAGCCAAGACTCGGACCCCTGAGCTCTTATTCCACAAAGTCTCTCCAGTGTGCCCATAAGTTTTGCGGAGATGGGTACCTTTTGTGGAATAAGAGCTTATTCACTCCCCAAAGTCTCTCCAGTGTGCCCATCCTTGGCATTTGCTTCATATGGGCACACTGTAAAACATTAGTGCCCAATTTTTTAGATTTTAAATAAAAACTTATTCACTCCCCCCCCACCCTCTACGTTTCTACAAACTGGTTTCATAATGCAAGGCCACTAATGTTTTAAAGTTAAGACATAAGCTGAAATTTGAGAGGTGGAACCATCCAAAAATATTAAACTATGACCAAGTTTTGGCTCCTAGAAGTTGACTTACCAAATCTCAGTTTAAAATACAATTTTGACACTTTAACTTTTAGTACCATTTTGGACGAGCAAAACAAAAAATCTTTTTACCAAACCACTATGGTTAGAAAGCTAGCTCAAAACCCTTAAACTAAGGCCAAAGAACTAGCCATGAAAGTGATTTTTGAGTGAGTTATGATTCTTAGAAGTTGACACATGTTTTCAAACAACAAGCTTTTAGGGTTTATTAAGCCCTTTTCATGCATTTTTCCCTTATCAAACACCCAAAAATGATCAAGCCATCATAAAAAAACGTTTATACCACCCTTTTGTAGTACTTTTAAGTCATAATAGTCACTTATTTCAGTAGTTTATTTATCAAAAGTTCCTTTTAAGATGTGTTCATAAATTAACCATAAAAATGATAAACATGTGTTTTTGGTGCAAGATGGACACATGTGACAACCCGCACTTTTTTAGGTTAATATTTAACTTATAACATGAATTATTTCACTTTGAATGCTTACGTGCATCTTTAACTCATAACCGGGAGGTTCTCCCGCGTATAACAAAAAAAAATCATTGAGCGCGTACCGACACTTGACTAGAGTTAGTTTACTCATAACAAGTATATTACAAGCATTACATAAGTTAAATGCATTTATATTTATTATTTTTACATAAACCGAATACGTAATATATTTTGTTTCATCTCATGCATGCATATAATACTTCACCACCTATATAATATACCCCTAACTTATACCACACTACAATTTTAATCCCTACTAACACTTTTACTTTCATAAACCATCCACTGGTTACCTTATCCATTATTATCCTTCCCTAAGTAAACTAGAAATCCTTGTAATCCCAAAAGCTTAGCAAGAAATCACCCCACTTTCATGCTTAAACTCATAAAACACCAAAAATAATCTTATCCCCCCTCCTACCCTTGATCGACTACACCCATCCAACACACCATTCCACCAAGTTTTTGTAATTTTACCCAAATTACACTCCACTAACTTTTAACCAAATATTTTCCCACTCACCTTACCTCTTATAACCTATAAACCACTAACACTGCACACACTTAGCTCTCACCAATATTTAAAAAAATTCTCTTGTTCCTCCTCTCAAACCCACGGCCAAACCCAAATCCACACACCAAAATTTTTTTTGATTTTTTTCAAGTATTGCACAAGGAAAAAAGGTTTACGTTATTAAGTTTTTTGGTTAATCAAAGGTTGCATGTTAGTGTAGAAGGAGGCTCTTGGGTAGTATTGAAGCTAAGGTTTACAAGATATTAGTTAGTGTGGTAAATTTGGTTATTGCAAGTATTTGAGGTATTAGTTGTTCATATAGTGTTATTAACCTCATTCTGTTCATCACCTTTGTAAGCGCACCTCAACTCATTTTAATTTCACTTATTTACTTACACATATCATTTATATACATATTTCATTACCATGACATGTTTGTGTAAAAATGTTGTTGTCTAAAAGAAAAGATGTAAAAATGTGATTTTATGCTCTTAAAGTGGTTATTTATTGTGTTCTTGATTCTATATGAACGTTAGTGTTAAAAATATGGTATTATGTTTCTATATAAATTATATTGAAATTTTTTAGTAAAGATTGAAGTTAGAAAAGAATCGGTGGAATTGTTGGTTGTGAAAAGTGTAAACATAGGTTTTAAGTAAAGATTTATACGATTAGTATGTTAGCTTTCCTAAATGATGAAATCCGGAAAATTGGGTTAAAGATATGCAACAATGGGTTAGAAAAATAGAAAGTAGATTGTGGAAAACTAGAAGGGGGGAGGGGTTGAATAGTTATACCGATTAAAACCTCATTTTAAACTATTTAGATCGACTTATGTCAATCTATTTGTTATGCGTGTTGGATAATGATAGATAAGCATATAAGTAAGTAATGCAAAGATAAAGAGTAAGGAAATACAAAACCACGACACGAGTATTTATAGTGGTTTGGCTACAAGGACATCTTCCTTGCCCTACTCCACTCCCCGAGTACCTCACTCGAGAGTTCGTAAGCACTACACAACACAAGATCCTTAATGTGGCGGAGAAGCCTTCACAACGTCGCCTACTATTTATCCGGTACTAGACTAAACACCGAGTTCTTTCACGAGGTAGAACCACACCTATCACAACGTCGCCTACACTTTATCCGGTACAAGGCTAGATACCGAGTTCCATTACAAAGGAGGAACTACTACCCAACACTACACCACTACACGACTACTCCAAAGGAGACACACTCCTTATTACAACACCATAAGGATATCAATATCCTTTAACCCAAACTAACTATCTTGAACATCGGTGCACCATATCGAATGTACACCCTTGGCACCTTTCACTAATGCCTTCGATACGACCCTTCGGCACCTTTCACAAATGCCTTTAACAAAAAACTTCTATAGAGGGAGAAAATAATTATCAACAAGATACACTTCAGTGGTCTTGATGATGACGAAGCTTAGCAACTCATGACCTTGAGCTTGCACGTCTTCAAGAGGTGATGATCTCGCCTTCAAGAGGAATATAGAGAATCACACAAACATAAAACTACATAGAATGATCCTTTGTAAAAGTGGTGGTGAGCAAGAGATAAATGGCTCACTATTTATAGACAAAAATGTCTACTGTCCCACGGTTCCCACAAATCCCTCCCCAGCGGGATCCGGCTGCTGGGTCAGTTTAAGTCCGGATTTCGGGTTGCAAATCGTATTATGGGTTATGGGTTATGAACCATGGGTTATGGGTAATGGATTATGGATACCCAACAAGATGCAATATATCTAGACATCGGGTTATAGATCTTGGGTCATGGGTCATGGACTTTGGGTCATGGATTATGGATAATACCCAACATGACTTCATGCATGATGTCATGAAATGGGTCATCGGTTATGGATCATGCTCCATGGGTATGGGTTATGGACTTTGGGTTTTACCCAACAACATTCATTGTACCTAGTAAATAGATCATGGGTCATGGACTTTGGTTTTTACCCATTACAATATATACAAAGTATATATGTACATTTCCATATTATGTAAACACTAGTTGTTATACATATACATTTCTATAAGATGTAAACAATATTACTTGTTTAGTGTTTATATGAAAATGTCTTTGGTTTTATATAACCTATTTACTAAACATGTTTTGATATGGTTTTAATATGTTTAGTATAAGTGTGTTAGTAAACTATTGGCTCAAACCTTTTACGTATTTTATTTGTTTCGGTAAAATAATTTTACGTTTGTTATCGACAAAACATTAAAAGATCGTAAAATATAAATAAGCGTTTTTATGGTTTATTGTATTAACATATACTTAATAAGCTTTCAGTGGCCGTTTGAATCACTAAAAACGAAGCTATAACGAATAAATTACAACTAAACGAAGTTTGACTAAAAATATAAACTAATGCAAAAAAAAACTTAAAATGTTGTGAGCTGTTTTTCTTAGGTCTGGAATCTGAATCACAAAAACTAGCACAAGGATTGATTTGTAGTACTCACGGCCTAGTTTTTAAAAAGTCTAGAATCCAGCCAAACGAAGTTGTAACGAAAAAGTTAAAGCCTTGCAAAGTTGACCAAAAACTGCCCATTTTTGTTGAAAACAACGTGTCCTCACTACTTGAAGGTCATTTTTATATATGATAGAGTCGGTTTGGGACATAGGTTTAGGGAAGAACTTTTGTAGTACTCATAGTATTCTTTATACACGAATTGAAATTGGTTAAAAATGTTGAAATACGAAAGAGATACAGGCCGTCAAATTTGGGCAAAACTCATTTTTGAAAGTTGTTGGAAAATAGTAAGACTTATTTAATTTTGACGTATAACATATTTTTCTTATAAAACTTAAACGCAAACATGTATTAGTGATCAAAACTTTTAAAACTTACTAGCATGGTACCTGTGCAAAGCAGCGGGATACCAAATATGCAGTTTTTGTCGTATCTTTATCCTTTAGCGGTATGCAATGATAGTCGGTATATGACGGTTTACCGGGTTGATAGTTCTAAAAAACAAATGTGTGTTTGAATTTCCATAAAATAAATTAATACAAATATAGATTTTCATAATTATATTCATTTGAACTTAGTAAAAAT
This sequence comes from Chrysanthemum lavandulifolium, assembly GCA_022545495.1. Lineage (NCBI taxonomy): Eukaryota > Viridiplantae > Streptophyta > Magnoliopsida > Asterales > Asteraceae > Chrysanthemum > Chrysanthemum lavandulifolium. The sequence goes on from CM040240.1 coordinate 74,105,706, forward strand.
TAAATGTATATGATAAAATTTAAAACTTTAAATTTGTATTATTATAGTTTTGTAACATCTATTTTAATACTAAAATTTAATGTGTCATTAATGTACATTATAATGAAATTAGTGTAGTGTAGTATTTAATTGTATGAATTACTAAAAATAGTAACATGTTCTTAAAAAATTAAGACTTCTATTTATAAATGTCCCAAATGCATTATAGATAGTTATAGATATGCATATTATACATAACATGTATACGACCTAAAGCGCCTTATTATTTAATTAGGTCGCGGTCGGGTTTTTGCCTCATTTCACGTGCCGTCGTTTATTTACCGTTTATTATCATTTGCTTGAGGTGAGTTTCATAGCCCCAAATTTTTACTTGATTTCACTTATTTTGGGGTGAGAATACATTGTTCGTTTTTAGATTTTGAACACAAGTACATTTACTCGTTTACGGACTGACCTAAGTACCCGTTAACCCATGCTCTACATTTTGCCCCTTATCATGAACCGTTAATTACTTTTTTAAGCACAAATGTTATGGATAGATGTATAGGGCTGACTCTCCCCGTCCGGGTAAGTGCCACTTACTTGACTAGTACAATGTCAAACGGACGTAGTTTCATCTAAGTTTGTTTCCGTGTGGTCTTGGGTTAGACACTTGCTTTGGGGCATATACTTATGGTTATAACACAGTTAACACGTCTATGTCATTAGCTTAGGCAGTAGTAAATGCATTTTTGTTTGACATTGTATTTGTTATAATGGTCATACACACGATAAAATCTTGTGGTTCATTTTTACTATTACTTAAACCTATGATCTCACAAACTTTATGTTGGCCGTTTTAGCATTTATATTTCACGTCATTGACTTAACTAGCATGGATTGAATTTCTGTGGCATTCACCGAGTCTTATCTCGTGACATCATATCATGAAGATTTTATTGTGTTGTCATATATTCGATGTTGTCATATATATATATAGGGTAGGGATCCAGTAAGAAGAAAAACTAAAATGAGAAGAATAAGAATGATTTCTAGCCACATATTTCAAATAGGGAGGAGAATTTTAAGGGGAGATGCATCCATTTTTGTAGATGCATCTAAAATGAGTGGTTATAGTTTCTTCTTATCATTCTTATTTTAGTTTTTCTTCTTATTTGATCCTAACTCTCTCTCTCTCTATATATATATATATATATATATATATATATATATATATATACATACATAAATATTTATATTAGCCTCTTATTGAAGAGATGCAAGCTTTAATGCATCTCTGTAGCATATTGGTTTTCACAAACACACTATCAAGCATACATGGAATCGAATGAGGTTTGAGTTAGAGAGTGAAAGTGGAGAGAGTTGGGAACTTCTAGTGAGATAAAGAAAAATGTATTATGAAGCTCCAACCCTTGGCCTTGCTAGGCAAATTTATAGTGTCTTACATGAAACGCCACCTACGGGCTGTGGATCAGGCATACATTGGGTAAAGACCCGTCCGTCCTCCACAGTGTTACTTAACTAACTACTAACTATTACTAAATGACTACGACTACGAGCTTTCTAACGAATACATATACTTGAGGTGACCGGGTCTTTAACTACTGGATTTTCTAAATCCTAACAATCTCCCCCTAAGGGAGGTCACCTCAATTATAAACATATATTACATTTTGTGTGTTCTTGAATTCTTGATTAAGTTCTTTGCTCTGTAGCTCGTAGTCTTTGATTCTTCATGTTCCGCATGTTTTGTACTTCAAGTGGAGATCTTTAACTTATCCATGGATTGTTTGTTCTTTGATCCTTCTTAGAGATCATCAACCACAGTAAATCTCTTGACTCATCCTTTGTGTTGCCTTCATGTGATTTTGTGACTCTTGGACCGACATGCTCACACTTTCTGGATCATGACATCTTTTCATCAGAGTAGCGGAAGCATTGTTGTATGTCTTCAATTGTCATGATTTTATTCAATTAAGCGTGTGTGCTGTGAGCATGCGGTTATGAATTGACTTCTCAATATCGATCAGCTACAACCGCCAAATGTTCCTGTAAACAACAATTAGCAATAAAACCCACGAAAGTGTCTTTGTTCACTTTGGTTGATTACGATTGTAAGAACCACGGTTCCCGTTGATCAAGATAAATCTCGCCTGTGATCGGTAGAATTCAAGAATCTCCTTGACGGGGTTTCGCAGCTTGATCTAGCCGTTCTCAAATCGGGCGTCCCAAAGTAGACAACACAGAGTGAGTGAACCAGCGAATTGAGATTCACTGATTGATGAAAAATTGATTTGAAAACAATCGCGTATTGCTTAAGAGAAAGAGTTTTGCAATACGATGAAGGTTTTATGAGAAAGGTCAATTTTCAACCAGAAATACTTTTTGTATTTGAAAAATGAATACATATTCGATGTGCTAGAGAAAAGAATGTTGCGCACATCGAAAGGTTTTCAAAAGTATTTTTCAATTCATTTTCTGGACCAAGGTTGATTCAAGAGTGAATCGCCCCATTGTTTCTATCAAGTTGTCACTAGCTTGATCCATGTTGGATCTCACATGTCACCCACCAAGAGCTTGTTTGATATTGGCTCTAGAAGGATTTCCATCTTCATCGTGAATACTTTACATATCACTCGGATGTTCTGGCAATACTACGAGGATAATGCGTAGGACTCTCAATATATATAATCTTACTTTCCACATTGTGTGAAACAACAAGTCTTCATTAATTATGTGTCCTAGTGAGATTTTGTGGATGATCTCTTGGCTCTAGACTCAATAGTGCACTTTGGTTTCCTATTTTGGAGACTAGGGAGAGGGTCTCCTTCTTCAATATCAACAATCTCTAAGAGAAAGTCGATAGATAATGTAGGTTCCCCGTGAGAATGAAATAAGTCCTTTTAAGAGAACTTGAGTGGCTTGGGAAGTTTAGTGCAGTGCGTCACTGGGTCCATGACGTCTTGTCTTAAATACCAGTGTTACCTTAGTAACCACCACCAGCATATGTATTGAACCCGGTTTCTGCCTTAAGGTTGAATTATTGGAGGGTTATTTCTTTTCACCCTTTTCTCATTCAATTCTTTTTCATTCTTCAACCCCTTCAGTGCTTATCGAGACTTCATTACTAGAACCTTGTTGGGTTTATTCCAGTTCTAGCTCTATCTCAGTCGTCACTCTTCCCATATTCTCATTTTTCTCCTTCTTACATCATACCTAAGGACTTCTACACTAACTAGTGGATAGTCCCTGGGTTGATCCATTTGGCTCTGGCGGGATCGTGGGAACGAATACCTAACCTAACCATCCTTATAACTCCAATGCATAGAGTAAATTGGTCGGTCTTTTGGTATTGTTCTTTCCGCCTCGAAACCAAATGAAAACCACTTGAAAATCAATCCAGGTACTTGTGATATAAAATCAAAGCATTTTGTACCTTAATTGTTTTTTTTATCTTTTTAGAAATGCTCCCCCTCAACATGTGCTTCAAGTATTTAGAAATCATTTTGGCACATGGAGGAAGAGACCAATGAAAGTTAGATTTGAATGAAAGCTCCAAATCTTGATAACGTTTTCTAAAGTGATCATCATCACTCCCCCGATGAATTCTAGTATTTAAATACTTTGGATAAAATATTTTGGGGAGGATGTGGTTTTATTTGAATTGCTCCCCCTCAATATGTGCATTTAGATTCGAAAGAGTTTTGAACATATTAGAGAGAACCTGCACATTGAGACAAATCAATCACATTTCAATCCTTCTTAGTTTTAAGATAAATGCTCCCCCTTAACATGTGCATGGAAAATTTAAAATCGTTTGGCACATGTAGGAGGGAGTGCCTGTTATTGTATTTCTAAAACCACTTGTCTATATCACAAATTCTCCTCCGATCACAATTTTCAAACCCTTTGAGACTTGTGATCCCAATTGATTTAAATTATTTTGAAAGCTTTTGAGGAGAAATGTGACTTGCTTATAAAACAATTAAGCTGATAAGGATAAGATTTTGAAACTTTAATCTCCATTGATCAAACATGCTCGGTACCATATGTAAAATTTTCTGCTTTTGTACCATTTGAAATGAAAACACAACATTAGCCTTGGCTTGATCCAATTGTGGACAAAAATGTTCTTTTTGATGTCAATTGTTTGAAAATATCCTTTTTGAAATGATTGAAATCATTCTCCCCTTCAATCAATGACCAAAGTTTTTGATTGAGTGATAGAGATTTTTTGACAAATGATAAGTCCTATTGATTTTCAAAATTAAGTCTGAGTTATTTTTAAAGCAATTTTGTTTTCATTAGATGACAAATATTTTTCGAAGAATCTTTAGAAGGAAAAATATTTGTGAGAGATATTGTCTTTTAGCGGTGATGTTCTGATGAACTTTTGTTTTAGGATCGAGCATGAGATTTTAAAATAATTTAGTATGGCTCTATCCTTTCTTTACAAGCGGATTACGATAAAAATAAGCGCAAGCCATTATTTGAAGCTTGTTCTTGTCGAAATGACAAGAAGCCAACATTTTCTCCATCTCAACTTTTTTTTAACAATTTTACAAAAGAATATTTATAACTTCATTCGAAATTTATCTAAAGTCTGTGCCATTATTTAATGACATTTCTAAGTCCGTAGATGTTATCGAAACCATAAGACATGCCTTAAGAAAACAATATTTTGGAATTTTGAAGATTTTCTGATTTTTATGGGTTTTTGGAAAATTTTATATTTTTCTATTTTCTTTTTGCTGATTTTATATTTTTGTATTTTGCTTTTTGAAATAATATTTACAAAGGATAGATGAAGTACCACCTTTACTCCTCTTCCTCCTCTTGAAGACGTTTGAGTGTTTCTGGTTGTAGACTCTTCAAGCCAAGTCGTGGGAGGATAAACTCAAAACGTTCTTTAGGAAGAGCTTTAGTGAAGATGTCTGCCATATGATATTCAGTCCTTACGAAATACATTTCAACCACACCTTTCTCCACTTGTTCCCTGATGAAATGATGTCGAATTTCAATGTGCTTTGCTCTTGAGTGTTGAACATTGTTGCAGAGAGCTATGGCACTTTGTTATCTGTCTGAGATGAACTTTGTTGAATATAAAGCCATAGTCGATAATTGGGATCTCATCCATAAGATTTGAGCACAACATGATGACATGGCTATGTATTCAACCTATCTGAAGGATATGGAAGTACTCATTTGTTTCTTTGAAGACCACTCACAAATTTGTCACCCAAAAGCTGAGCACCTCCGACGTGCTTCGACGAGTATCTTGACACCCTGCATGGTCAGCATCTGCATAGGCTGTTAGTGATATACCAGTGTCCTTATGATACCAAAGTCCCATGTTAATGGTTTCTTGAAGATACCGAAAGACCCGTTTAACCGCTTCAAGGTGCTTTTTGGTAGGTGTAGGATCAATAAAAACTATAGATTCAAGTGGTTCGGGGGCCGGGGAAGCTCAAAGAATGAGAAAGACATGGTATTGTATTAGAAAGAAGAAAGGGAAGATGTGTGTTTGTAGAGAATAAGAAGAAACCATACACACCTTATTTTACAAGTGTAAACTTCCTCCTCCTAGTTGGGACTAGGAGGTGTATTTCTTTCGACAAGCCTAACTTAGCATAATTGACTAAATTAGTCCTTGTGAATGAGTAAAAGAAGAAACTAATGCAATTCCGTCATGACTTCACTTTAGCGAGGCTAACAATCTCTCCCCAGTGATGTCATACGGAGTTGCTACAATGTTCCTACAAGCAAAATTAAATACAAAGATAAGCGTGACTCAAAAGTGTCTTCACAATCTTCAAACTTCATGAATCTTCCGACGCCATCTCTTTACTTGCGGAAGAACAATGCGAGCAAATCTAGTTAGGGATTAAATCGTTACTCTCCCTAATTAGTGCTCTCCCCAAACCGACAACCTTTCTAATGAATTTCACGAATCCAAGAAGTCTTTCGATAATTAAATTAGAACCGTCTTTAGTCTTCTAACACGCATGCGGAAAATGTAGAAAAAGTCATCGACTGACCTTCTTCAAGATTGTTCATTCGGGGAATACGATATCAACGTCTTCATCTCACCAAATGCATTCCGGTTATCTTTCTTATATCAAATCAGCCCATAATGTATACATGAAATGATAACACCAAAGTAACAAGTTGAAGCACTAATCATCTTGAATTTGTTGCCGAAATTGCCGACGGTGGATAAGGAGGAAATGCGTGAAAGCAGACGAGAAAGATATAGAATCAACCAATTTCTTACAAAAATCATTAAATAAACCATTAAGCCCAATCAAGTGAACTTGTTGTGCGTCCCCGATGTACACATATCTCTCCCATGATGGTTACGATTTATCGGAATCAACATACAATTGTGTACATGAAGCATTAACTGGAAGCACTCTATCGTTAATCATACCATCCCGTGATAAGATGTCGATGAACCATACCATTTGAAATTGTTTAACTCATTTCAACCCCCTGTATCCTGTAGTAACCACATATGAAGATAACCCAATATGACGAACTTGAGAATGAAGTAAAATCTTCCAGACTAGTTACTTAAGCTTGTACTATCCTTGTGAAGAAGAACGATGTACCAAATGTACAAAACCTCTTGACGTATCCTCAACTGCGTGAGACACCGAAAGTGATAGAGAAGGAATCACAAAAGTAACTAGATAGCCAAGTCTTCGTCACATTCAATTACTGCTCAAACAAGTCATCTTCGCGGAAGGGAAGAAAGAAAGAAGACGAAATAAGTAAATGTGCCCGTCAAACTTCATGTCAAACCCAAATAAATAATAAAGAATTATCTCCGTGGTCACATTTGATAAGCGTTGCAAAATTTAGCCGTGAACGTAGTCTCCTCGTGAAAATTTTCGTGAACCAAAATACCACTCAATTAGCCAAATATTATACCAAAAAATAAGTTTATGTATTAAAATACTTTAGATATAACTTCATTTCAGCTCCACTTATTTTTGATAAACAACCGCCCAAGCAATTTCTGGATTATTAGTCCATATCTTAATAAAATCGTGCAATCATCCCATGATATGACATTTGCGGATCAATAACTAAAACCCACGTCCAGTATGCAATCACTTATGGCCCAAATACAAATGAGATGAAGAGATCCGGGCCCAGTCCATAATTCGATGCAACACATTAAACGTGTATTAGTAATAACCTACCTACTCCTCTCATTTGACAAACCTTAACCCTTAATCAGATAAAAGTATCCGCCTCTCACCAACTTCTTTCACCAAGACAGATCTAAAAAAACGTATCTCATCTCCTCTCATCATCAAACGCATCTCATCTCATTTTTCATCATCACAACACCGACAAAACACACGAACAAACACCCTTCTTTCAGGTAGCACAGATGAAGAACCCACGAAGAAGAGAGGATTGACTTCAAGATCTTGATATAAGGTCTCGGGTAGGCTTTAATTATTTTTTGTGTTGTTTTATAACGAACCCAAGAAAAGAGATTAACGAAATTGTTATTTCTCTTATTCTTTTAAGTTCGAATATCAATTGAAGTTGGGTCTTCAAATACATTTGATCGATGATGTTAATCCTTTTTCGTGAGACCTTCAAAGTCTTGATATACGATTATATTACACGAAAGGAAAATTGACTGAGATCGTTTTTAATTTACTCCTTTGATGTTCGAGTCTTGGTGATTGATTGTTAGTGTTGAGGAGGGAGGTTGTGACTGGTAATGAGATGGTGGTATAGGATAGATTAGGATTTGATTGAGTTTGGTGTTGGTTGTGGTGTACTTCGTGTAATCACAACAGTCCGAATGCTTCTTTTGTTTTGTTTTTTTTTTCATTTAGGTTTTTATTTTTGACGTGAGATGATATAAACTGAATTAAGAGTAACTTGGTATTTGGTTTTGATGTCAAAGGTCAAACAGTCTAGGTCTTCTTATAATCTCCTTTTTGTCAAAAAAATCTTACGTGTAAACAAAACTTTATGCGTAAAATTTTGGTCGTAGAAACCCTTATGCGTAAGCTCAGAAGTCTTATGCGTAAATCTTTACGCGTAAGACTTAGTCGTAAATCTTTACGCGTAAAAACCTTACTCGTAAGGTAATCCTTACGCGGAAACTTACTCGTAAACATGGTTCCTTACGAGTAACTTTCCAAGTTACTCGTAAACATAGTGTAGATGAGTCCTTAGGCGTAAAAGTAGGGTTTTGACCATCGTTGACTTTTTCCCGGCGACTTTTCCGACCATATTCTCCGTTTATCATTAGAAACCCAGAAAGACTTTGCTGAAAAACGCTTCATTATTACGCTTGAGACTATGAAACTTGACCAGTTGATATATGAAACTTTCACGAGACTTGCTACAAAACAATCACAAAAACATATGATACCAAAAACTGAATCTTGGACATAAAGGAACAAGAAACAGAATGATGAAACCTGAAATAAATTTGTTGACTTTTTTGACGAAAATGATACAAACAATGTATAAACTGTTAACCACAAAATGAGGAAAAAAAATTTCCGAGACATAAAAAATCTTAAGAAAACAGTTTAGACAAATATTCAAACCACACAAATCTATAAAAATAAACAACCTGGCTCGTTATACCAATTGTAGGATCGATAAAAACTATAGATTCATGTGGTTCGGGGGGTCGGGGAAGCTCAAAGAATGAGAAAGACATGGTATTGTATTAGAAAGAAGAAAGGGAAGATGTGTGTGTTTCTAGAGAAGAAGAAGAAACCACACACACCTTATTTTACAAGTGTGAACTTCCTCCCCTCCTAGTTGGGACTAGGAGGTGTATTTATACTTAGACAAGCCTAACTTAGCACTATTGACTAAACTAGTCCTTGTGAATGAGTAAAAGAAGAAACTAATGCAATTTCCGTAATGACTTCACTTTAGCGAGGCTAACAGTAGGCTTAGCCTGGTATCTAGCACACATCCATACCGTGAACATAATATTTGGTCTACTGGCAGTGAGGTACATCAAGGATCCAATCATACTACGATATTTCGTTTGATCAACCGGGACTGGGATCCCTGAGTGGTCCTCATCCAACTTTGTTCGTTCCACCATGGGAGTGTCAACAGGGTCACAAGAATGAAATCCAAATTTCTTTAAAATTTCATTAGCATATTTAGATTGATTAATAAAAAGGCCTCCGGGACTTTGTGAAATTTGTAATCCCAAGAAAATGACATTTGTCCCATCATTGACATTTTAAATTTGGAGCCCATCTCCTTTGAAAACCGGTCACATTCATTAGGGTCGGTGGAGGAAAATATAATATCATCAACATAGATTTGAATGTGAATTAATTGTTTACCTGACTTTCTGGTGAACAATGTAGGATCAACTGCTCCTTTGTTGAATCCATTTGACAAAAGGAACTTTGACAGTGTATCGTACCATGCTCTAGGAGCTTGCTTCAAACCATAGAGAGCCTTCTTCAAGGGTTAGACATGGTCGGATGTTCTGGATCCACAAAACCTTCGAGTTGACTGACATAAACCACGTATTTAATATCTCCATTAAGAAAAGCAGTCTTTATATCCATCTGATAAACCACCATATTCTTACTAGCAGCATTAGCCAGGAAGATTCTGATAGCCACAATTCGTGAAACCGGAGCAAATGTAAGCTCTCGAAAAATTTCATTGTACTTAAGACTTTAATCATAAAGCACGATTTATATCATCATGAAATTTTCTAAACATCACATTTGCATATCATTTGGCATATGCATGATCAACGCAGCTTGAGCGTTCATAAAAATACCGTTGTGATCAGAATGAATTTCCCCACGATCCCGATATTCTTAAAATACATAATATATATGTAAATTTTATAAAATATATTAATATCGGATTGGGCCTAGAAACTTAGTGGGCTTCGATGTAAGCCCTACTCACCACTTCATTTCTTTGGGCCTCGTTACCTCGTCAAGCCCACAACATCGGCCTTATGTTTAACCGAACCAACCCAACGCCCAAGCCCAACACCCCTTTATCTATTGGGCCTAGTCCAACTTGATCTCGCAAGCCCAAGTACAAATTTAAGTTGTAAAAATATGTAGTTTTTCTCTTTTGTGTAACCGGTTCTCACCCCAAACCCACTATCACACACTTAGTTTGATTTCAAGTCTTGGCAAAGTATTATTGTTGTTGCTCTTGGTCAGTCGAAACAATACAAGGAACCAAATGACACAAAGCTAATAAACAATGTTACCTTTATATCACATGTTTGCGTGTGACATGGAGAGGAAGAGGCAAGACATGACCAAAGCCACCCTAAAACCAATATAATAACACCCTAAGTCCTAACAAAACACTACTCTAAACCACTTTGACCAAGTTGACCTCCTTACCCAATGGGTTTTGTGTCCCTTTGAATCGACTAAAGCAAGAACTCGTGCCCCTATTTGTAGTTGCCATCACTCGCACGCCCAAACAATCATACATCTGCTAAATTTTTCCTTGGAACTTGGATGAACCATGCATAAAATAATGTTAACACCTTACTTGCTTCTCCCTTAAAACCAACCTCCAAGACATAGCAAAACCCACAACTCCTCAAAAGTATCTCACAAATACTCTCTCACTACATCTCAAATCGTTCACAGTGGGTATCGAAGGAAAAGAAAAGGAAAATGTTGCAAGACAAAGAGATTAGGAAAGTTTGGTTGATCACCTCGGGTTATAGGGAGAACAAGGGTTCTCGTAGTAGTCTTATTCACCTATCTCATGTTTCATCACCACTCACTCGAGTGTGCTATGTTGTTTCATTCATTTTCATTCATATATCACACGTTAGCATGTTATAATGTCCCTACGCTAATTGAATTACATGTATATTGCACGACAAGAGTTGTAAACACACCTTAAGATGACACACGACTTGAATACCTAGTAAAAACAAGTCACAAAACCTTAGCAAAACTCTTGGAAACTCTCGTTCATTTTGATATCTAACGCAACAACAATCAGGCCTAAAGCCCATTGACCGAGCCCAATAAGCCCAAACTAAGCCCAAATAAACCCACAACATGGCCCAATAAGATAGAAATAAGTAAATAAGCACTAAAAATAAGCTTGGGATAAGCTTGTAAACGTTTTGTAAAGTTTTCATATATTAAAAAGGTATTTCGGACCTAATTTGCAAATTGTATGAACTTTGGGTTGTAACCGTAGCTTTTCAAAAGTTTAAGGGTTGGTTTAAACGTAAATAAAATGTGCATGAAAAGTTGAGGGACCAACGTACACTATTTTGAAAGTAAAAGGGTATAAATATACGTTGCATGTACACGTATAAAAACCACAAGGACTGATCTTGCCAAATGTCGAAACAAGTTATAATTATAGTTTTGGGTCAAAAGTGTCAATTTGCAAACTCTAAGGCTATACACGTTAAAAACACATTTTGGAGGGGCAGTTTTGTAAAAACAATTCACTCAGGGGTTAGAACTGTCAATTTTGAAAAGTTTGATATAAAATAGTTTCGGGGTAAAAACTGTCATTTACTCAAACTTGAGGGACTAAACTTGTATACTTTGAAACTTGAGGGTAAAAAGTGTAAATTCGGGAAAAGTTTAGAAAAACTTATAAACTTAACGTAACTTCGTAAAAATGAGTATTTCGATCATATAAGTGTTATCAAAGTATTTTATTATCGGATATCGTTAAATATATTACGTATATATATATTTATAAGATTATAATTATATATAGGGTTTATAGACAGATAGGTTACCCAACTTTCCAACTTTATTCGCCTAAGTTACCAAATTTGGTTTTGTGCAAACAGGGTATTGGACTACACGGAGTTGACATTCAGGTTACTAAATTTGTAAAATGAGACATTTAGGTTACATAACTTACCTAAAAAAATGCATTTGAGTTACTTTGATTACACTGAAAAATGGAGGTTGAATGATTAAATAAAGTTCAGTAACCCAAGCGAACAAAATGAAAGTTTGGTAACTTAGGCGAACAAAGTGGGAAAGTTGGGTAACCTGTCTGATATAAAACCCTTGTATATATAATCCGATAAAACGCACGTGGGATCTAAACAAGCTAAAATACTCAACAACTCTATCATTTTTACGAGATCACAATGGGGGAACATTTCACTTATGCGTAAATGAGGATCATTAACTAAGGCAATGTAGCAAAAAAAATTAACTTAAACGTTAAGCACACACACACACTATTGAATTGGACAATTCAATGATCTATTGAATAAGAATATTCAATGCTCTATTATTTTGGTCGCGAACCAAAATGTTTATCATATCTGAGACTCGCCATCTCACTATTTTTAGGTTTCGGTTTGGAACCTCCGCTACATTGTGCTTGATCTGTTTGTGCTTGTTCATTATCATCAAGGTGAGTTCAGAGCCTCGCTTTTACTTTTATTTGCAAACCCCGCGGGGGAGATACATGCTCTAAACTAGAACACAAGGTTTTTCATAAATGTTCGCTTCTTGATTATTGGAATTGCCTAAGTATTTAGCCATAAGTCCCCTGTATCATGAACCATTAGTCACCGCGAGTTATCTCAGGTAATTAGTGAAGATTATGTCCAAGGCTCGGAGTGGGGCATGTCAAGGCTTTTCTTGTGGTGTAAACATAAAGTTGTCATTTATTTCAAACTCATGCTCTTTATTTTGGGAAAACACTTGAAAAATTTTCAATATTTTGTAACAACTATGAGTTTTCGATGAATGATAACTACTTTTAATTAAAACGCCTCTTTCGAGTCATTTTCTATAATTGTTGACTATGATCTCCATTCGAGTAACACCCCGATTAGTCTTCCGCTATCATTAAGATCTCGAGGGGTGTTACAGATTGGCATCAGAGCCAAGGTTATAGAGAACCAAAGAGTTTTTCAAAAATATTTGGACTATAACCGCACTTTTAAAAGCAGGACTACTTTACACCAACGCCCTATGCCCTTTGGTGACCACTCTATGCATTAGGATTGATGCATCACTAGATCATAAGTAAATTGCATTCATTTTAGTTAGGCATGGAGATTTGCTTGGCAGATGTGCGCAACTAACTAAAATCTTGTTAATCATACTATTTGGCATTTTACTTACATGATTATTTTATGGGTTGTTATAGTACCATGTTTGCTTCCCACCCGGTTGTTCTGTCCTCAGACACTGAGATGGAAGATACTATGTCCTCTACGACTGTCAATATGCCGTTCATCCTAGTCTAGTCATACCAGCCACTGTTTCGGACGAGACCAACCTTTTGAGGAAGGCGAGGTTGCCCGAACTCCCACCATTCCAGCTATGATTGCTCGCTCTCAAGAGCATAACGCTTTTGCTCCTATGACACTAGATCAGTATTATGAGTCGCAGCAATGGCTACCTGCTTCAGATGTCGCAGTGGATGATGGATCATCCAAGTCATCCAAGAGCACTGGTTCTGCTTCATCAGACTCTTCTGTATCATCTTCTTTACTGATCCATCGTCGCCGACATAGGATCCATGTTCTGAAGCCCTATGAGCCCGAGCCATTTGGAGTGCCTTTCAGACTGTATCCTAAGGGCACCATCTTCAAACACATGGCTAGGAAGCGTGTGCGATCCATTACTATGACTCATGTGACACCATCAGATAAGTCACCACCTGCTCAGTCATCACCAGTTTCACCCACTGTTCCACCTACTGCAACTTCACCACCACCGCCACCTACTGTATTCTACCATCAGACCACTACTGTTCCTGTTTCATTACCGCCTACAGCATCACCACCATTGGACACTTTCAGTGAGCCACCCTTGCCACTTAGCATTAAATGCTATCCACCATCACTATCTGATCCCTACATGCCTACTCAAGTGGACGTCCAGTCCGGACCTAGGAAGAAGGCCGGCGCTAGACGATGGTCATTCTTGATTCCTCTACTTCGTCATTGGAGAGAAGAGGAGGGAGCACCTAGTCCTTTCGAGCTTGGAGAGAGCTCAACTACTGCACCATCTCCAGTTCTTCTAGTTACCGGTGAGTCTGTACACCACACTATTCCTCTGTTGGCGACTAGACTCATTAGACACGAGGACCAGCTGAGTGAGCTCATGGCACATTTTGATGAGATTCGGCTAGTTAGGATAGAGAGCTTGGAGGAAGAGTTCGAAAACCTCATGATAGGTCGCTACTCTATTGAGATTGTATTTGACATGATGAGCGCCCAGATTGTGGAGGCGAGAGATGCCGTTACCAGATTGACCCAGAGGTTTGAGACTACTGTTCGAGATGCCAGTACTTTGAGAGACACTGCCTTAGGCCGAGAGAGAGCCTTACATCACGAGATTGCATCCACTCATGCTCACACTGCTATACTAGAGCAGAGGATTGATGACCTCGAGGCGAGAGATCGAGCACGTGAGTAGTAGATCCGAAATTTGACAGCCATGGTTGAGGAGATTCGCCGTCATCATGATGACGCATCGGGAGATGCATAGATTCTAGTCATCTTTATTGTTGTATGTATCATAAAGCCGCCATATGAGTTATTAAGGCTTCTATCGTTTTGGTTTGTAACTATGGAACAATAAAGTTTATGTTGTAACCTATGGTTGTGAACAATTACTATGTATCGATGTATTCTATGCTATCTATGGTTGTATTTCTAGATTCTTGTGTTGTGATATTATTCATCGGTCATATATGCAGATCGATCATTACGTCCTTATATATGTTATGATTTTGTTGAAATAAATCATGATTCACTTATTACTGTTCATAACGATATCATCTCATTGATTTAAAGTGATGATCTTGACTATTATGATGTTTATAATATGAAATCACTTTTATTATCGTTGATGATTCTTAATCTTGGTGTTTATTTCTTGGAAATTTTAGAAAAATGGTCAAGAAGAAAGCTACCTTATCCACTATCACTCCGGAATTTGTTTGAAAAATGGTCATTTGAAAGCGTTAAGCCGCTATAGCTCAAGACATGCCTGACATCGCTAGAGCAAGTGAATGCATTCAAGTGAACGAATTGCCCAAGAGGCACGTGAAGCTGAAGTTGCCGCAAGAGAAGCCGAGATTGCAAGAGAAGCTGAGATTGCAAGAGTGGCTGAAATTGCGAGAGAAGCTGAGATTGCCCAAGAAGCCGAGATCGCTCGAGAAGCTGAAACTGAGCGTGTTGCCCAAGCAGCACGTGAAGCCGAGGCTGCTCATCTTTGATGCGCGTACAAGGTGCGTTCGGGGTCAAAGGAAACTTCCTTTTCGTCAAGCAAGTTTTTCAACACCCTAGGCAGTGAACCTAATTGTTGTAGTGTAGTATTTGGTAAGCCTCGGGTATTGATATCGTTCTCTAGGGGAATATGAATGCTAGTGAGAAATTACTACGCTAAGGTTGAGGTTGAGGAAGATTATTTTTTATCTTTTTATATTTTTTAGAAACTAAAGGTAAAATCTCGGGGTTTGGATATGGGGGTTTGGTACTTCTACCGATTACTCTACTTATCTAATTATCTAAACTAATGGGTAGTATATGTCTATTGATGTGTGCTAGTATGATGATTAAAGATGTGTCTACCTAGATACTATTACTCCCTAGTTATCTTTTATTGGTGGTTGAATTGTCACGTCCTTATTCTTAACGAGTTGTGTTTTCTAAGGTCGTAGGGTGTGCTTTTATCCCTAACTCTTTGAGATTACCTTAAGGTTAATAACTACGAAATCTCTAGGACTCATAAACTTAACACAAAGGTTTTCTTTGGATGTTTAGCCTACAATTCCACTAGTAATTATAAACTAATGTTCAACAAAGATTACTCAAGCATTAAAAACACAACGATGGTCTAATGCACTCCTAAGCCAATTACAATTAAGATAAGAGACAACCAATCAATAATTAATAACTAGGTTTCATAGATCTAAGCAAACACACAAGTAAATTAGCAGGACATGTTAAACATGCAAGCATACACACATTCAATCGAAGACATAATGAAATCAAAGGAATAAATAACTTATCTCGATGTTAAATAGGGTATGAGAACCCTAAAATACTGTCCAAACCGGACTACAATCGTTTTAGGTTTTTACTCCACAAGTCTACCTCTCAAAATTCTGAAAATTCGATTTCTATATATAATTTTACATATGCGACAGCGTCACCTTATAGTTGGGACGTCGTCAGATCGCCGCCATTAGGGTTTCATCTTGGCCAAGTCATCATTGGGACGGCGTCACGTTGTGGTTGTGTGTGATCGGTCTTGACGATGGCGTCGCCCGAGTGCGGATCTAGGCCGTCGAGAAGAAAAGTCTTCGTGATGCCCTTACTCTTCAAAGCCTGACGCCGTCAGGTGTAAAATAGCAAATTCGCTCCTGAGTCGTCACAAAATAGGGACGGAGTCGTCCTCTGTTTGGGACGCCGTCAGGTGTAATTCCAGCAGCTTGAGTGTCTTGATCTTGACTTAGCCATTTTCTTCTCATATTTACTCTTTTTCGTCCAAAAATGCATCATTCCAGCATTTTGCTTTCGAGAGACCTAAGAAGTGAAAAGAAACGAAATTAAGCAGTAACGAATATAAAAGTGGGCGATTAAGGGCTTAAATGACCTCTTAAAAGTGTACGTTTTAAATCCTTATCAGTCTAGCTGAAGCAACTCGTGTCACAGCAGCAACACGAATTGTTGAAATGGCAAACTCAAATGAAACCAACACTCCAACAAATCAAAGTGAGTCTACTGTAGCTCGTAAGTGTAGCTACAAAGAATTCATGAACTACAAGCCAACATTCTTCAAGGGCACAGAAGGTATTATTGGTCTACTTCATTGGTTTAAAAGAACCGAGACTGTGTTTCTACTAAGTGACTGCACAGATGATTGCAAGGTCAAGTTTGCAAATGGAACTTTGCTAGAAGATGCGTTATCTTGGTGGAAAGCCCATGCCCAACCTATTGGAATGGAAGAAGCCTATAGAATTTCATGGTCAGATCTGAAACAACTGTTGATGAAACAGTACTGCCCAAGAACTGATATAAAGAAGCTAGAAGATAAGTATTACCATTTGGATGCTAAAGGTAATGATCTCAAGACATACTTCAAGAGATTCCATGAGTTGAGAGCTCTGTGTCCTCATCTGTTCCCTACCAATGAAAAGCTTTTGGAAGCTTTGATCGGAGGTCTACCTCGGAGCATTGAAGGAGATGTCATCTCTTCTAATCCAAAGACTGTTGAGGAAGTTGTCATTGTATCCCACCGCCTTATGGAGCCGATATTGAAGCTTGCAAATGTACAAGGCTCAATTGACAACAAAAGAAAGCTTGATGATCGGAAAAGCTCAAATTCCAACCACCATCAGTCCAACAACAACCAGCATCACCGCAACAGAAACCAGCATCACAATCGGCAAAACCGAAGACAAGAAGCCACAAGGGCTTATGCTGCACCCACTGTCGGAAAAGGATATGCCGGATCACATCCCCAGTGCAATAGATGTTCGATGCACCATTCTGGACCGTGCACTGTGAAGTGTGACAAGTGCAACAAGGTAGGTCATCAAGGTAAGCATTGCCGAAACCCTGGAGGTGGAAACACTATGGCAAATATGAGTTGTTATGGATGTGGAGAGAAGAGTCATTTCAAGAGTCAATGCCCAAAGATGAATGCATCTCAACCGAACAATGCGCGTGCAAGGGCGTACGTGCTAGGAGACGGAGACGTGCCGTTGAACCCTGATGTTGTGACGGGTACGTATTCTCTTAACAATCATTCTGCAAAAATCTTGTTTGACTCTGGAGCCGATAAGAGTTTTGTATCTACTACCTTTGCGCCATTACTTGAAATATCCCCAATTGCCTTAGATACAACTTATGAGATAGAACTAGCCGATGGAAAGATAATAGGAACCAACACCGTAATCCGTAATTGCCCTATTCTGTTACAAGACCATCCGTTCCTTATAGATCTTTTGCCAATCAAACTTGGTAGTTTTGACGTCGTAATTGGCATGGATTGGTTGTCTAAACACCGTGCTAGGATTGTTTGCAATGAGAAAACCGTTCATATCCCAATCAATGGTGAAACCTTAGTTATCCAAGGAGATCAAAGTAGAAAGTACTTAAGTATAATATCTTGTGCGATGTCGATAAAGTACATGGAGAAAGGATGTTATGCCTGCTTAGCTCAAGTAACGGAAAGGAAGTCAGAAGAGAAATGACTAGAGGATGTACCTGTAGTTAGAGAATTCTCTAAAGTGTTTCCAGAAGATTTACATGGACTCCCACCTGCTCGACAAGTCGAATTCCAAATCGATCTTATTCCTGGAGCTACTCCCGTAGCACGAGCACCATACCATTTAGCACCCTCGAAAATGCAAGAACTGTCTAAACAGCTAGAAGAGCTATTTGACAAAGGATTCATTAGACCAAGTTCCTCACCCTGGGGAGCATTGGTTTTGTTCTTTAAAAAGAAAGATGGATCATTTCGGATGTGAATCGATTACAGAGAATTGAACAAGCTCACAATCAAGAACCGCTATTCCTTACCAAGAATCGATGATCTGTTTGATCAGTTACAAGGCTCGAGTGTATACTCGAAGATTGATTTAAGATCTGGATACCATCAGTTAAGGGTAAAAGAGGAAGATATACCCAAGACCGTATTTAGAACTCGATATGACCATTATGAATTCCAAGTAATGCCATTCGGTTTAACTAATGCACCCGCTGTAATTATGGACCTCACGAATATCTGTAAACCATACCTGGATAAATTCGCCATTGTGTTCATTGACGATATTCTTATCTACTCTCGTGATAAAGAAGAACATGCGGAACATCTAAGAACTGTCCTGAAGTTACTCAAGGATGAAGAATTGTACGCAAAGTTTACCAAATGCGATTTTTGGATCAAAACAGTCTAATTTCTTGGTCATGTGATCGATAGTAAAGGAATCCACATGGATCCCGCAAAGATCGAATCCGTAAAGAATTGGTTAGTACCAACCAACCCCACTGAGATTCGTCAATTCTTAGGACTTGCGGTTATTATCGGAGATTGATCGAAGGTTTTTCGAAGATAGCCAAACCATTGACCGAGTTAACCCAGAAAATGAAGAAATTCGAATGGGGAGACGATCAAGAATCAGCTTTTCAACTCCTTAAGAACAAGCTTTGCGAAGCACCTATTTTGGCACTACCTGAAGGAGTAGAAGATTTTGTAGTATATTGAGATGCTTCATATATGGGTTTAGGTGTTGTTCTCATGCAAAGGAACAAAGTGATTGCTTACGCATCACGTCAACTCAAAACTCATGAGAAGAATTATACTACTCACGATCTAGAACTTGGCGCTGTGGTATTTGCACTCAAGTTATGGAGACATTATTTATACGGAACCAAGTGTATAGTGTACACTAATCACAAAAGTATTTAACACATCTTAGATCAAAAGGAACTGAATATGCGTCAATGCCGCTGGCTAGAATTGCTCAGTGATTATGACTGCGAGATTCGTTACCATCCTGGAAAGGCAAACGTTGTTGCCGATGCCTTGAGTAGAACAGATCGCCCTAAGCCACTTAGAGTGAGATCATTGGGAATGGTAATTAATTCACCCCTACCATAAAAAATTCTCGAAGCTCAGATCGAAGCTCTTAAAGAAGAAAACAGGCCGAATGAGAAGATTTATGGCATGCCAGAGAATGAAAATGGATTTGTGAAAAGATCGGACGGAACGTTATGTTTCAAAGTTTGAAGTTGGATTCCGCTCTACGGAGGTATCCGGGAACTCATCATGCATGAATCACATAAATTGAAGTATTCCAAACATCCTGGTCCCAGCAAGATGTATCAAGATCTAAAGCTTTTATATTGGTGGCCAAATATGAAGGTTGATATCGCTGAATATGCCAGCAAATGCTTGACATGTTTGAGAGTCAAAGCAGAGCATAAAAAACCGTCAGGATTGTTAACCCAACCAGAACTTCCCCGTATGGAAATGGGAAAGGATCACAATGGATTTCATCCCAAAGTTGCTGAGAACTTCTAATGGTTTTGACACCATTTAGGTCAATGTAGACCGTCTCACGAAATCCGCTCATTTTCTGCCTATCAAGGAGAACAATGAGATGATTACACTCACTAGACTGTAAATCAAAGAGATTGTTTCTCGTCACGGTGTACCGATGTCTATTATATCTGATCGAGATAGCCGATTCACATCGAGATTTTGGCAAACACTCCAAAACGCCATGGGTACCAAATTGGATATGAGTACCGCATACCATCCTCAAACAGATGGACAAAGTGAAAGAATGATCCAAACTCTGGAAGACATCTTGAGAGCATGTGTGATCGATTCGGAGAAGGATGGGATAAGCACTTACCTCTGGTGAATTCTCCTACAATAACGAGTTACCACGCCAAACATTAAAGCCACTCCTTTGAAGCACTTTATGGAAGAAAATGCCGATCGCTTTGTTCTTTGGGCGAAGTTGGAAGTACAACTCACAGCCACGAGATTGTCCAGAGACAACCGAAAAGATAATGCAAATCAGGAAACGACTACAAGCAGCTCGAGATAGACAAAAGAGCTACACATATGTCAGAAGAAAAACGATGGAATTCCAAGTCGGAGATCGAGTAATGCTCAAAGTATCACCCTGGAAAGGAATGGTCAGGTTTGGAAAGAGAGGAAAACTCACCCTCGATACGTAGGACCATTCAAAATTCTTCAAAGAATTGGTCTAGTGGCATATAAGCTCGAACTTCCCGAAGAGCTTAGTCGAGTACATGACACTTTCCATGCTTCGAATATTAAGAAGTATCTATCGGATAAAACCCTAGTCATACCCCTAAAGGACATACAACTCAATGACAAACTTAGCTTCGTAGAAGAACCCGTTGAGATCATGGACAGGGAAGTCAAGAGGCTTAAGCAAAGCCGCATTCCTATCGTTAAAGTTCGACGGAATCATAAGAAACGAGGTGCAGAGTTCACCTAGGAGCGCGAGGATGTAATGTGTTCCAAGTATCCCCACATGTTCATCTAACCACCCATGACAACCTCTGCAAGTTAAACCGCGGGACGCGGTTCTCTTAAGGGGTAGGTACTGTAAGCTCCCAGAAAATTTCATTGTACTTAAGACTTTAATCAGAAATAAAGCACGATTTATATCATCATGAAATTTTCTAAACATCACATTTGCATATCATTTGGCATATGCATGATCAACA
This sequence comes from Chrysanthemum lavandulifolium, assembly GCA_022545495.1. Classification (NCBI taxonomy): domain Eukaryota; kingdom Viridiplantae; phylum Streptophyta; class Magnoliopsida; order Asterales; family Asteraceae; genus Chrysanthemum; species Chrysanthemum lavandulifolium. The sequence continues at coordinate 74,126,947 of CM040240.1, forward strand.
AAGCTTGAGCGTTCATAAAAATCCCATTGTGATCAGAATGAAATTCCCCACGATCCCGATATTCTTAAAATACATAATATATATGTAAAATTTTATAAAATTTTGAAATAAACAAAAGTAAAAATATATTAATATCGGAATAGGCCTAGAAACTTAGTGGGCCTCGATTTAAGCCCAACTCACCACTTCATTTCTTTGGGCCTCATTATCTCGTCAAGCCCACAACATAATCGGGCCTTATGTTTAACCAAACCAACCCAACGCCCAAGCCCAACACCCTTTATCCATTGGGCCTCATCCAACTTGATCTTGCAAGCCCAAGTACAAATTTAAGTTGTAAAAATATATAGTGTTTTCTCTTTTGTGTAACCGGTTCTCACCCCAAACCCACTATCCCACACTTAGTTTGATTTCAAGTATTGGCAAAGTATTATTGTTGTTGCTCTTGGTCAGTCAAAATAATACAAGGAACCAAATGACACAAAACTAATAAACAATGTTACCTTTTTATCACATGTGTGACATGGAGAGGAAGAGGCAAGACATGACCAAAGCCACCCTAAAACCAATATAATAACACCTTAAGTCCTAACAAAACACTACTCTAATCCACTTTGACCAAGTTGACGTCCTTACCCAATGGGTTTTGTGTCCCTTTGAATCGACTAAAGCAAGAACTCGTGCCCCCATTTCTAGTTGCCATCACTCGCAAGCCCAAACAATCACACATCTGCTAAATTTTTCCTTGGAACTTGGATGAACCATGCATAAAATAATGTTAACACCTTACTTGCTTCTCCCTTAAAACCAACCTCCAAGACATAGCAAAACCCATAAATCCTCACAAGTATCTCACAAATACTCTCTCACTACATCTCAAATCGTTCACAGTGGGTATCGAAGGAAAAGAAAAGGAAAATGTTGCAAGACAAAGAGATTAGGAAAGTTTGGTTGATCACCTCGGGTTATAAGGAGAACAAGGGTTCTCGTAGTAGTCTTATTCACCTATCTCACGTTTCATCACCACTCACTCGAGTGTAGTAAGTCCTTCCTTAACTCATGCTATGTTGTTTCATTCGTTTTCATTCATATATCACACATAAGCATGTTATAATGTCCCTAAGCTAATTGAATTACATGTATATCGTACGACAAGAGTTGTAAACACACCTTAAATCCTGTTATGTACCTAGCATTATCAACACTCGACACTCACTCACACTCTAAGATGACATACGACTTGAATACCTAGTAAAAACAAGTCACAAAACCTTAGCAAAACTCTTGGAAACTCTCGTTCATTTTAATATCTAACGCAACACCAATCGGGCCTAAAGCCCAATGACCGAGCCCAATAATCCCAAACTAAGCCCAAACAACCTACAACCCGGCCCAATAAGATTGAAATAAGTAAATAAGCACTAAAAATAAGCTTGGGATAAGCTTGTAAATGTTTTGTAAAGTTTTCATATATTAAAAAGGTATTTCAGACCTAATTTGCAAATTGTATGAACTTTGGGTTAAAACCGTAGCTTTTCAAAAGTTTAAGGGTTGGTTTAAACGTAAATAAAACGTGCATGAAAAGTTGAGGGACCAACGTGCACTATTTTGAAAGTAAAAGGGTATAAGTATACATTGCATGTACACGTATAAAAACCACAAGGACTGATCTTGCAAAATTTTGAAACTAGTTATAATTATAGTTATACGCGTTAAAAACATGTTTTGGAGGGGCAGTTTCGTAAACACAGTTCACTCAAGGGTTAGAAATGTCAATTTTTAAAATTTAGATATAAAATAGTTTCGGGGTAAAAACTATCATTTACTCAAACTTCAGGGACTAAACTTGTATATTTTGAAACTTGAGGGTAAAAAGTGTAAATTCAGGAAAAGTTTAGAAAAACGTATAAACTTAACGTAACCTCATAAAAACAAGTATTTCGATCATATAAGTGTTCTCAAAGTATTTTATTATCGGATATCGTTAGATATATTATTTTTTTATTTACATATATTAGATGTTCGAATAAAGAAGTTAGGGTACGTTCGGTTCACACCCAAGTAATCACTGTGATATTGTCTTACATTTATTTAACGTTTATGTGTTAGTTGTCCATAGTGAGGAATCCATGATCAATAAAGAAAAGAAAAACATGTTAGTAATCAAAGCACTTACCAACTTTTAGTAGTTTTATGGATTATAGTAACATCAATTATAGATCTTAACCGTTTCATTTAACTTTTAATTAATTTTTAGTATATAATTGTTCTACTAAATCCTACAAATAAAAACCAAAAATAAAAATACTTACCCTTTTAGCGCTTTTATGGATTATGGTATCATCAATTATAGATCTTAACTATTTCATTTAACTTTTAATTACTTTTTAGTATATTTGTTCTATTAAATCATAAAATAAAACCACAAGTCATACCGTCCATCGGACGAGTTTTGCCACTAGTATATATATATATATATATATATATATATATATATATATATATATTTATAAGATTATAATTATATATATAATCCGATAAAAAGCACGTGGGATCTAAACAAGCTAAAATACTCAACAACACTATCATTTTTACGAGATCACAACGGGGGAACATTTCACTTATGCGTAAGTGAGGATCATTAACTAAGGCAATGTAGCAATAAAAATTAACTTAAAACGTTAAGCACGCACACACACTATTGAATTGGACAATCCAATAATCTATTGAATAAGATATTCAATGCTCTATTATTCTGGTCGCGAACCAAAATGTTTATCATATCTGAGACTCGCCATCTCATCATTTTTAGGTTTCGGTTTGGAACCCCCGCTACATTGTGCTTGTTCATTATCATCAAGGTGAGTTCATAGCCTCGCTTTTTCTTTTATTTGCAAACCCCATGAGGAGATACATGCTCTAAACTAGAACACAAGGTTTTTCATAAATGTTAAGCTTCTTGATTATTGGAATTGCCTAAGTATTTAGCCATAAGTCCCCGTATCATGAACCATTAGTCACCATGAGTGAACGAGATATCGTGAATAGTACTATAGGGAGTGTGATCCGTCTTGGTTATAGAGAAATAACCAGGGGGCACCATATTTGAATTGCATTAGGTAATTGGCTATTACCTCCATTGGGGCAAAACTTACGTACATCAATAATTCGGTGTATGTAGTTGAGTCTTGGTTGCATGAGCTTAGCGCATAATAATCTGTGATTTTTCTTTTTGATATTGTTAGTTTACAATGATCATGCTCGTATTCTTGTGTTCAACTGTTATTTAAACCTATGAATTTCACTCAACATTTTTTTTGACCTTTTTAAGCATGTTATCTCAGGTAATCAGTGAAGATTATGTCCAAGGCACGGAGTGGGGCATGTCAAGGCTTTTCTTGTGGTGTAAGCATAAAGTTGTCATTTCTTTCAAACTCATGCTCTTTATTTTGGGAAAACACTTGAACAATTCACAATATTTTGTAACAACTATAAGTTTTCGATGAATGATAACTACTTTTAATTAAAACTCCTCTTTCGAGTCGTTTTCTATAATTGTTGACTATGATCTCCATTCGAGTAACACCCCGATTAGTCTTCCGCTGTCATTAAGATCTCGGGGGTGTTATAGCAAATGATTCCTCGAAGTCAATACCCTCCTCTTGACGATATCCTTTAGCCACTAGCATTGCCTTATTCTTCAGAACATCATCGTGCTCATCAAGCTTTACTTTGAAGATCCACTTGAGAGCAATAATCATAGCACAACTGAGCAAAAGAATTCCATACATCAAGATGATCGAACTCATGGATTTCACCTTGCATAGCACTAAACCAGCTGTCCTCAGACATTGCTGTTTTGACATCTTTAGGTTCGATCTTTGATAGTACTGAGTTGAAGAAGCACCATAAGGCATCAGTGGCAAGTTGTTTACGAGTTGATACCGGACGAGAAGGATTCCCAATGATATTATCTAATGGATGATCATGTGTCCATTTTCTGAGATGTTTATGTGGTTGTTGGTGATAGAGACATCGAAATGGATGGGTCATTAGTATTGGTTGGAACAGAGCGGCTACAGTTGGTGGGCGAATTACCATCACCTGGAGGCTCATATTATTCATCGAACATTGGGTCGAACAATTTCTTCAAATCTTCTTCAGAGGGTGGAACATAAGGAACTGCTGGAGAAGAATTTTGTACAAGACCTAAACTAATGGGTCCAGGTGACAAAAGTTGAGATGCGGGTCCAGAACTAGATTTTCCAGGAGCCATTTGCTCTGTCAGCTCATCAAACATAATGTGAATAGTTTCCATAATATCTCGGGTTCTTTTGTTGTAGATTCAGTAACAATTCCGGTTAGGTGCATAACCAATGAAAAATCCAATATCAGCCTTAGCTTTCAACTTTCCCAAATCTTGACCATAATTAGTTGGATAACACAAAGCTCCAAACACACAAAGAAATGAAAGATCTGGTTTTCTTTTGTTAACTAATTCGTATGGAGTTTTTCTATGAGTTGTATGTATTAGGGAACGGTTTTGGGTGTAACATGCAGTGGCAATGGCTTCCGCCCTGAGAAACATTGGAGCCGTTGAATAGATTAGCATAGTCCTTGCAGCTTCAACAAGAGTTCGATTTCGTCTTTTAACTACACCGTTACATTGGAAATGCGTGGAAGACTTCTTTGATGGCTGATTCCAATGCTTTCATAGAACCGACTTAGTTCTTTGTTCACAAACTTCGTTCCATTGTATGTTAGGATGATTCTAACTGTTTTATTGTCGAACCTCAGCAATCGTTTAATAAGTTTGATGATGACGTCGGGAGTTTCATCCTTTGACCTCAAAAACTTAACCTAAGAAAACCGAGAGTAGTCATCAACAACGACTAGCACATATTTCTTCCCATTTCTAGTTTGCACTCTCATGGGTCCGCATAAATCTATGTGAAGGGTATGAAGAACTTCCATATTAGAGTTTGTAGGTTTGGGTTTGTGGGCATACTTTGTGCTTTTTCCCAATTGGCATGCTGAACAAAGATGATATTTTTTATACTTTAACCAGGGCAAGCCTCTTACGAGGTCCTTTCTGGAAAGATCATTGATGGTGCCGAAGTTCAAGTGATTAAGATGACGATGCCATAACCATGAATTTGTTTTTGATGCCTTTGACAACAAGAAAATTGGAGAAGACTTCATCATGTCTTCAATAGAGATGGTGTACAGATTAGTGCTACGAGTTCCCTTTAAAAGTTCAACACCATCTAATTCTCTAACGAAGCAAGAGTGCTTTCTGAAGGCCACTTCAATATTAGAGTCGCATAATTGACCAACAGAGAACAAATTATGACCAAGACCTTCCACATAATATACCCGGGAGATTACACTATCTCCAAACACATAGTCTCCATAACCCATAATTGCCCCAAAATGGTCGTTCCTAAATCTAACAATTCCGATAAACTTATTCACGAAATTCTTGAGCTGTGAGCGATCTCCAGTCATGTGCTTAGAGCATCCTGAGTCCAAATACCAAAGGACGATATATTAGCGCAGGTGTTCATCAACGATGAAAGCCGCTAAGACTCAAGAAAGAGGGCTAGTCCCCCGTCGACACGCATTTGAACACAGACAATTATGGATAATTGGAAGCTTTGAATCCCATGAGAAAATGGGTTCGGTTGGTTAGTACATGAAATTGCTACACCTACAGTTCTAGAAGCTATGACATCATTAGTGGTGGAAGCAAGACTAGTAGTGTCGGTGGACCTATGTGAAGTGTGGCAACTTCTTAAAGGTATGATTCTACTAATAGGCTTCCATTCCTTAGTGGGCATAGATCTAGGCTATTAATACAAATAAGCCGTAAAACGTTTATTTATATTTTACGATCTTCTAATGTTTTGTCGATAACAAGCGTAAAATCATTTTAACGAAACAAATAGAATACGTAAATAGTTTGAGTTAATAGTTTCTAACACACTTACGTTTTCACATAAAACACTAAAACAAGTATAAGTGATTTTATGACTTGAATCTTGTAGGATATTGGATTTCACATACACATAAAACCATAACACAAAGTATGTATAAAAGTGAGTTCTAGAGAGAGAAAGTTAGGGTTTGGGAACTTAGTAAGAGAAAGAAAAGATCTTATTATGAGCTCCAACTCTCTACCTTAGAAGGTAGAGAGTATTTATAATCTTACAAAAAAGCATACAACGGGGCATGGATCGTGCATACATCTGGGTAAAGACCCGGTGTCCTCCACGGTGTTACTTAACTAAATACTACATAGCTTAAAATAACTACGACTACGAGCTTTAACGATTACATATACTTGAGGTGACCGACTCTTTAATCACCGGAATTTCTAATTCTAACAATCTCCCAAGGAGGTCACCTCAAACATAGACTAAACTTACATTGAATACAAACAGATATTACATTAACAATTGTTCTTGCATTCTTCATGTAGCACTTTGCTCAAGCTCGTGAAAATGATTCTTCTCATTGCATGTTAGGTTAATCCAAGTGGAGGTCTTTTCTTGATCCACGTGATAATAATTTTGAGCCGACTTTTGAGATCATCATTAACAAAATCTCTAAGACATCCATTGTGGTGTTGGTATTATGTGATGTTGTGACTTTTGGACCCACATGCTCGCATTACGGATCATGATATCTTCTCATCGTAGTAGTGGAAGCTTTCGTTGATTCATGATATTGGCGGCAGTAGCGTAAGCATGGAGTGAAAATATCGTAGTCATTGATGCACTTATCATGATTTCTTTTGAGATGAATGTAGTGTGAGCATGCGGCTATGGATTGACCGCTTCATTCGATCATTTAAACGTCGATGCACACGCATAAAGCGATTAGTAATAAAGCGCGCGAAAGTGTCTTTGATCACTTTCATTGAATTGAGGTACACGCCCGGTTCCCGTTGATCAATTACAAGTCATCGCTGTGATCGGTATAATTACGAAGAATTTCCTTGTGAGGTTTCGAATTTGCTCTAGTTGTTCTCAAACCGTAACGTCTCAAAGAAGACAACACGGAGTGAGTGAACCAATGAATAGAAATTCAGCGATTTATGAAAAGAGATTTGAAAAAGAATGGTGTATCGCATAATAGAAATTGTTTTGCAATACAACGAAGGTTTAATGAAAATCAATTATCAATCATAAATACCTTTTGATTTGAAATATTACGTATACGGTCGATATGCTAAAGAAAATAGTTTTTAAGCACAATGACCGGTTTTTCAAAGGTATCCGTCAATCCATAACTTCGAACGAGATTGATTCAAAAGATTGAATCGCTCCATTGTTTTCTGCTTAGTTGTCACATGGTTGATCTATTGAATAGATCTCACATGCCACCCACCGTGAGCTTGTTTGATGTTGGCTCTTGAAGGCTTTCCATCTTCATTGTGAATATGTTTGCATATCACTCGGATGTTCAGCAATACCACAAGGATAATGCGTAGGACTCAAGATATAATCTCTCTTTCCACATTATGTGAAAAGAGAGTCTTCATTGAAAGTGTCCTAATGAGATTTATAGATGATCTCGTGGCTCTAGACTCAATTAGTGCATATTTGGATCCTATATCGGAGACTAGGAGAGGGTCTCCTTCTTCAATATCAACAATCTCTAAGAGAAAGTCGATAGATAATGTAGGTTCCCGTGAGAATGAAACAAGCCCTTTTAAGAGGAACTTGAGTGGTTTGAGAAGATGTAGTGCATAGCATCCCGGGTCCATGGCGTCTTGTATTCAATACCGATGTTACCATCGTAGCATATGAATTGTACCGGTTTACGCCTATGGTTGAAGAAATGGAGGCTATTTCTTTTCACCCTTTTCTCATTCAATTCTTTTCATTCTTGACCCCTTCAAGCTTACCGAGACTTCATAGCAAGAACCTTGTTGGGTTTATTCCAAGACTTGCTGCGTCTCGATCCACTCTTCCCATATCTCATTTTCTCCTTTTATCATCATACCTAAGAACTCTACACTAACTAGTGGATAGTCCCTGATAGATCCCTCCGGTTCGGCGGATCATGGGAACAAATACCTAACCTTATCATCCTTATATCACCGTACATAAAGTAAAGTTGGTGGTCTATTTGGTATTGTTCATCTCGCCATTTGGAACCAATTGAAAACCATTTGAAAATCAATCCAGATACTTGTGATATATTATCAAAGCATTTTGTACTGAATTGTTTTTGATATTTTAGAATAAGAGCTCCCCTCAACATGTGCATCAAATGTTTGAAATAGTTTTGCACACGGAGGCAAGAGAAAGAATTTAACTTTGATTACCATTTTCTAAAAGATATCAACATCACTTCTGATCAAAACAAGTAGATAAAGCATTTCGGGAAGGATGAGGTTTTCACAATTTGCTCCCCCTCAATATGTGCATTAAGATTTGAAAAGATTTTTGCACATACTAGAGGAACATGCACATGATATAAATTGATCACGTTTGGATCTTTGTGGTTTAAGATAGATGCTCCCCTCAACATGTGCATGGAAAATTTGAAATCATTTGTCACATGTGGGAAGGAGAGCTTGTTCATCCTTAAAAACCATTTACCGAATTATCGGTTTAAATCCAATTTAAATCACAAGTTCTCCCCGATCAAAATTATCAAATCCTTTGAGATTTGTGATCTCTTGTGGTTTAAATTAATTTTGAAAACATTTAAGGAGAATTGTGACTTGATTATGAAAGCGTTTTAATCGATAAGGATCATATTTTAAGACTTTAAACTCCATTGATTAAACATGCATAAATATCTTTTGAAAACAATTGAATGACAAATAACTTTTTGGTTTAATTGAAATCATTCTCCCCTCGATCAATGACATAGGTTGTTGATTGAGAGATAGATATTATGACAAATAAGTCCGGATGATTATCAAAAATAGAGTCAGAGTTATTTTTCAAAGCAGTTTAGTTTTCGTGAGAAAAATGTTTATAGAATCGAGCATGGAATTTGAGAACATGATAAGGGATAGCTCTATTCTTTCTTTGAAAAGCGGTTCTTGCTGAAATGACAATAAACCATTGCTTCTCTTCTCTCATATATATATATATATATATATATATATATATATATATATATATATATATATATATATATATATATATATATATATATATATATATATATATATATTTAAAATTGAACAACATCTAAAGTCCGTGTCATTCTTTGAATGATGCATAAAGACCGTAGATATTATCGAACCGAGAAAAACATGACAAATTGACAATATTTTTGAAGATTTTGAATTTTTGATTTTATGGATTTTGAAAGTTTTATAATTTTCTATTTGATTTTTGAGAGTTTTATAATTTTGTATTTTGTTTTTCAAAAATATTTACAAGAGATAGATGAAGGAAATCTTTTACTCCTCTTCTTCCTCTTGAAGACTTTTGAGTGTTTCGGGTTGAAGGCTTTAAGGCCAAGTCGTGGAAGAATAAACTCAAAACGTTCTCTAGGAAGAGCTTTGGTGAAGATGTCGCTAACCGGTATTCAAACCTCACAAAGTAAAGTTCCACCACACCGCTTTTCCACTTGTTCCTCGATGAAATGATGTCGAATGTCGATGTGCTTTGCTCTTGAGTTTTGTACGTTGTTGCATGAGAGAGCAATAGCACTTTTAATATCACAAGACAGAGGATTTTGTTAAATTCAAAGCCATAGTCGATAATTAAGATCTCATCCATAGGATTTGAGCACAACATGATGACATGGCTATGTATTCATCAGAGGAAATAGAAGTACTCATTTGCTTTTTGAAGACCACCACAAGCTTATCACCCAAAACTGTGCACCTCCGACGTATTTGACGAGTATCTTGACATCTGCATGATCAAGATCTGCATAGGTCGTTAGTGACATACCGTGTCCTTGGGCACCAAAGTCCCATATTGATGGTTCCTTGGAGATCGAAAGACCCGCTTAATGCTTCAAGGTGCTTTTAGTAGGCTTAGCTCGTATCTAGCACACATGCAAACAACGAACAAGATGTACGGTCTACTAGCCGTGAGGTACATCAGGATCCAATCATACTACGATATTTCGCTTGGTCTACCATGATCCCCGAGTGGTCCTCATCTAGTTTGGTACGCTCAATCATGGAGTGTCAATAGTGGTCACTTGAATCAAATCCAAATTTCTTTAAAATCTCATTTGCATATTTAGATTGATTTATGAAAATGCCTCCGGACTTTGTGAAATTTGTAGTCCTAAGAAAAAGTCATTTGTCCCATCATTGACATTTGAAATTTAGAACCCATTTCATTTGAAAACGGTCACATTTCATTGGGGTCGGTCGAGGCAAGATGATATCATCAACATAAATTTGAACATGAATTAAATGTTTGCGACTTCGGTGAACAATGTTGGATCAACTGCCTTTGCTAAATCCGGTAGATAGAAGGAACTTTGATAGCGATCATACCATGCCCTTGGAGCTTGCTTTAAACCGTAAAGAGCCTTCTTCAAACGATAAACGTGAGTAGGATGCTCTTGATTCACAAATCCTTCCGTTGGTCGACGACGACTTCTTTAAGATCTCCGCTCGTAAATGTTGTCTTTACATCCATCTAATAGACTACCATGTTTTTACTAGAAGATTAGCCAAAAGATTCGATTGCCTCGATTCAAGCAACTCGAGCAAAAGATTCTTCAAAGTCAATACCCTCCTCTTGACCGGTATCCTTTAGCAACTAATCGAGCCTTGTTCTTCAACACATCACCATGCTCATCAAGTTTCACTTTGAAGATCCATTTTAGAGCAATGATCATAGCACAATCTGGGCGTGTACTAACTCCCATACATTGAGTCGATCAAACTCATGAATTTCATCTTGCATAGCATTGAACCAACTGTCTTCATTCATGGCGCTTTAATATCCTTTGGTTCGATCTTAGAGAGTACGGTTGAAGAAGCACCATAAGGCATCGGTTGCAAGTTGTTTCCGTGTGGATACTGGACGAGAGGATTTACAATGATGTTGTCTAATGGATGATCGTGAGTTCATTTTCTAAGGTGTTCATGTGGCGCTTGTTGAGGGACCGAGGTAGCAGTCGATGTCTCACTCAAGAAGATGGTTCGATGATGATTCAGAGCAAATATGTTTTCAAATGGGGCATCTTCGAGGAGTAGCAAAGGGATTAACTTCATCATTGATGCCGTAAATGGCCCATGATGTACATTCAAGATTGATGATTTGTTGATGAGATCGAGTTATCGGCAGCGGTGCTTCTTGACTTAATGATATTGAGATCGAAGGATTGACTTCATTCTCGTGGATATGCAAGCTACATTGTGGGAATTGTCGTTCAATAACACTTGGCTCATAGAGTTCATCAAACATCGGATCAAACAATTTCTTCAAATCATCTTCAGTTGAGGTACATATGGAATAAACTGAGAGGAATTTTGTACAAGGATGAACCAATGGGACTGTTTTGAAGTGCGGGTCCCGAACTTGATTGTCCAGAGCCATTTGACCGGTCAACTCATCAAACGTGATGTGAATTGTTTCCATGATATTTCGGTTCTCTTGTTGTAGATTCGTATCCTTTTACGCTTGATGCATAACCCACAAATACCCAATGTCTCGCTTTAGCTTTAAGTTTGCCTAAATCTTGGCCCTCATTAGTTGGATAACACAATGCACGAACACAACGAAGGAATGAAAGATTAGGTTTTCTGTTGTGGACAAGTTCATATGGAGTTTTCCATGAGCAAAGGTGAATCGTGGATCGATTTTGGGTGTAACATGCATGGCGATGGCTTCACCCTAGAGAAACATTGGAACTTTGAGTAAATCAAGATTGTCCTGCATGGCTTCCACAAGAGTTCGATTGTCTTTCAACTACACCGCCTCGTTGAGGAGTTCGAGGAACACTTCTTTGATGGTGATTCCAATACTTTCATAAAACTCACTAAGTTGTTTGTTAACAAACTCGGCCCATTGTCTCATGCGGATGATTCTCGACCATTTTGTTAAGACGAACCTCGCAACTGTTTGATGAGTTTGATGATGATATCTGAGTTTCATCCTTTGTCTTTAAGAACTTTACCCAGTGAATCTAGAGAAATCATCAACCACAACTAACATGATTTCTTCCCAAAGATATTCTGCAGACTCTCATGGGTCCACATAAGTCCATGTGAATTGTATAAAGAACTTCGGATGCGAGTTAGTAGGTTTGGGTTTATGGGCATACTTCTTGCTTTTCCCAATTGGCATGTTGAACAAAGATGATCCTTTTCATACTTTAGTCTAGGTAAACCTACAACTAAGTCCTTTCGGAGAGATCATTGATGGTGCCGAAATTCAAGTGATTGAGACGACGATGCCATAACCATGACTTTGTTTTCAAGCCTTTGACAACAAGCAAATTGGAGAAGACTTCATCATATCATCGATAGAGATGGTGTAAAGATTTGAACCACGATTTCCTCTTAAGTTCCTTACCATCAAGTTCTCTAACAAAACAAGTATATTTTCTCAAGGCTACTTTAGATCGTAATCACGAAATTGACCAATAGAGAATGATTATGACCAAGACCTTCCACATAGTATACTCTAGAGATAACACTATCACCAACAACGTAATCTCCATAACCCATAATTGCACGAAATGATCATTTCGAATCTAATCGTCCCGATGAATTTGCTCACGAAGTTCATGAGCGCTGACCGTCTCCAGTCATATGCTTGGAACAAACTGAGTTCGTACCACGTAATCGATTTGAACGATCCGCAGTTGAACACAAACAAGAATGGATAATCGGATAATTGGGATCCCCATGCAAGAATGGGTTCCATTTGGTTAGTAACAAATGATTGGAACACCCACATCGTAAATGGAAACATTTAAATCAGAGATAGAGGCAATGGAATCATTAGTAATTGATGCAACATCGGGGTTCAGATTTGACCTATTCAAAGTATGTTCACTTTAAAGGGATAGTTCTACCAAGAGCATCCATTTTCTAGTGGGCATTGTCTTAGCATATCGAGGATGTGGATCGATTAGCCTTTTGACCAAAAGGTATCCATCTATATCCTATCTTCATCAAGGTTCTTCCTGTGGGTTTCACCGTTTTCAGCTTTCTTCGCTTTTGCCTTTTAGCCTTCTTAGCACGCTTAGCATTAACACTTTTCACGGGACAATTGACAAGATTAGGCAAAACATTCATACCACATTCATGATTAGTAATGTAATTCAAGCAAACATCATTACAAGGTTTGCAAATAGTATCGTAATCAATTAATTACAAGACGCCTAAGGCTAATACTAGAATCAACACGATTCGCTTTATTCGGCTTAAACATAAAGTTCCTAGGTTGTTCTTCTACTCTTTTCTAGTGCACATTCTAAGCTTCTGCGAGGTCCTATCATTCCTTGTATTGTCTTGAGACTTTGACCGCTTCCTTTAATGTCACCGATTAATCAGTAGAGGAATGGGAACATTAGTTGGTTTTACTACTCTTTGCTTCAATTGCTTAGATGTGCCGATCCGAACTACATGCAGCACACTAAGGTTCACTTTCTTATCACTAAGTGGGATTTGTACTTGTACTCCTAGAAGGCACACTAGAGTTCGCTTTCTTAGCATTAACAGATCTCGAATCTGAACTACTTAAAGGCACACTAAGGTTCACATTCAAAACATTGGGCATCGAACATGGAATCAAAGGATTAACTCTCTCACCTAAGGACTTTGGGCATATTGTGATTAAGCATTCTAGAATTTCTTGAGATCGTTTGGCATATAAGCATGCATGCCCAATTGCATTGTCAAGTGGTTTCTCAAATTTATCCTCTTCAACAATCTCGTAGACATTCTAGACAATCCTTAAGGGATGAGAAATATGTTTGAATAGCAAGTTTGTTATTCACGAGATGAGGGGAACATAGTTCGCGTGCAAAGCATATTTATTACAAGAGTGAACCTTTGATACACGATTCTCCCATTGGTCATTGGCATTTTCCCTTTTACGACTCTTGATTCTCAATTTCCTTTTGCAATGAAGCTATTTGTTCGTTAGTTTTGTTACGAGTGACCTTTATTGATTCAAATAACTCATTGAAATGACGCTTAACCTTTTCATTTTCTTCTGACAACTTTCGTTTTCCTTTTGTAATGCATTTACTAAGTTTTGAAGATGAAACATTTGAGAATTCGAGAATCTAGAGGAGGAGGCATTTGGGAGCCTGTCATATTGTTCGTTTGACCCTTTAATTGAGAGATTTGGGCTTTCAACTTTCTCGATCGTGTTGCGATGAGCTTGAATCGCTCATCACGTTTGTTAATTTGAAAACCGCATCAAACTCGAGCATCCGAGATGTCTTGATATTTGAAGTTTTGACATTTTCTTTAAGATGTTGATATTTTAGTTGTAAATTAATATGCTCAACTTCTAGTTTAGAAAATGTTTAACCAAATTGTCGTGATCATCCGCTCAATTTTCTCATTTAGTTTAGAATTAGTTTTTCAAGCTCAATGACACGATCATGGGATACTTTCAGGAAACAGATAATTCATGAAATTGGGAAGCATTAATAGAACAATTTGTAGCGTTGAAAACACATCTTGAGCAATACATTCGTAAATCATATTCTCATTTAGTGTATGCAAGTTCTTCCTTTCAATCTCATTGTATTTTAATGCTCGCTCATAGTCACTAACCTCAACTATCATTGCATCAAATTCTTTTCCATTTCTTTAATGTAGAATTCATTCCCTTTTAAGACTTTCAAAATGATCTTTTAGTTGTTTAAAGAAAGGCATGACTTGATTAAATAACATTCTTTGTTTGCTCAAAACCCTTTCCCTTCGCTATGCCAATGGGTGTGATCCTTTTCTTACAAGTTTCAAAATCAACAAATAGTTGAAAAATAACATATTGACTGATTAAGGTCTTGCTTTTAGTGGCAATAGTCCTAGGTACTAAATGCATTGGTGTATTTGGAGGATACACAGTCGCTGAAGGCATTTTCCTAAAGGGAGGGTTTGTTACAACAAGATTTTCAACTTTTTGCTTATCTAAATCCTTTTTCCAGAACACTTGTTCGGGTGTTAACAACTTTTGAGGCTTAAACATGTTCAAAGAAATCCAATTCTCCTTCTTGTAATCATGGGGTGTGATCTTTATTTTCTTTTCTTTACATTTAGGATCATCTAATTTCTTGTTTATCTTTTCCTAGTGACTTCATCCGATTTCTTATCTTCCTCAAGCACTCAACGCAACTAGGTTTCTGTCTAGGTTTAAGGATTTCATTGCCATCATAAAGAACCTTATGAGCATTTCTAGCCTTTTTAATGACCTCTGATTTGGTTCCTCAACAAGGGAATGCTATGCTTATCGCTTAAGACTCTATGCTTAGTGATTAAGTGAGCGATCACGAATGGTATTTCCTTGTACGCATAACTTATTTTCAAGCTTGTTTTTCAAGGTTTTAGATTAGAAAAATCATTCAAAAGTTTTGATTCCTTAGCACCGAATTCTTGCTTAAGCATTTTAACATTTCTTGAAGTTCTTGTTTTGCTTAGCAGCTTTTAGAAAGCTTTTCTTGTAAGGATTTTAACTCTTGTTTTAATACTTCTTCTCTAAACCTACTTTTTCTAATAGTATGACGCATTTGGTCATCCATTTCGCGCACGGGTGGTTAATTCAAACTTAGCACGTTGTTCATAAATATCAACACGCTCTTTATAATCATTAAGTTCGTAAATAATGTAATCATCGTGGCACGCGGTGTATTCACAAAATCATAGTCATCATTGATCGATAAGATACATCACTTGGTACAATCTCACTTTCACTTTGTTTCACATATTGATCATATGGGACAACATTGATATTACCCATATTTTCAATATCCGACTCAATAATTACAACGATTGTACGTTGCTATATCTTTTGCTCATCAACTTCATCGATAATTTTAATACCTCGTAAATGAGTTTGTCTTTGGATGGACCAGCTTGTGGAGATGAAGAGACTTTAGGAGAGACCATTGGAGAAATGCTAGCCATGAAGATGGTTTGTGCAAGGTTCTTCATCAACATCGTAGTCGTATGCATCACAATCGCCTACTTGAAAGGCATTCGATGATTATGGCCTATCTCCCGAATTGGTTGCTCATCCACATCTCGCATCATATGTCTTAGCATTTCCTCACCAAGAACAACAACTCTCTTCATCCAAAGTCGCACCATTATCCCGAGCTTGCACAAGCAACATCTTATCCTCAAGTACTCAAGATTCGAGGGCGTTTTAGTGATGTCGCGTTCCTTGCAATGTGTCCTCACCTCAAAATTGTAACATTTGATTGGCTTTGCTTGACCACGATTTCCATTCCTTCCTCTATTCTCGATTTGTAGCATAACCTCTACCGACTCCACCTCTTGCTTGTTCAGCATTGCCGTTCTTGAACTGCCGCACCATAACCTTCCCATCTCGGCGGTGGCTTGATTATGTGGATTGGGCGGCTCGAGATTATTGTTGTGTGTGGAAGAGAGTTCATGTTTTGACTAATTAGAAGAGCTAGTTGATTAATGAACTTTCCCACGTGTGCATCAAGATCGCCTTGTTTGAACATAGGATCGGGAATGAGTTTGTGATTACCATTACCCATGGGTATGACTTGTGAGGCTTTGGTTGTGATTCCGATGTTTGAGTAGAAGGCGTTGAGTCATTTGAAGAGCTTGTCTCTCCTCAGTTGGTTTTGAACCGATTAAGAACTTTTTTCAAACATAGCATGTCTCTCATTCAAGGAGGAAGGCATAGAGTTGCTCATAGTTTGTATTCTTCAATCCTTTAGTGAGCTTCACATGTAGTGACAAACTTGTGCCATTCGGGATTCATGTTGTTCAAATTTTGAGTTCAAATTTAATTTTAGTATAGTCATTCGATGTTCCTCATATCATTAACAAGCTTATGGAATCTCATAGTACTCATAAACACTCTCATCCGGTTTCATCTTGAAGTGTTCAAATTCATCATAGAGTTGTGATTCTTTGTCTTCCATAGTTAATTCGTAACCCAGAGAAGCATCTTGACATTATCCCATATCGCTTTGCTTGGGTGTTGTGATTGATCGACTTGTAGATATCTTTTGAAGACCTTGAAGTACGATGTTAGAAGCCCCGATATCAAGATCGAATCTCTTTTTCTCGTTATCATCGAGCTCATCATATGTCTTTGGTCCGTCAATTCCATAGATCATTGTTCCATCTTCAACAGATCAATTAAGTCTCTAGACGTCTCAACTCGATATGGTCCTTCATCAATGGATTTGAGAATGTTGACTCCATTTTCCTTTCCAAGACAAGACAATCGATTCGTTGAGCCCACGAGTCGTAGTCGGCCTCATGCAAGCATGGGTGGACGAGTATCCGAACCACCGTCAACATCCTCGACAAGTGGAGATGATTGTAGGAGCGTTGGTAGACATGATGACAAATTAAACGGGATTTTATAACTCTATGATTAAACCGGAAATAGATTCTTTCACGGATTTTACTAAATCAATAGAAACCGTATTCAAAGGATATTACCCAAGTCGCTAGGAAATCTTGAACCAAGTCGCTAACTACTAAGTCGCTATAATACCAAGTCGCTAACACACGGTCAAGTCGCTATATAACAACTCGCTAAGATACAAGTCGCTAGCAAAATTTTGACAAGAATTGCTAAGATCCAAGTCGCTAAATGTCAAGTCGCTAAATAGCAACTCGCTATGCACCAAATCGCTAACATCAAGTCGCTAACGAACAAAAGTACAAGTCGCTAACGTCCACCAAGTCGCTACCCATAAATGGAGAATCCACTAAGTGTCGTTTGTCGACTTGTCTCACTAGACAAGTCGCTAACCCAAACTCGCCACGACTTTCAACTACAACTCGCTACCAAATTGTAAAGCAAGTCGCTACCAAGAAAACTTTTCCATGGCTCAAGTCGCTAGCATGAAAACACATAAACACCACTTTTCAATCCAAAACAACCCAACCACTATGATTTAAACCTTCTAAATCAAAACCTAAACACTTGAGATGATTCTAAACACAAAAGTACTACCAAAATCCAAACTTTAACACTAGAAATCAACCAATGATGCAAAACCCCTAAACTTTTCAAACTCAAAACCACCTAAAACCACTAGAAATCTAAAGATATGTAAGATATGATCTAACCATGGCTCTTGATACCAATTGTAGGATATTGATTTCACATACACATCAAACCATAACACAAAGTGGCGATAAAGGTGAGTTCTAGAGAGAAAGTTAGAGGTTTAGGAACTTAGTGAGAGAAAGAAAGATCTTATTATGAGCTCCAACTCTACCTTGGAAGGTAAAGAGTATTTATAGTCTTACAATAAACGCCATACAACAGTCAGATCGTGCATACAGCTGGTAAAGACCCGTCCGTCTCCACGGTGTTACTTAACTAAATACTACATAGCTTAAAATAACTACGACTACGAGATTTCTAACGATTACATATACTGAGGTGACCGACTCTTTAATACCGGAATTTCTAATTCCTATGAGATACATATGTACAACAACTAGTGTTTACATATGGGCTATATATACTTAAACTAAGTATACTAAAATGGGTAAAACATGTATATACTAAATGGGTAAAACTAGCAAATGGTATTGACCCATAACCCATGGTTTTATATATACCACTTAACCAAGTTACTTGTATCCTTAAGATACATTGTATCTAGAAAGAAAACCATGGATCAACCCATAACCCATGACCCATGACCCATAACCAAAATACCCATGGGCAAAGAGAGTGCCCACGTATCCCGGCTTTGTGCTAGCGGATCCCTTGTGGTAGGGATCCGCTGGATCCGGGAATAGTAGAGAATTTTCTATAAATAGAGAGCCATTTCTTCCTTTCTACTCACCATTTTACACACATACTTCCCCAAGTATTATAACCTCTAACCTCAGATCCAAGTGATCTATGTAGTTTGTCTTTGTTTTGTGTGATCTTCTAGGTTCCTCTTAAAGGCGAGATCACCACCTCTTGAAGACGAGCAAGCTCAAGTCCATGAGTTGCCATGTTTCATCATCATCAAGACAACTAAGGTTCTCTTGTTGATAGTTCTTTCTTTCTCCATATATATTGGGTCAAGGCATTAGTGAAGGATGCCGAAAGTGTCAAGATGAAAGCATTAGTGAAATGCTTATCATCCGTGTCAAAGCATTAGTGAAGAATGCTAAAGGTGTCAAGACGAAGGCATTAGTGAAAGGTGCCAAGCTATGTCAAAGGCATTAGTGAAGGATGCCAAGAATCAAATCAAGTAGCATTTGGGAAGAATGCTTAGGTCGATAATCGATGAGGTGCATCGTTATACATATAAGTATTTATTTATTTCAAGGATGTTGATATCCTGGTGGTGTTGTAACAAGGAGTAGATCTCCTTGATATTAGGTGTTGTGTTGTGAAGGATAGTAGTTCCTCCATAGTAATAGAACTAGGTGCTTAGCCTAGTACCTAATAAAGGGTAGGCGACGTTGTGATAGGATTAGTTCTCCTTGGTGTGAAAGAACCCTGTGGTTAGCCTAGCACCGTATAAAGGGTAGGCGACGTTGTGTTAGGTGTGGTTCGCCTTTGGTGTGAAGGAACTCGGTATTTAGCTTTGTACCGGAAAAAGGTTAAGCGACATTGTGAAGGCTTCTCCACCATAAGGAGTTGGTGTAGTGCTTTGAACCTCGAGTAGGTGACTCGGGGGAGTGGAGTAGGGCAAGGAAGGTGTCCTTGTAGCCGAACCACTATAAATACTTGTGTCGTGGTGATGTGCTTCTTACTCTTTATCTTTCATTACGCGTTTATATATCTATCTATCAACGTCCAACATAAACAACCAAATAGATTGACATAAGTCGATCTAAATATTTAAAAGGAAGTTTTAAATTGGTAAAACTATTCAACCCTCCCTTCTAGTTTTCCACAATTGGTATCAGAGCCAGGTTACCGAGTTTCTTAGAGTATGTTGTACTTTAAAAACTTTATACGATCCATGTATGTTTCAAAACTACAAAGAAGGATTCTTTTGTCATATTTTAAAAGTCATTATATTGTTTATCGTTGACAATGATAGAATGCTCTAACATTTTTTTGTTAAAGCATTATCCATACTTGGATTTGGAGTTACCAAGAAGATCATGAAGAATCTATCTAAATATTTCTTTTCGCAAAAGAATGTTTAGTGTTGTCATTCTCACAACATAAAACCGAGATTCCAAGAAGATCACAAAACATCTAAATACTTCTTTCTTAAAAGAATATTTAACAAAGGTATGATCACTAATCACTTACTATTATTTTTATTAAAAATCTTAGTTGCATGATTTATTAGTAATTGTTCAAGTAGTTATCCATACTATAGTCATCATCAAAATAGTATTCTCCGACTAATTTGTATTGACTACATTACCAACTCGTAATAATGATATCTTGGTTATTCGACAACCTCAATCATTATTCATCACAAATGATTTATTGACACTTCATCTATGTCAATAAATATCCATGTGAAATTTTTATATTGTGATAAAATGGGATTTTATTATAATGTT
Source organism: Chrysanthemum lavandulifolium (assembly GCA_022545495.1). Classification (NCBI taxonomy): domain Eukaryota; kingdom Viridiplantae; phylum Streptophyta; class Magnoliopsida; order Asterales; family Asteraceae; genus Chrysanthemum; species Chrysanthemum lavandulifolium. Next base: position 74,147,606 of record CM040240.1, read on the forward strand.
TGAAAGCTTCCCAAGAATTATGACTAATTCTTAAAAGGAACCTCGCCTAAATAGGAATAGTATTAAATCTTCAAAACCTCAAACCACAAGTTTTAGAGCCTTAACATCAAAACACTAGGCGTTGTAGAACTCCCAAACCAAAGTTATCAAGGAATGTTTGAGCCGATTTTTGTTGTCATGCCGATCCCTCCGCTTATACTAGCCGGATCCCAATGAGAGGGATCCATGATCCGCAACAAAAGATATTAGCTAAAGAATGATCACTGTGGATGTTCCACAATTATACTCACTCAAAGACTCATGAACAAGAACTTAGGTACCGTTCATAGGAGCAATTGATCATTCCTCTCAAGTTTAACAATCACTGTGTAAGCACAATCTTCACTACATTGTTAATTTAATTCCTTGATTTCTAAGATTACAATTTCTTCATCTTTAAGAGTTGGGTTCAAATGGGTTTATCATAATTTGTCACCACATTATTTTCTAAGATAATCTAAATCAAAGAATTAACATTGTTAATACAAATTAAACACATTTCTTGAACTCAACAAACATGATGAGAGCAAAATTGTGATCAAACCCTCTAGGTTACTATTCACAATTAACACCACATTGTGGTTGTATTGTTTAGGAACATCATGCCAAGCAACAAGCAACAAGATTACCAAGACACCACTCACTACATACCTATGTACCGTAGGAAAAATGGATTAAGTCCGGACGATAGGAAAGCCTTTAAGTTGCTTGAAAGGAGACTCTTTCATGAAGGTAGAGTTGTTGATCCATTATTTCTTGAAAATACCGACATAAGGGAAGTATTTGGAACTATTGGGTTTGATTGTTTATTGATATAAACGAGCAAATTTGCCCGATCTTTGTGCTTGAGTTTTACAAGACTATGGGTATAATTAGAAATGATGATGGGTCCATCTCAATTGAATTCACCATAAATGGACATGAGTACACCTTTCACTTGAGGAGTTTGGAAGAATAATAGGGGTCCCATATGATGGTGTTTGCATGTATTCTAATGAGTCGTCGTTGGATGAGCTACACTCTATGGTTGATCATCAAGACATTTATCACGCAACAATCCCGGAAGCAACCACGGTAAGGGACACCATTTTTATGCCAAGAGCGACCCCATCAAGGGTTACTAGGAAGTCGAAAGTGATCTATAGGGATCCTTTTCAAATGGAGCTCTCGGAGATGTACGGGTTGTATAGAAAATGGGAAGATGTGATAAGGGAAAATGTGGTGTGTCTAGTAGGAAACAAGGATCACCCCAACGCATGTTTAAGCTTCATGATCTATTGTCTAGTGACCGAGACTCGCTTCAACATTGCCTACTACATGGTCAAGAGAATGTCAAGTGTAAGAAGCATGGACAAGATGGTACTCCCGTATGCAATGCTCCTAACTCGTCTTGCTAAATTCATCTTTGCATTAGACCCTTCTCCACAAACACATGGCCATAGCTTTTGCAACAAGGTTATGGTACCATTGACCAAGGGAAGAACCACGAGGTTTATGGTAGATGGCAAGAGGCCTCACCCACCTACGGATTCCTCGGAAGAAAGGGAGAGACCAAGAGAAGGTGAAGGAAGTAGCAACCCACTCGGAAATACCGAAATCGACCCATTGGAGTATATCAACCAATTGTCGGATGTTCCTGGTGCATCACCCGAATGGCAACAAACCAAGGGAATATTCAAGTGCTTTGCCAACTTCTTGAAGAAAAAGAGGTAGAGTGGAGGATGGGTGAAGATGAGATGGAGAGGAGAAGAGAGGTAAGGTCTTAGGACCCAAATGTATGATGAAAAATTTCAAACAATGGTTTGTAATGCTTTAAACTATGCTTGTAGTATGTAGGTATCGCCATATCTTGGCACTAAACAATCCTAACTTAGGTATTTGGAAATTGAGATTTTACGACCCCTTAAGTGGTCGTCGTCACTCATTCTAGGAATTTTAGCTCTTCCTACTTTGATATACATTATATTAGTTGTGTTCTTGCATTTAGTCCAAATAGAAACAACTAGGAAAAGTATTTAATATAAAGTGCAAAGTTGCACATTTCCGAAGCTCTCTCGATCCGCAGCTGGCGGATCTCAAAGATTGAACTAGCCGGATCCCTCCCTAAGGGAACCGCGGGATCCGTGGCATCCGATAGGCAATACGATTGCCTACATCAAAATAGTCTACTAGTTCACCTCACATGAGTCAAACATAAGATACTAGAGCCAACTAAGTCTCCCTCAAATAAGTTGAAAGCCTCACTCTCATCCATGGCTTATCTAGGATATATTTTCGAAATATTTTTGATTTATCAACTAGTCAAAACTCACCATAATTCCGCTCCAACACTCACACATTATCCATCACGTCTGATAGCACTTAGTTTGGTCTATCCTTCAATTTTAGCAAATTGATCTCAATCATCTTTGACTCAAAATTAGGCTCAAAAATTAGTTTTTTCATTTCTTTTTATTTTTAAAGATTTTAGTAAATTCCTCTTAGGACATCATCTGACTTCTAGGACTTGTTATCACCATTTATCCATATCAAATTAAATGGTATCCGTGTCAAACTTATAGTTAGACTACCCAAAGTCAATTTTCTTGCCCAAAACCATCATTAACACCATCACTTATTATGGTTGAGGATTTGAGATATCCAACAGACTAAAGACTTCAAAATTAAGTCAAAACCTCGAAATTGATAATAAACCTTACAAAAGCATAATCATTTCACCTAAAATCATGTCGATAGCTTCTGATCCTCGGTTTTAACTGTGCGGATCCTCACGAGAGGGATCCGCTGGATCCAGAATGCAGAAAAGCCTTAATCGGCCCATATTCAAATTTAAGTCACCTTGGTTCTCTAACCACTTTTAGCATTCATTTATTATCCTCCTAGAGCTGATCAAAACCTTAAGAGCATGCTTAGTCCTCTAAGTGGCCAAGAATTTAATTTCCTAATTCAAATTATCCTTTATAAACCAAACAACCTTAGGTTTAAGGCACCATCCTCACTTACCTTTCAAAATCGCAATTAGAAGCTCACATTAGCATCATACTCACCATGACTAAGGCTCTTAGCAACAACTCTCAACCTTGGGATCATCCAAAAGAAAAGGTCAAATGATCCATGAAATCTCTTCACCAAACATCCCCATTAGAGATAATGATACTAGAACCCCATCTCATCAAACTCATCTAACAAAGGCTAAGAGAACCGCAAGGATTAGCATCAAACCTTTCTGACTAGAAAAGGATCATCTAGTTCAAAACCAAACTTGACTAGTTCTAGCAAAGCATCACAATCCTCATTCATTAAGCATGGACTACACTCCTTGAATGAGACTCTCCCTCACCCAAACATCTACTCATTGGATCATTCACCACCAAGAACCTCCCATTCACCAACCTTTTCATTGAATAGGAAACCACCAACAACACCAACTAGCCCATCATGGGAGACAAGGAACAACCTTGATCATGTGGAAGAAGTTCCATTACCATCCTCATTTTTAGAACCTCTTCCTACTTCTCAAAATGAAGACCCACAATCACACATAGAGCCTCCTCAAAATATTCATTTCCCTCCGGGTCCAAACCAAGACAATAATTGTACAAATTGTCTAAACACTCAAGGACTTGTTCAAGAAACACGAAATGAGATACATTTCATGTTTAATCATCTTCTTGCAAAGTTGGATCAAATCAACAAGTCCACTCATCCCTAGACTCAAGCACATTGTAGCGTTTTAAGTCTAGTAACTAGTTGGTATTTAATGGTACTTTTATGTCTTAGTTCATTCTCTTAGTTTTAGAGATTTGTTTGGTTATCTCTTGTTTTATTGAATGAATATTTATATGCTATGATTATTTTGTGCGTTGTGCTTGTTATTTCACATATATATCATCTCTTGATTAGCATTGTTTGACACATCTTCACCACTGAAGAAACTGTCACCAAATAGCCGGATCCCTCCAAAATGCCTAGCCGGATCCTTTCAAGAAGGGAACCGTAGGATCCGTAGTACAGAAGCACAAATTTATACTAACTTGAGTTTTATTTGCAGGAAATTATGCACTATACTCTTGTTTTCTAACCTTTACTTTGTAGATTTTCAAAATACATATGAAGATTTTGACACCATAAAGCTAGGGGGAGCTTTGTGTCAAACGATATTGCAAAACATTTGCAACTTAAATCCGATTTTGATTATACTTCATGACACCCCATTGCAACTTTGCAATCTTCAAGGGGAGCACGTCATTACTTAGATTTAACCATTTGCAAACATATTTGCAAACACCTTAGTTTATTTACATTATGCACTGACGCCTCTCAAAGGGATGGACTCGTCAAGGGGAGTTAAGACGAGTACCATTCCGCTACTTGCTCTCTTTACATTTTTACATATTTTTTATAAAATTGTGTTAGCTTTTTAACACTTTTGTTTAGACAAAAGGGGAGAAGAAAGTAAAACTACAAATTTAAATTTTACAATTTTAGCTTTTTCCTTAAAATAATTTTATGTTTTGTCATCAACAAAAGGGAGATTGTTAATACAAATAATCCGTAAAAGTTTATTTATATTTTACGATCTTCTAATGTTTTGTCGATAACAAACGTAAAATCATTTTAACGAAACAAATAGAATACGTAAATAGTTTGAGTTAATAGTTTCCTAACACACTTACACACAAAACACTAAAACAAGTATAAGTGATTTTATGACTTAGATACATATGTACAACAACTAGTGTTTACATATTGGGTTAACATATACTTAAACTAAGTATACTAAAATGGGTAAAAACATGTATATACTAAAATGGGTAAAACTAGCAAATGGTATTGACCCATAACCCATGGTTTTATATATACCACTTAACCAAGTTCATTGTATCCTTACGATACATTGTATCTAGAAAGAAACCATGGATCAACCCATGACCCATGACCCATGACCCATAACCAAAAATACCCATGGGCAAGAGGAGCGTTCCATGATCCACGGCTTTGTGCTAGCGGATCCTTGTGATAGGGATCCGTGGGATCCGGGAACAAGAGAGAATTTTCTATAAATAAAGAGCCATTTCTTCCTTTCTACTCACCATTTTACACACATACTTCCCCAAGTATTATAACCTCTAACCTCGGATCCAAGTGATCTATGTAGTTTGTCTTTTGTTTTTGTGTGATCTTCTAGGTTCCTCTTAAAGGCGAGATCACCACCTCTTGAAGACGAGTAAGCTCAAGTCCATGAGTTGCCATGCTTCGTCATCATTAAGACAACTAAGGTTCTCTTGTTGATAGTTCTTTCTTTCTTCATATATGTTGGGTTGAAGGCATTAGTGAAGGATGCCGAAAGTGTCAAGATGAAAGCATTAGTGAAAGGTGCTTATCATCCGTGTCAAAGCATTAGTGAAGAATGCTAAAGGTGTCAAGACGAAGGCATTAGTGAAGGGTGCCAAGCGTTGTGTCAAAGGCATTAGTAAAGGATGCCGAAGAATTAAATCAAGTAGCATTTGGGAAGAATGCTTAGGTTGTATAATCGATGAGGTGCATCGTTATACATATAATTATTTGTTTATTTCCAAGGATGTTGATATCCTTGGTGGTGTTGTAACAAGGAGTGGATCTCCTTGATATTAGGTGTTGTGTTGTGAAGGGTAGTAGTTCCTCCATAGTAATGAAACTAGGTGCTTAGCCTAGTACCTAATAAAGGGTAGGCGACGTTGTGATAGGATTAGTTCTCCTTGGTGTGAAAGAACTCGGTGGTTAGCCTAGCACCGTATAACGGGTAGGCGACGTTGAGTTAGGTGTGGTTCGCCTTGGTGTGAAGGAACTCGGTATTTAGCTTTGTACCGGAAAAAGGTTAAGCGACGTTGTAAAGGTTTCTCCGCCATAAGGAGTTGGTGTAGTGCTTACGAAATCTCGATTAAGTGACTCGGGGAGTGGAGTAGGGTAAGGAAGGTGTCCTTGTAGCCGAACCACTATAAATACTTGTGTCGTGGTGATGTGCTTACTCTTTATCTTTCATTACACGCTTATATATCTATCTATCAACGTCCAACATAAAAAACCAAATAGATTGACATAAGTCGATCTAAATATTTAAAAGGAAGTTTTAAATTGGTAAAACTATTCAACCGCTCCTTCTAGTTTTCCACATAGACATTCTAGGACAAAATTCATTAACTTTGAATTTACGGCCAGTAGGTTTCCATTGATAACCCACATTACTAAATTTTCTCCTTGTAGGCTTCCAATAATTGCTATGCCTTTTCCCTGTATGCTTCCAGACTTCCTTAACCTGTTTAGCATTACTGACTATTCTAACTGGAGATTTAACAATATTTCTCAAATCATTCACAACACATTCATGAAAATTACCAGAAACCACACATTCATTACATGTTTTGCAAATAGTATCAGAATTCGAATTAATTACAGTACGCTTAAAGCTAATACTAGAATCAACACGAATCATTTTATTCAATACAAACTTATTATTTCTAGGGTGGTCTTCTACTTTCTTCTCTTGATCACTCTTGGCTCGCATGGTCATATCTTGCTTTGTATTGCCTGGAGGCTTTGACCCGCTAACCTTAGTGTCACTGATTACTCCTGTAGAAGGAACGACGAGAATATTAGTTGGTTTTACTACTTTTTGCTTATCTGGTCTAGAAGTGCTGGGATCTGAGAATCTATGAGGCACATCAAAGGTCACATGCTTGACTTTAGGCATAGAACTAGGCATAACTACAATATCTTTCCTATTACCAGATTTAGGACATGTTGCAATTATACATTCTAAGAGTTCCTGAGATCGTTTGGCATATAAGCATGCATGCCCAACCGCATTATCAAGTGGTTTTTCTATCTTATCCTCTTCTACAATCTCACGGAGATTTTCTAGACTATCCTTAAGGTACGAAAGATATGTTTGAAATGCCAATTCATTATTCCTAAGATGAGGAGGAATATACTTCACAGTCACAACATATTTAGTACAATCAGGCACCTTTGGTGCAACATTCTCACCACTGGTGTTTGGCATTTTTCCTTTTACCTGACTCTTCAGATTCTCAATTTCCTTTTGTAAAGACGTTATATTTTCATTGTTCTTGTCACGAGTGACCTTAATTGATTCATATAACTCTTTGAAATGCAGTTTAACCTTTTCATTTTCCGCAAGAAAACACTCATTTTCATGTTGTAAAACATCAATGAGGTTTTGAAGATGGAAGTTCTGAGAATTCTGAGAATCTAAAGGAGGAGGCATGTGAGAGCCAGTCACTTCACTCATTTTACCATTCAATTGGGAAATTTGAGCTTTCAACTTTTTGATCGTGTTACAATGAGCTCGAATCTGTTCATCACGTTTGTTTATTTCAAAAATTGCATCAAACTCAGGAGCATCCGAAGATGTCTTGGCATTTGAGGTTTTAACACTTTCTTTAAGATGTTGATATTTTAATTGTAGATCAAGATATTCAACTTCCAATTTTGAAAAATGCCTGACCATGTTATCATGATCATCCTTTTCAATTTTATCATGCAATCTTGAATTTTTGGTTTCAAGCTAAATGACACGATCTTGGGAAACTTTCAAAGCAATAGACAATTCATTAAATTGATAAGGAGTAATGGAATAATTCATAAAAGTATAGAACACATCTTGAGCAATACATCTAGAAATCAAATTATCATTCAGAATGTGAATATTCTTCCTCTCAATCTCATTACTTTTAAGCTCACATTCATATGTTTTAACCTCGTTTTCCATTTCATGAAACATCTTTTTCATTTCTTTAACTTCCGTATCTATTGCCTTTTGCATACTCTCAAATTGTTCTTTTAGTTGTTTAAAGAATGGAATAACCTTAGTTAGATAACATTCTTTTGTTTGCTCAAAACCCCTTTCCCCTTCAGTAATTCCCGTTGGAGTGATTCTCTTCTTACTTGTTTTCTCAAAATCAACGAATAGTTGGTAAACTACGCATAAGCTGATTAAGATTTTGCTTTGAGTGGGAAGAGTTCTAGGCACTAAATGCATCGGTGTATTGGGTGGATATACAGTAGTTGGAGGCAATTTCCTAAAGGGAGGATTCTTTTCAACAAGTTCACTAGTTTTTTTCTTTTTCATATCTTTCTTCCAAACCATTTGTTTAGGGGTTAATTGAGTCTGAGGTCAAAACTTGTTCAAGGCAATCCAATTTTCCTTAGTGTAATTTGGAGTATTAAATGTTATATTATGATCTATACACCAAGGATCTTGTAGTTTCTTTTCCATTTTCTCTCTAGAGGCATTTTCAAGTTCTATTTCCTCTTCAGTGTACTCTAAACAAGTAGGCTTTTGTCTAGGCTTAAGGATTTCATTACCATCATAAATCACCTTTTGAACAGCTTTTGCTTTCTTACCATACTCAGGATTGGGTTCCTCTACAAGGTCAACACTATGCTCATCACTTAATACTCTGTGCTTAGTGATCATGTGAGCAGTCTGAATGGTGTTCCCTTGTACGTATAATTTTTTTTCAAGTTTGTTCTTCAAAATTTTAAGATTGGAAAAATTATTTAAAAGTTTTGATTCCTTAGCATTGAATTCCTGCTTAAGCACTTTTACATTTTATTGAAGTTCTTGATTTTGCTTAATAGTTTTATTAAGTTTTTCTTGTAAGGAATTTAACTCTTGTTTTAATGTTTCTTCCCTAAAGTTACTTTTTCTGATAAATGTACGCATTTGATTATCCATCTCCTGCTCACGGGTAGTCAGTTCAAACTTAGCATGCTATTCATATATATCAAATTGTTCCTTATAAGCATTTAGTTAAGTGGTCATGGAATCATCAGGTGCATATTCAGTGTATTCATCATATACACATTCATCATTGATAGCAGAAGATGCATCACTTGGTACAGTTATACTTTCATCTTGCTTCACATATTGATCATATGGGACAACATTGCTATTACCCATATTTTCAAAATCTCAATGATTTCCGTTGATTGTACTTTGTTGTGAATCTTTTGCACATCAACCACATCGTATAGTTTTAATACGTCTAATATGATAGATTCCTTGGAGGGATCGGCTTGTTGAGGTGAAGAGACCATTGGAGATATGTTAGCCATAAAGATGGTCTGTGTCGTTGGTTCATCATCAACATTAGAGTCAAATGCATCACAATCTGCAACTTAAAAGACATTGGGATTGTTCTGAGCCACACCGTGCACTGGTTGTTCATCCACATCTGCATCATATGTTTTGGCATTTCCATTAGCAAGAAACAACAACTCTTCCTCATCCAACACAGCTCCATTATATTAAGCTTGCACCAGCAGCATCTTATCCCTGAAGTATTATGCATTCTGTGGACATTTTGGCTGAGTACAGTTCCTAAAAATGTGTCCTTCCCCTCCACAGTTGTAGCACTTAACTGGCTTTCCTTGACCCTGACCAATTTTCCTTCCTCGATTCTGAGCACCCACATAACCAGTTCCAGTTCCAACATTCCCTTGTGCATTATGTGGTAGATAAGCATTCTCCCTTCCTTGCACATTCTGAACCACAACCCTTCCTTCTTTAAGAGTAGCATGATTTTGTAGATTAGATGCGGTTATGAGTTGGTTGTTGGTGTGGGGAATGAAGTTTCTGTTTTGTTGAACCATTAGGGCCAGTTGGTTAGCAAGGTTTTCGATGAACATGTCAGATGGCTTATATCATGGGTCAGGAATAAGTTTGTGATTGTGATCCTCTGTAGGTATGACTTGGGATGCTTTGGTACTTATCCTCATATTTGAGAGGAATGCAGTTGAATCATTTGAAGAACTTGCAGCAGCAGCAGCACTAGAGTTAGAGTTGAACTTCTCCATGATCATACGTTCAAATGCAACATGTTTCTCATATTGGAGTAAGTAAGCATACAGTTGTTCATAGTTGGTGTTCCTCAATCCTTTATTCAATTTGACTGCAGTAACAAATTTGTGCCATTCAGGGTTCATGTTGTTTACGAACTTGGAATTGAGCTGTATATTTGGCATTGTCATTTTGATATTCCTCATATCATTCACAAGTTTGTGAAACCTCACATGATATTCAGTGACACTTTCCCATGGCTTCATCTTAAAGTTCTCAAAGTCATCATACAACTGTGACTCCCTATCCTCCTTAGTCGGATTCGAACCGAGAGAAGCATCTTGACATTATCCCATCGCCTTGGCTTCAAGATATGATTGATCAGCTTGTAAATGTCTTTTTGTAATCCTTGAAGTATGATGTTTGAAGCTCTAATGTCAGCATCATATCTCTTCTTCTCCTTATCATCAAGCTCATCATACATTCTTGGTCTATCCGATCCCAATACGGCATTTCCATCAGTTGCAGTTTCGAGAATATCCCTGGTAGTTCCAATTTGAAATGGTCCTTCATCAATTGACTTAAGGATGTTAACACCATTCTCCTTGCCCAAGCAATACAGTCTGATTCTTTGTGCCCAAGAGTCATAATCGGTTCTATCAAGCATGGGAGGAGGAGTATCAGACCCTGCAGCTTGAATGTCATCAGCAACGGAATAGATGATAGTAGTCATGATTCCTAAGTACACAGGATTTTACTACTCTTTGATTAAACCGAGAAATAGATTCCTTCACGGGATTTTACTAAATCAAGAGAAAACCATAAAACTTAACACGAAGAATTGACAAATCTCAAGAGACAAGTCGCAGAAGTGTCAAACCGCTTCAATCAAATCGCTGGAATACAAACCGCTTTAAGTCAAACCGCTAAACTTACAAATTGCTTAACTAAAACCGCTGGAATTATCAAATCGCTTCTTATCAAACCTCTGAACTACAAATCGCTTAGATCAAATCGCAGAAGACACAAATCGCTTTTTGTCAAACCGCAAAGTGACAAATCGCTTAAACAAACCGCATAACTTATCAAATCTCAAGGGGACAATAGTACATCCACTACTTGTCCTTTTGTCTATTTGTCTTAACTGATCAAACCGCACAACAAATCGCATAAAGTAAAACACAAATCGAAGTGAAAAAGGGTCAACTCGCATACAAATACTAACAAATCGCAGCCCATACGATGTCAAACCGCTTCGAAAAACAGATCAAATCGCACAAAAGCAATGTCAAACCGCATTTAAGAAATAAGTCCGAGAGTCAAACCGCTTTCATGAAACACTTCAAAAACCAAACTTTTGCAATCAAAAACACTAAAACCAAGATGAATCTAGCCTTCCAAACCAAAAACTAAACACTTATGATAATTCTAAACATAAAAGTACAATCAAAATCCAAACTTTAACACTAAATAAGATCAAAATGATGAAAATATCTCAAAACTCATTCAAACCTAAAAACCTATGAAAACCACTAAGAATTCAAGAATATGTAAAGTAGATGATCAAACCATGGCTCTTGATACCAATTGTAACATATTGGTTTTCACAAACACACAATCAAGCATACATGGAATCGAATGAGGTTTGAGTTAGAGAGAGAAAGTGGAGAGAGTTGGGAACTTCTAGTGAGATAAAGAAAAATATATTATGAAGCTCCAACCCTTTGCCTTGCTTGGCAAAGGGTATTTACAGTGTCTTACATGAAACGCCACCTACGAGCAGTGGATCAGGCATACAGTGGATAAAGACATGTCCGTCCTCCACGGTGTTACTTAACTAACTACTAACTATTACTAAATGACTACTACTACGAGCTTTCTAACGAATACATATACTTGAGGTGACCGAGTCTTTAACTACTGGATTTTCGAAATCCTAACAATCTCTCAATTAAGAGCCGTTAAAGGTTTTAGGCATACTTTTCTCTCCACTAAAAGAAAAGTAAACACCCTCTTAGTTTGTTTCACAAGTGTTTAAGTATGTAAGTAGGAGGTGGAAGATATTTAGCATGAGGTGTTAGATGAGGTGGAGGGTGTATTAGTTTAGTTTAGTGGGTAAATTATACCAAAAAACGTCTTAAGTCTAAAACGTAAACACGTAGGTGCAATACTAAGTTATACTTAAAAAATATATATACACTTAAAAATGGACTAATTTTTTGAGTGTGTGTGACACTAACTATTTTAAAATAGATTCAGCGTATCATTGATACTTAGTTAATGTTAAATAAAATTGTAGGTCGATGATACGTTCATAACGTGAGGGTGCCTAAAGAAAGTGAACACAAAACATGAAAATGACCCGAGTAACACAAAACTAGGCTTAAATGCATAGTTAGAGTCAAAGATGTTATAAAATACCAGTGTTGCAAAAAAAGGTCTACAGGGCCGATTTATCGTGTTAGGATTTAGTAAATCCAGTACTTAAAGTGTCGGTCACCTCAAGTATGTATACTCGTTAGAAAGCTCGTAGCCTTAGTAATTCAGTGTTAGTATTTAGTTTACTTTGTAACATCGTGGAGGACTGACGGGTCTTTACCCACCGATATACGATCCACAGCCTAATAGAGGCGCCTAAGCTTGTACCTATAAATACCCTTTGCCTCCAAGGCAAAGGGTTGGAGCTTTCATAATACATTTTTCTTTGTCTCTCTAAAGTTCCCATCCTCTCCCACTTTCTCTCTCTAAACCCTTAACGTAACGCCGCCTAATATGTGTTTGGTATAAACCAAGATCCTTCAAATGGTATCAAGAGCCATGGTTTGATCATCCATCTCTCATGTTCTTGGTTTGATAGTGATTGTTGGGTTAAGGTTTAGTTTTTGTTTTATGCGTAAAAGGGTTTTTATGATTAGTCTCGATCGTGCATTTTTTGTATCCTTAAAGCTTTAAAATTTACACTTTTATTCCAAGATTCTTGTGGGTTAAGGTTTATTGAGTGCTTAAATTTCGTTTCTTGCAAAAAGTTTCAAACTTTACAAGTTTTTATTGGTTTTTAAGAGTGTTTGGATACGTGTGTACGGATCTACGCATAAGAGAGAATCGTGGTTTTGATCGTCAAGTCGTGGTGTTTTGGTGTTTTTAAGACTGTTTCATCATCTTAATCTAGTTTTCTAAACGGTTTTGTTTGAAAAATCGTGTTTGGCAAATTTTGTACTTTCTACGCATATCAAAACCCTAATCCTACGCGTAAGGTAGTTTGCACAAGATCTTCATTTCTGGTGGTTACTCAATGTTCTTCTTGCTTGGATAAGCCTGAAAAACACTTCGACTTTGGATATCTCTTGCACTGTGAAGTGTAAAAGATTTTGTAGGTAAAACCCTAATTTTACGATAAGCACAAAACTTACGCGAGAAATTCTTACGCATAAGCTTTTTTCACGCATAAGCTTGTCTTACGCCTAAGGAAGTTTACGCATAAGGTTCTTATGCCTAAGCCTTGGTTTACGCATAAACTTAAGCCTTTACCCTAAAACTCTACGTGTAAGCTCTAGTCCACGGCAGTAAACTCATCACGCGTAAGCTTGTGTCTACTCGTAAGTTTGTAAGTTACGCAGTAAGTTTGTCGCTCACGCGTAAGCCTTCATCTACGCATAAGTTGGTGGTTACGCTTAAAGTTTGTTGTCTAGCATAAGTGTATAAGTTTTGCGGTTTATCTTGATTTTGTAAAATCCGTGAAAGAATCTATTTTCCGGTTAAGTCAAGATTTGTAAAATCTCGTAGAATTTAAACATGTCTTCCGTTCTTGATGATGTACAAGGCTGCAGGATCGATACTCATCCTCCCATGCTTGATAGAACCGACTATGAGTCTTAGTCACAAAGAATCAGCCAGCATCGCTTAGGAAAGGAGAATGGAATTAACATCCTTAAGTCAATTGATGAAGAACCTTATCGGGTTGAGACCATAAGAGACATAATTGATCTGCAGCAGATGGTACAATGATCTTTGGATTAAATGACCAAAACATATGATGAGTGAGTGATAAGGAGAAAAGCGATTTGATGTCGATATCGTGGCTTCTAACATCATACTGTGGTCTTCCTAAAGACATCTAAGTCGATCAATCACAAACACGTAAGCTAAGGCGCTTGGGATAATGTCAAGATGCTTCTCGGGTTCGAATTGACTATCGAGGAGAGAATCACATCTCGTATGATGAATTTGAACACTTAGATGAAACACTCAAGAGAGTGTTTATGAATATTACGTGAGATTCTACAAGTCGGTGAATGATATGAGGAATATCAAGATGACCATGCCAAACATTCAATGAACTCAAAATTTGTAAACAACATGAATCCCGAATGGCACAAGTTTGTCACTTCAATGAAGCTTACCAAAGGACTAAAGAACACCAACTATGAGCAATTGTATGCCTTCCTTCTTCAGAACGAGAAACATGCTATGTTTGAAAGAAGGATTCTTGAACAGTTCAAATCTCAACCAGAGAAACAAGCTCATCAAATGATACAACCGCATTCTTCACCAAAGCATCACAAGTCACACCTACTGGAAATGATAATCATAAGCCTGTTCTCGATTCGGGATATAAGCAACCTAATTACGATGAAGTTATGGAGCACTTTATCAATAAATTAGCTCTTATGGTTAAACAAAACTTAACCTCTCTCCACATACCAACAGACTTCACACTAACAATGAAATCGTGATCGCATCCAATCTACACAACCATGCTTTAGTCGAGATGGAAAGGTTACAGACAACCTGCTCGGAAAGGCAAGACGAACAAGGAAGAGGTGGAGTGGTAGAGGCTATGATGCAAATCGTAATAGGGAAGGAATGGAAACCGTGGTCAAGCAAAGCCAATCAAATGTTACAACTGTGGAGGTGAGGACACATTGCAAGGAACCGCACATCGCCAAAACGCCTCAAAACGCGAGAATACTTGAGGACAAGATGTTGTTGGTTCAAGCACAAGATAATGGCATAATGTTGAATGAAGAGGATCTATTGTTCTTGACCGATGGAATGCTAGAACATATGATGGAGATGTGGACGAACAACGATGCATCTTGATCGAGAACAATCCCAACGCCTTTCAAGTTGCGAGACTATGATGCATTTGACTCGGACGTTGATGATGAACCATGTGCACAAACTATCTTCATGGCTAAAATCTCTCCAATGACCTCTTCATCTCAACAAGCCAGTCCATCCAAGGAATCCATCATTAAAGAGGTACTCAAACTATATGATGTGGTTGATGAGCAAAAGATTCACCATGAAGTACAATCTCATCAAGTCATTGAGTCGATATTGAAAATATGGAAATAACAATGTTATCCCATATGAACAATATGTGAAACAAGATGACGATCTTGTTGTACCGTGTGATGAATCATCTGCAATTCATAATGAATGCATGCCCGATGAATACACCGCATTTGTGCTCGATGATTCCTTGACCACCGAGCTTAATACCTATAAGGAACAAGTTGCTATTTATGAACAGTGCTAAGTTTGAGTTAACTACCGATGAGCGGGATATGGATAACCAAATGCGCATAATTATTAGAAAAAGTAATTTTAGAGAAGAAGTATTAAAACAAGAGTTAAACTCCTTACAAGAAAATCTTTCTAAAAGCGCTAAGCAAAAACAAGAACTTCAAGAAAATGTGAAAATGCTTAGCAAGAATTCAATGCTAAGGAATCAAAACTTTTGAATGATTTTTCCAATCTAAAAACTTTGAAAACAAACTTGAGAATAAGTTGTGCGCACAAGGAATACCATTCGACTGCTCACATGATCACTAAGCATAGAGTCTTAAGCGATAAGCATAGCATTCCCCATGTTGAGGAACCAAGTCCAGAGGTTATTAAAAGGATAGATCGGCTCATAAGGTACTTTATGATGGAAATGAAATCCTTAAGCCTAGGCGAAACCTAGTTGCGTTGAGTGCATCGAGGAAGATAAAAATCGATGAAGTCACTAGGAGAAAATGAACAAGAAGCTAGAAAATCACGAGTGTAAAAGAATAACATAACGATCAAACCTCATGATTACACTAAGGAAAATCGGATCTCCTTAAACAAGTTTAAGACTCGGACACTTCTTACTCCCGAACAAGTGTTCTCGAAAAGGATATGGATATACAAAAGTCGAGAATATTGTTGAAAAGAATTCCCTTGTAGGAATTTGCCAAAAGCAAGCGTGTATCCTCCCAATACACCAATGCACCTAGTTCTTAGATCTATTTCCACTAATAGCGTAACCTTAATCACCTATATGTTGTTTATCATTTGTTTATTAATTTTGAGAAACGTAAGAAGAGAATCACACCTCTGTGGATAAGCGAGGGGAAAGGGCTTTGAGCAAACCAAAGAATGTTATTTAACCGAGGTCATGCGTTTCTTCAAACAATTAAAAGGTCAATTTGAGAGTCTTAAAATTGGAATTAATTCGATATTAAAGAAATGGAAAAGGAATTTGATGCGATGATTGTTGAGGTTAGTGACTATGAGCGAGAACTAAAATATAATGAGATTGAGAGGAAGAACTTGCATACCTTGAATGAGAATCTTATTTCAATGCATTGCTCAAGATGTGTTTTACATGCTACAAATTGTTCCATTAATGCTTCTCAATTTCATGAATTATCTCGTCGCCTCTGAAAGTCTCCCATGATCGTGTTATTGAGCTTGAAAAACTAACTCTAAAGCGCATAATAAGGTTGAACAGATGATCATGATAACTGGTAAAACAGCTTTTCTAAATTGAAGTTGAGCATCTTGCCTTGCAATTAAAATATCAACATCCGAAAGAAAATGTTAAAACCTCAAATATCAAGACATCCTTGGATGTTCCTGAATTTGATGCAGTTTTTGAAATTAGCAAACGTGATGAACAAATTCGAGCTCACTGTAACATGATCAGAAAGTTGAAAACCCAAATTTCTCAATTAAAGGGATAAACGAGCAATGTGACTGGCTCCCGAATGCCTCCTCCTTTAGATTCTCAGAACTCTCAAAATTTTCATCTTCAAAACTTGGTTAATGCTCTACAAAAGGAAAATGAGGGTTTTCTAGAAGAAAATGAAAAAGTTAAACGTCATTTCAATGAGTTATTTGAGTCAATAAAAGTCACTCGTAATAAAAATAATGAAAAAATAACCTCGTTAAAAGGAAATTGAGAATCAAGAGTCGTAAAAGGGAAAATGCCAATGACAAATGGGGAGAATGGTGCTTCAAAGGTGCATGTCTCTGTAATAAATATGCTTTGATCGTGAAATATGTTCCTCCTCATCTTAGGAACAACAAACTTGCTAGTCAAACATATTTCTCATACCTTATGGATGACCTAGAATGTCTCCGTGAGATTGTAGAAGAGGATAAGTTAGAGAAACCACTTGATAATGCAATTGGCCATGCATGCCTATATGCCAAACGATCTCAAGAACTTCTAGAATGCTTAATTACAATATGCCCCAAAACCTTAGGTAAGCAAGTCAATCCTTGATACCGTTTCTATGCCTAGTGCAAAGCATACAACTCATTCAATGCCCAATACCATGAATATGAACTCTAGTATACCTTCAAGTAGTTCGAACTCAAAGACATCTAAATAGAAATGCAAAAGTAGCAAAACCAACTAATGTTCCCATTCCTCTATAGAGTAATCGGTGACATTAAAGCGAGTAGGTCAAAGTTTCAAGACAATACAAGGAATGATAGGACCTCAAGCTAAGAATGTGCATTGGAAGAGAGTAGAAGACCAACCTAGGAACTTTAAGTTTGAGTTAATAAAACGAATCGTGTTGATTCTAGTATTAGCTATAAGCGTCATCGTAATTAATTCTAATTCGCTACTTTATACAAACCATGTAATGATGTCTGCTTGGATTCTGTTGCTAATCATGAATATGGTGTGAATGTTTTGTCTAATGCTGTCAAATCTCCAGTTAACATTGTTAAAGCAAAATATCATGCTAAGAAGGCAAAAAGGCAAAAAGGCAAAGGCTAAAGAAAGTTAGAAAATAGTGGAAGCCCACAGGAAGAACTTTTAGTAAGGTAGGTTATCAATGGATACCTGTTGGCCATAAGGTTAATCAGACAATGCCCTCTAGAAAATGGATGCTCACCGGTAGAACTATTTCCTTAAGAAGTGAACATACTTTGAATAGGACAAATCTGAGACCAAGACTGCATCTATTCCTAATGATTCTATTGCTTATATTTCGATGTGGGTGTCCCAATCATCACATTAAAAAAAGGAACCCATTCTTACATGGGGATCCCAATTATCCATTCTTGTCTCAGTGTTCAACTGCGGATCGCTCAAATCGCTCGTGGTACCGGACTCAGTCGTTCCAAGCATATTTGGAGACCGGTCATGCTCATGAACTTCGTGAGCAAATTCATTGGGACAGCTTAGATTCGAAACCACCATTTTGGAGCTATTATGGGTTATGGAGATTATGTGGTTGGAGATAGTGTAATTTCCGGGTATACTATGTGGAAGGTCTTGGTCATAACTTGTTCTCTGTTGGTCAATTCGTGATTCCGATCTTGAAGTGGCTTTTAGAAAACATACTTGTTTCGTTAGAGAACTTGATGGTGTGGAATTGCTAAGAGGAACTCGTGGTTCAAACCTATACACCATCTTTATCGAAGACATGATGAAGTCCTTTCCAACTGCTTGTTGTCAAAGGCTTGAAAACAAAATCATGGTTATGGCATCGTCGCCTCAATCACTTGAACTTGGCACCATTAATAACCTTGCGAGTAAAGGATCTTGTCGAGGCTTACCCAGATTAAAATATGAAAAAGATCATCTTTGTTCACCGCCAATTGGGAAAAAGCACGAAATATGCCCACAAACCAAAACCCACAAACTCGAGAATGGAAGTTCTTCATACCCTTCATATGGATCATATGGACCAATGAGAGTGCAAACGATTAATGGGAAGAAATATATTTTAGTCGTTGTTGATGACTATTCTAGATTTACTTGGGTAAAGTTTTTGAGGACTAAGGATGAAACTCCACCGTCATCATCAAACTTATCAAGTAACTTCAGTGTTCGCCTTAACCACACGGTTAGAATTTTTCGAACCGACAATGGCACCGAGTTCGTTAACAAAGACTTAAGTCAATTTTATGAAAGTATTGGAATCGGTCATCAAAGAAGTGTTCCACGAACTCCTCAACGTAACGGTGTAGTTGAAAGACTAAATTGAACTCTTGTGGAAGCCGCAAGAACAATGCTAATTTATTCAAAAGTTCCAATGTTTCTATGGGTCAAGCCATTGCCACCGCTTGCTACACCCAAAATCGTTCCCTTATACACACCTCTCATGGAAAACTCCATATGAACTAGTTCATAAGCGAAACCCCGATCTCTCCTACCTTTGTGTGTTTGGTGCCTTGTGCTATCCAACGAATGACGGTAAAGACTTAGGAAAATTAAGAGCAAAAGGCGATATTGGAATTTTTGTTGGTTATGCACCAAACAAGAAGGGTTACGTAATCTACAACAAGAGAACCCTCATGGAAACAATTCACGTTACGCTCGATGAGTTGTCCGTCAAATGGCTCTGGACAATCCAGATTCGGACCCGCACTTCAAAAGCAATCCAATTGGTTCTTCCCTTGTACCAATTCCTCTCCAAAGAACTCCATATGTACCTCCATCCGAGGATGATTTGAAGAAATTATTTGATCCAATGTTTGATGAACTCTATGAGCCAAGTGCTATTGAAGCTGTCAATTCCCACAACAGGCCGGTCATATCCCCGTGAATGAAGTCAATCCTACGCCTCAATATCGTTAAGTCAAGAAGCGCCATCTGCGATCACTCGCCTCATCAACAAATCATCAATCTTCTAATGTACATCATGGAACTGTTTCGAACCAATGATGAAGTTAATCCTTTGCTACTCCGAAGATGCTCCATTTGAAAACATCTTTGCCCCTGAACCAACACCGAACCATCTTCATCGGGGATATAAACTCGCTACATCGGTCCTTCAACAACAACCACACGAACACCTTAGAAAATGGACACATGACCATCCATTGGAAAACATCATTGGAAATCCTTCTCGTTCGTATCAACTCGAAAACAATTAGCGATCGATGCCTTATGGTGCTTCTTCAACTCAAGACTATCCAAGATCGAACCAAAAGATGTTAAACCGCTATGTCCGAGGACACCGGTTTAATGCAATGCAAGAAGAAATTCATGAGTTCGATCGTCTAGATGTATGGGAATTAGTACCGCCCAGACATGCAATGATCATTGCTCTAAAGTGGATCTTCAAAGTGAAGCTTGATGAACATGGTGATGTTCGAAAAATAAGGCACGTTAGTTGCGAAAGGTTATCGTCAAGAAGAAGGTATCGAATTTAAGGAATCTTTTGCTCTCCAGACGCATCGAAGAAATCGAATCTTCACGGCTAATGCCGCAAGTAAGAATATGATTGTCATCAAATGGATGTAAAGACGGCTTTTCTCAACGGAGATCTTAAAGAAGTCGTATCGCCACCAACGAAGGTTTTGTGAATCGAGCATCCTACTCATGTCTATCGCTTGAAAAAGGCCCTTTACGGTTTGAAGCAAGCTCCAAGGGCATGGTATGATACGCTATCAAAGTTTCTTCTATCCACCGGATTCAAGAAAGGAGCAGTTGATCCAACATTGTTCACCGTAAAGTCGTGCAAACATTTAATTCACGCTCAAATTTACGTTGATGATATTATTTTTGCCTCGACCGACCCTAATGAATGTGATCGTTTTCTATGGAGATGGGCTCCAAATTTCAAATGTCAATGATGGGACAAATGTCATTTTCTTGGGATTACAAATTTCACAAAGTCCGGAGGCATTTTTATAAATCAATCTAAATACGCTAATGAAATCTTAAAGAAATTTGGATTTACCTCTAGTGACCACGTTGACACTCCTATGGTGGAGCGTACAAAAGCGGATGAGGACCACTCGGGGATAATAGTAGATCAAACAAAATATCGTAGTATGATTGGATCAGCGATGTACCTCACACCGATGAGACCGGACATTTTGTTCATTTGTATGCATGTGTGCTAGATACAAGGCTAAGCCTACCAAAAAGCACCTTGAAGCGGTTAAACGAGTCTTCGGTATCTCCAAAGAACCATTAACATGGGACTTTGGTATCCGAGGACTCGGTATGTCTCTAACGACCTATGCAGATCTTGACCATGCGGATGTCAAGACACTCGTCAAGTACTTGTGTGGTGCTCAATTTTTAGGTGACAAGCTCGTGGTCGGTCTTCAAAGAAACAAATGAGCACTTCCATATCCTCTCACAGAGGTTGAATACATAGCCATGTCATCTTGTTGTGCTCAAATCTTATGGATGAGATCCCAATTATCGACTATGGCTTTGTATTCAACAATGTTCCTATGTATTGTGATAACAAAAGTGCCATTGCTCTCTGTTGCAACAATGTTCAACACTCTAGAGCAAAGCACATCGACATTCGACATCATTTCATCGGGAACAAGTTGAAAATGGTGTGGTTGAACTATACTGTAAGGACCGAATATCAACTAGCGAGACATCTTAACCAAAGCTCTTTCGAGAACGCTTTGAGTTTATTCTTCCACGACTAGGCTTAAAGAGCCTTCAACCGAGAACGCTCAAACGTCTTCGGGAAGGCGTCGAGGAGTAAAGGTGTTCGACTCTATCTCTTCTTTGTATATATCTTTTCAAAAAACCAAAGACAAAAATATAAAGCCAACAAAACGAAAATAAAAAAAAATACAAAAAATTTTCAAAATCCATAAAAATCAGAAAATCTTGAAAATCTTCAAAAAATATTGTTACTTATCATGTTTTTCTTGTTGGTTCGATAACATCTACGGACTTTGAGTTGCCACTCAAAGAATGGCACGAGTCTCTAGATGAAGTTCAAATCTTTAAAAAAAAAAAAAAAAAAAAAAAAAAAAAAAAAAAAGATGATGGAGAAAGATGTTGGTTTATTGTCATTTCAGACAGTAACCCGCTTTTCAAAGAAAAACAAAGCCATGCTTTATCATGTTTTTCAAATCTCATGCTCTGATGAAAACTAATTGCTTAGTAAATAACTCGGACTCAAGTTTGAAAATCATCTGGACCTAAAAGTTTGTCAACATATCTATATCTCAATCAACAACATATGTCGTTGATTGAGGGGGAGAATGATTTCAAATAAATTAAAAAGTTATTGGTCATTCAATTGTTTTCAAAAGATATTCATGCATGTTTAATCAATGGAGTTTAAAGTCTTAAAATCCGATCCTTATCTGTTAAAACGCTTACATAATCAAGTCACAATTCTCCTTAAAAGCTTTCAAAATCAATTTAAATCTACAAGAGATCACAAATCTCAAAGGATTTGATTATTGTGATCGGGAGAAGTTGTGATTTAAATTGGATTTAACCGATAATTAGGTAAATGGTTTTATAAGGATGTACAAGCTCTCCTTCCCACATGTGCCAAACGATTTCAAATTTTCCATGCACATGTTGAGGGGAGCATCTATCTTAATCCACAATGATTTGAAACGTGATCATTTATCTCAATGTGCGGGTTCCTCTAGTATGTGCAAAACTCTTTCAAACCTTGAGGCACATATTGAGGGGGAGCAATAATTGTGAAAACCTCATCCTTCCCGAAAATGCTTGATCTACTTGATTTGATTAGGGAAGTAATGTTGATATCTTTTAGAAAATGGAATTAAAAGAAGTTAACTCTTTCTCCTGCCTCCATGTGCAAAACGATTTCAAACACTTGATGCACATGTTGAGGGGGAGCTCTTGTTCTAAAATTATCAAAAACAATTCAGGTACAAAATGCTTTGATAATATATCATAAGTATCTGGATTGATTTTCAAATGGTTTTCAATTGGTTCCAATGGCAGATGAACAATACCAAATAGACCGACCAACTTTACTTTATGAATGGTGATATAAGGATGATAAGGTTAGGTATTTGTTCCCATGATCCGCTGAGCGGAGGGATCTACCTAGGGACAATCCACTAGTTAGTGTAGAAGTCCTTAGGTATATTGAAAAAAGGAGAAAAATGAGAAATGGGAAGAGTGCGGATCGAGGCGAGCTAGTCTGGAATAAACCCAACAAGGTTCTAGCTATGAAGTCTCGATGTACGCATGGAAGGGGTTGAAGAATTAAAAGAATTAAATGAGAAAGGGTGAAAACAAATAGCCTCCAATTATTCAACCTTAGGGCGTAAACCGGGTTCAATTCATGTGCTCTTGGTGGTTACCAAGGTAACATTGGTATTGAAGACAAGGCGTCATGGACCAAGGACGACCCGCACTTCAACTTCCCAAACCACTCAAGTTCCTCTTAAAAGGACTTGTTTCATTCTCACGGGAACCTATATAATCTATTGACTTTCTCTTAGAGTTTGTTGATATTGAAGAGGAGACCTCTCCCTAGTCTCCGATACGGGATCCAAATATGCACAAATTAAGTCTAGAGCCACGAGATCATCAATAAATCTCCTTAGGACACTCTCAATGAAGACTCTGTTTCACACAATGTGGAAAAGAGATTATATCTTGAGTCCCACATTATCCTTGTGGTATTGCGTAACATCCGAGTGATATGTAAAATTCACAATGGAGATGGAAATCCTTCAGAGCCAACATCAAACAAGCTCTTGGTGGGTGACATGTGAGATCTTGCAAAAGATCAAACTTGTGACAACTGGATAGAAACGATAGGGCGATTCAATCTTGAATCAACCTTGGTCCGGGAAATGGATTGACGGATACCTTTGAAAAACCGGTCGTTGTGCTTAAAACTCTTTTCTTTAGCTCATCGACCGTTTACGAATATTTCAAATCAAAAGGTGATTTATGATTGATAATTGATTTTCATTAAAACCTTCGTTGTATTGCAAAAACAATTTCTATTGAGCAATACACGATTGTTCTTCAAATATCTTTTCATCAATCAGTGAATCTCTATTTGCTGGTTCACTCACTCTGTGTTGTCTTCTTTGAGGCGTTCGGTTTGAGAACAACTAGAAGCGTTGTGAAACCCTATCAAGGAAAATTCTTGATTACACACGATCGAGGCGGACTTGTCTTGATCAACGGGAACCGTGGGCGTGTACCTCAATTCAACAAAAGTGATCAAAGACACTTCGTGATTTGATTTGTTGTTAGCGTCAGATGCAAAGTCGCCCTACGCTTGCGGTGATCGAATCTGCGGTCAATCCATAGCCTCATGCTCACTCAACACATTCATCTCGATAGAAATCATGATTTGTGCATCATTGACTCGATATTAACACTCCATGCTACGCCACGCTACAAATATCATGAATCCTAAAAGCTTCCATTACTCGATAAGAAGATTTCATGATCCGAATGTGAGCATGTCGGTCCAAAAGTCACAACTTCACATACTATCAACACCACAATGGAAGAGTCGAGATTTAAAGTTGGTGATGATTTCAAAGTCGGTTCAAAACTCAAACATCACGTGGATCGGTTAAAGACCTCTCTTGAATTAACAAAACATGCGAACATGATGAATCAAAGACCACGAGCTAAAGAACAAAAGTGATTAATCAAAGAAACCAAGAACAACGAAATGTTATATCGGTTTGTAATCAATGTAAGTTGAGGTGACCTCCTTGGGGAGATTGTTAGGATTTAGTAAATCCGAAGACTTAAAGTGTCGGTCACCTCAAGTATGTATACTCGTTAGAAAGCTCGTAGCCTTAGTAATTCGGTGTTAGTATTTAGTTTACTTTGTAACACCGTGGAGGACTGACGGTCTTTACCTGCTGTATACACGATCCACGCCTAATAGAGGCGTCTAAGCTTGTATCCTATAAATACCCTTTGCCTCCAAGGCGAAGGGTTGGAGCTTCATAATACATTTTTCTTTGTCTCTCTAAAGTTCTCATCCTCTCCCACTTTCTCTCTCTAAACCCTTAACCTAACGCCGCCTAATATGTGTTTGGTATAAACCAAGATCCTTCAAATCGCCGTCTAGGCGCTACAGGGACACCAAACTTGCCAATTTATGTAACTGGGTCAAACAGATAGGTCAACCGTGGTCAACAGTGATCAACGGCGGTCAATGATGGTCAAACTTGCCGAAAACCCACAATCGGCAATACCCAAACTCACCGTAAACTTATTTTGATCAATTATAATGCTAAGTTTTGATCTATTACAAGTTTTTAGAAAAAAACTTGCTAAAAATACATAAACTCGGGAAATACACAAAACTTGGCGGATTTACCCAAAATATAATTTTTCAAAATGCTAATCAGATTAATCACCGGTTAGCGCATGGGACAGATTCTATTCTGGTGATCGTCCGTCAATTCTGGATTAGCGATTTTGCAACCTGTAAAATACTATCGGATTACTAACACGAGCTTAGACGGTTGTCACGAGTTGTTAACGAATTACGAGTATAAGCCAGTGGTTAATTTCTTGTTTCATTCCTACTTTTTTCAATAGAAAATCATAGATATCGAAAACGAAAAAGAAATCGAATGATTCAAAGTTAAGTTGAAATGTTGAATTGACCATATATATGATAAAGACAAGAATTGTCTAGTCATATATTCATAGATTAGGGAAACATTAAACGTGATGCCGAATAATATGCACTATTTGATGATAGATTGAAATAAATCTGATTGTATGTTTTAACAACGTTAAATAGGAGCGTAAAGAACATGCATTAAAGTCATAAATTGGTTGTGGTGACCACTGATCGAACGGTGAGTGTTTGTAGTGTGTGTTTGAGTGTTGTGAGATGTGATTGTGTTTAAGTGAAATATAAGGATGGAGGTGACTATTACGATGGTTAAATGTGATGAAAATGTGGCATAAAAGATGGATGATATAGACGTGTTAGTGAGGTGAGCCACTACATGCACCCGGTCTAAATATTTATACAATGAGACGGTATAGTTGTTTTTTCTAGTGTCGTGTACCAGTGCCAATGGTTTTATTTCCACATATATAGTTGGGGACCAGGAGTCACATTGTGTGGCACTTTGTACCTTATCGTAGGTTAGAAGAAAATATCAAACTCACTTGCTTGTTGCATTCAGTTAAACAGTTAATTTGGACGGTAAATCGTGTGGGTAAAATTTTGATTATCTTTACTAAGAGAAAGTCCAAAATACATTTCTGTGGTTCCTGCCTAAAGTGTACCATCCCTAAACTTTTTTCGCACAAACCATCCTTCCGTTAGTAAAGTTAGCGCAAATCGTCCATTTTGTTAGTAAAATCTGTTAATAAGGACTATGATTGCAAATATTTCTCCGTTATCTCTGTGGAAGATAAATATTCGAAGGTGGTGAGTGGTGGCGATGGCGGTGGGTGGCGGTGGAGGTGGGGGTGGTGGCGTTGGGTGGCGGTTGGTGGAGGTGGCGGTGGAGGTGGGTGGTGGTGGCGGTGGCGGTGGTGGCGGTGGGTGGTGGCATTGGGTGGTGGTGGGTGGAGGTGGCGGTGCAAATATTTTCTCTTCCGTTAGGAGATAGCGAGAAATATTTGCACCGTTAGTCCTATTAACGGATTTTACTAATGAGAGGATGTATTTGTGCCAACTTTACTAGCGGAGGATGGTTTGTGCCAAAAAAGTTTAGGGATGTAAGCGAGGCAGGACAAACCACATGAATGTATTTTACACTTTACTCATTTACTAATTTTGAACAACAAATTAAGTAAATTTCCCAAACTCTCAGTTATTCTAAGTTAGCTATATGGTATACTCTCGTTTACAATAAATGGTAGATGCGTGAGGATGAAGTTGGAAGTGGTGATACGTGACGGCGGGTGAGTGTAATGTTTTGACGATTTGACTACTTGTAGCTGCGTGTGAGAAGAGGGAGCATGTGCGTGGTGTTTTCGCGGGCTTTACTTGGCTAGTGCGTGGTTGTTGAGGATGCAAAGAGCACGTCGCCTAAGGGGTGAAAAAGGTTGATTTTGTATAAATGGTATATATTTGCGGATTTATCTTGTCACACAATTATCGTTGTGTTAGTATGCGGGCTTAAGAGGGATTATAAGGGTGCTTTCAAAATAAGATAAATAATAAAATAAGTTTTAGTTTATCGATCACAAGTTTTTAAAAGTTTTTATAAGCTACTATATAAGCTTTCATAAGCTAAAGCTTATTGAAACGGACTTACGGAGGATTATAAAATCTTATTGTTTGTCAAGTTATTTAAATATCTTTAAAAATACAATGGGTATGTTTAAAAGCCAGGCATTGTAGTTCTAGAATGGTATGGTATGAAACTTCTAAACTATTAACGTGCTATTACGAGTTGTATCTTTTTTTTTAATAACAGTGTTTGGTAAATTAATTGTTAAATATAATTATAAGATGTAAAATGACATAAAAAGACAAATCTATAATTGTAAATAAATGTTTGGAGGGTATATTAGTAATTTAAAGTTTAGCAATTTCATGAGCGTTTAAAAGGCTTTATGAATTAAACTTTTCGTTTTGGGTATTTGTTTGAAATAAAGCATAGGTAATGCGTCCAAACAAGCTACTTAGTTTATAGGAGATTATTTTTGTAAAAATTAATAATTTCTCCAAAAGTTCCGACAAACAGCCCAATGAATTAACATCTAAAACTTAAAATATATGTGAATTTAATTTGATTTATTTGTATATGCTTTTACAATAACTAAGCGGTCTTAGGCGATCATGCATGGACTCTGCTGTAGAAATTCGCGTGAATGTAATGTTATCTTGGTATCTTTTTAATAATTAATTTAGAAATAATAATAACGGAGATCTTATTTAGTTTCCTTTCGTTTCGAGTTTATGTAGATCTTTGTTATTCTTTGTGAGGTTGGGGAGTAATGAGTTGGGTATCCAAAAAAAAAAAAAAAAAAAAAAAAAAGAAATCTTAGAAAGTTAAAATGTTTTTCAATAATGTAATGATTCACTTTTTTTTTTTTTGTCGAATGATTATCGGTTGAGGGATGAACCTTCCGTCGATTTTGAGGACCGATGGCCGGGTTCGACCCTCATCGTTGTAATGGCGGCGACTCGGTCGGTATAATTATGAATCGAATCGATCGACCGACCATGCAGGCAAAATGGCTTTATTTTTAAGTGTTTGGGCTTAGTAGTTTGATTAGATTGTACATTGTGGTTAAATGATTGTATATTTTGATGAATGGGTAAATTAAATAGTGTATTAATTGTATATGTTGAATAGTGTTTTTTTACTTTTATTTGTGTTTCAAATAGCTGTAACTTATGCTTTTTTATTTGTATTTGCTTAAAAGTTCTATATTAAGAAATCTTTAAAAATTAATAAGAGAAAAGGTGTAAGATGCATTATAAGTAGTATAAATAAACTTGAACTTTAAGTAATTCGTCAAATAATTTTGTGCTAAAATAAACTCAAACTTCCGGCTTATAATACGAAATTCAGTTATAGCTTCAGTTGCGGCTCTAGATCTAGCTCTAACTTCAACTCGAACCCGAGTTGTAGCTCTAACTCATTTCATCAAAAATATCCTATATATAAAAATATAAATTAAGCAATACGTAACAAAAACCTTTTTTTCTTACAAAAGGTATTCTGAGTAAGTAGAAAAGAACCGTTTTGGGATTGTCGATGTTTAATCGGATAAATTAGTTTTTGTTTTATCTAGTGTGGCTTCAGTTCCCACAGTCGTGCTAAGCTTCATTAAAATAACAAGGAATTTGAGTATTTTAATTCTCGGGTTTGATGTCACATACGAATCATTATGTTTCATAGATGATGCTTGCGTTACTCCAAATATGACAGTTTTGATCCACTTAAAAACATGCTTGAACTCATTTGATTTTTACGAGCAATATATAAAAGAAAAAAATTGGAAACTTGGTGAAGATGACAGCAAGGTTGCATGGGTCGAAGATAACCAAACCGCATTTATATTAAGTCGTGTTTAAATAACAGACAACTTAATGCAGATGCTTTCAGTTTTATCCGTGTATATGTTTTGTCATATTTTTTTTTTAATAATAAATAAACAATTTTCATATAACTTCTTGAATTAAGTTTTTTCATATTAAATTAGTTAAATTCAAAAATCACCTTAAGTCACCGCTACATAAATTCAAACTATCTTAATATGCCCTTTAAATAGGTTGGAGTGTGCATTTCTCGTTTATTTGCATGAAAAATTATTCAAACTTGAAACATTTTGCATTTTAACAATGTTAGTCATAAACTTATGACAACCAACCACACAAGCTTGTGGTGTTGTATTTGAACTTTTATCTAACATATCCCTATACAAAATAATAACACCGTCTAGCTGCAATTTACGTTTTTAGTACTGTAATATTTAATTTTTTTATATGTATAATAATGGAACAAGGGGTAGGGGTAAGGATAGGGGATGGGTCATGTAGGCATGCTTGATGAAGTGGTACGGGGAAGTGGAGTGGTGGCAATATTTAAAGGAAATGTTTCCTATAGATTGAACAACAGTGTCTAGTATGAGGGCTGATCAAGCACATGTTCTTATGGTCATATGAATAATTTAAGAAATGAGATCCTCTCGAGTTGAGAAGATCAACTTGACTCAAGATGGGAATATATGAAATATTGGATTTGATCCGATGGTCAAATCGAAAGAATTTGGTAGTTGGATCAAATCGATATTCATATATCTCAACTAATCGAGTTATCCTCTCAACTCGAGAACATCGATCCATAATTTAAACCTTGGAGTAAGATGTAGTAATATTTTAGTGACAATAAAAATGTTTTAAACTTTGATGTTTTAAAACATATAACTACCAATTAATAACACAGAGATAGTTTTCTTTATAAACTTTGAAGTGCTGATGTAGTGTATTTAATTGTTTAATAACATTTTTTTTAATTTGACATCTAAATTTATGTACACATAAAGAATTTTTGTTAGAAAATTTGGTTGGCAAAAGTGATTTTTGACCAACTTTGAACACAATTATCTATATGCATGTTTCACATAATTAATAGTTTGTAGGTTCGTGTTCATCATGAAAAGAGCTCCGCTATGAACTTTTATGTGTCCAAAATAGAGTTAATGTGAATGAGATATCGTGTCTCAAAGTTAGCCATTCGGTATCATGCTTAAAGAGGAAAAGTGATTTGTTTTTTATCCCACATCGGTAGGATTGGTAAACTTAAAAGGAGTCTATTGTGTATAAATATAGGCCCTAATTCAATATATTTTTTACACATCAAATCAATAAGCATTCTTGATTTGAAAAGTGAAATCTGACGTGCAATTTTGTTAAGTCGAACGGAACTTACTATATTTTGGTTGTTGTCTACGAGAAACAAACGACGAACCTACTATAAGGGAAGCGTGTCAAACACGTGTCTCGACTCTTTAGTGTTTCCTTGTTGATCTTCGTTTGTGATTGAGTTAGTATTTTTTATTATTTTATTATTTAATCGTTTTTAAGAGTATGTCGTATGTCTCTGCCTCTATTATGTATATATTTAATTTTCTGTCTTTAGTTATTTTTAATTTTATTTATTGTATTTTTTTCTATTAATAAAAGTGCAACCGTTTTCTTACAATTTTTATGCAAACAGTTTTATAAAGTTATATCAGCCTAAAAACACTATAGGGCACTGTGCAACAATTTATATGGTTTTTTGCTCTCTATGGCAACGCCATACAACACCGGTGGCCGCGTTATGGTTGAGTCATACGTAGCGACCGACGTGCGAACTATAACATTTTTTATTTAGATTTATATAATTAACAAATTTTAGACAAATTGTTTGTCTCCTGGAACCAAATTTGTGTTTCTTTGAAAATCAATTTTTAAATAAACATTTATTTAATTAACAGATTTGGTATAATTGATCTATAAACAATTTAAAAAAGTTTATTGGATCAGTTTATGTCTAAACCATGAGGAGTTTATTTTAAATTGATCTTTTAGTTTGTTTATTAGGTACGGCATTTTCAATATAAATTAATTAAAACCTGGATTGAGTTTCTTTGAGTTTGATACAAGTTTATATAAACCAAGTCGAGTTTATTAGATACTGAATTATTTTAACAGTTTTCTTAATTGTTTTGTGTTTAAGTATTCCCAAGTTTTACTGATAGTATCACAATTGTGACCCTAGTAAATCTTGTGAATATAATTGGTGCGCCAATTAGTAACATGGATGCAAATCATGATGAAATCAGATTCATTGAAAACTAAGTGGAGTTTCTTTGAAACAAATCTCATAAAAATACAAGTTGTTATTTTGTTAGATTACTAGAACTTGTTCATTGAAATCAAGAGGAGTTTCTTTGAAATAAGATCTTGATAATTATATAAGCTGTTATTATATATCAGATTATTTACTAAATTAGTGTAACACAATTGTGACCCTAGTAAATCTTGTGAATATAATTGGTGCGCCAATTACTAACATGGGTGCAAATCATGATGAAATCAGATTCATTGAAAACTATGTGGAGTTTCTTTGAAACAAATCTCATAAAAATACAAGTTTTTATTTTGTTAAATTACTAGAACTTGTTCATTGAAATCAAGAGGAGTTTCTTTGAAATAAGATCTTGATAACCATACAAGCTATTATTATATATCAGATTATTTACAAGATTTTACTAAATTAGTGTAAGTGTTGGTTTGACTTGTTTAGCTTATTTAAACCGGGTAGAGTTTAATTATAAACTAAATATAGTTCTTGAAAACTTTATAGAGTTTAATAGTAGATCTATAGAAACCTTGTTGAGTTTCTTTCGAACAATGGATCTATTAAAACCTTGTTGAGTTTCATTGCAGAAATAAGTCATGTGACACAGATCTATTAAGATTTTCTTAAGGAAGTTTGACAAAATCATATTACAATTTTGTTTTGTTTAAAAACCATTTTGTAATAACGATATTGGTTCAATGTTTTAATGAAAAAGACTTTTTTAAAACAATTTTGTATAACGGATCTTACAAAATATTAGTGTTTGAATAACAAAAGTCCATTTAATTCAGTTTTGTTTTAGTAACCATTTTGTGTGTTTTTTTTTTTAAATTAATTATTCCAAATTTAGTTTTAGACTAATAACGGAATCTTGTATTAACAAAATATTTGGAATGTCACGAGTGACATCTAAAGGATCTCCTCCCGAACTTGATGCAAGGGAGATTGATACTCGAGTTTTGTGAACGGTTGACACTTTAATGCATTCAGACTTTATGTGCCATAACTATTTGTTAAATGGTTTGATGACATGAAAATTGTGGCAATGGCGGGATCCATCCTTAGATAATGGTGGATTAATACTTGGGCATCATGTCATGCGTATACCGATAAGAATTTGATTAACTCTTTCAATGCAGTTGAAAAGGAAGAGATGCAATTTATGGGCAACTCTACAACTGCTAATATCTGGGAAAAGGAGATGTGATACTGAAGTTCACATCCGAAAAAGAGCTTAAGTAACTGATGTATTGTATGTGCAGGAGATTTGTAGGAATCTTGTGTCTGGATGGTTGCTTAATAAACTTTGGCTTTTATCTTGTGTTTGAATCAAATACCTTTAAGCCAAATGTAATTTTTTCTAATGTCCATTTTAATAAAATCAATATGCATTCATCTTATTTGACTCTTTAAATATGTGGCATGGCCGATTCGGACATGTTAATTTTAACTCAACACAATTGTTTAATTCAATAAACTGACACAAATTACAAAAGTAAAACTTATTGAAGCTAAATTGACAAGTTTATCTTTCACTCGGTTGAACGGAAAATAACTAAGCCCCTTAATATGATTCACATGGTTTTATGTGATTTGGAATTGACACCCACTAATGTAACAATTAGTGAGTACTTCATCATATTTGTTGATGGTAGTACAAAATATTGCTATTTATACTTACTTGAGAGTAAGGATATAGACAAGATTATCTATATAAATAAGTTGAGATTCAACTTATTATCGAAAAGAAGGTGGTTCGAAGTGATAGTGGAGGTGAATACGTGTCTCCATTTCAAAATGTATGTGCTAAGAACGGAATAGGACACAAATTTATTGCTCCTTATAGCCTCAACAGAATTGTTGAAAGAAAAGAACCATGCTTTAAAAGATATGGTATGTCATGTTGTTAAAGTCTTGGTTTACGCCATGACATGTAATGGAAAACGATTATATCGGCTACTTATCTTTTAGATAAGATCCTATGTAAGGAAAATAAGATAGTTCTTATGGACTATGGATTGGAAGAAAACTCTCCTATAAGTACTTACGAATGTGGGGGGTGTCTATTTGTACCGACACCCAAGGTTCAAAATATTGGACCTAAAACTGTGGATTGCATATTTTTGGGATATGTTCATAACAATAGTTCTTATCATTTCTTTCTATATGATTCGGAAAATATGAATTTATAAAAAGATACGATAATGAAATCAAGGAACACTTTCATCATTTGAAACTGAGTTTCATTGTTTATTCTAGAAGAATGGATGTTCGTGTAAACAACATGGTAAAGTTGTCCATGATGAGAGGCAACTAAATGATGATGTCCTTCATGATGAGATACATAAATATGATAATGTTGTTCGTGATAAGAGACAATAAGAGATGGATTATGATTCCCATGATCTGAGACAAGATCAACCCAGAAGACTAGGTTAAACCTAGAAGAAACAAATTGACAGGAACCGAGAAATCGTTTGGACCTGATTTTGTTTCTTTTATGGTAGAAAATGAACATACTTCTTACAAAGAAGTAGTAACTTCCTTAGGAGGGCCTCAATGGAAAGAAGCCATCAAAAGTTAAATAGATTCTATTTTACTACATTAGAGCTCGTGCATTTACTTCTTGATTGTAAAGCAATAGGTTGCAAATGGTTTATACCTAACAAAAAACAAAGGTTGTCGATGGCACCATTGATAAGTTTAAAGCAAGAATGGCAATTAAAAGGTTTAGACAATGAAAAGGTCTAGCCTACTTTGATACATATTCGTCAGTTGCGCGAATAACCTCTATTAGGATGGTACTTTCTGTTGTCGCTTTAAGAAATTTGAAAGTTTACCAAATTGATGTGAGAATGACATTTCTAAACATGGATTTAGAAGAAGAACCGTACATGAACCAACATGAGAGTTTCATGACTCCTAGATAAGAGAGGAAAGTTTGAAGGCTTTTTAAGTCATTTGATGGCTTAGAAAAAGCTCCCAAAAAATGATATCAAAGTTTTTCACGACATCATGTCAGAATGTGGATTCAAAATTAATGGATGTATGTATGTAAAATAACATCAGTAGTATATATGTAATCGTGTGTTTATACATAGATGGTATACTTATCACCTAAAGAGATAACAAGATGAAAAAAATTCATTAATGATATGTTGGAGTCAAGATTTGACCTGAGCAACATTGATTCTTAGATGTGGTTCTTGAAACTAAGATCATAAGAAGCCAAATGGATTTGTTCGAAGTAAAAAATATTATATGGACAATATTTTTCTGAGGTTAAATGTGTGGGATTCCGGCCTTGCAAGAACTCCAATGACATAATTTTAAATCTATTTAATATAGAGGTAGTGGTGTTGCCTATTTTGAATACTTAAATAATATTGGGCATTTTATGTGTCTAATGAGATGTGTGAGACCTGATTTTGAAGTTATAAACAGGCCAAGTAGATATACTAGTAACTCAAGTGATGTCCATTTGAATAAGGGTTTGGTATGTGCTAAAACACATACCTTTTCATTATCAAAACTGACCCAAAACAACCAAGAAAGAGCCGTTTATTGCTAATATCCGTTGTTTTCTTGAGTTTTACTTGTCAGTACGGATATGTTAAAACACACAAAAGGAACCAAATCGGACGTAAATCCGAACACGAGAGATCAAGAGAGTTTGAAATTTGGCGGAAGGTCGAGATTGTGCATTTTTGAAGATTTTATTCTCTGAGGATGATTTTGGAAGTTATAATCAAGTTTGAAGAAATGTCAAGATCAGTCCCTCATCTTTGAGTATTTGGCAGAAATGACCCCTCAAGTTTCAGAAATTGCAGAATCAGCCCTTGGTCTATTAAAGATTGACAAGGAAGGCCCTTGGATTACATTTTCAGTTTTACATGTTTGGTCCCTTAAATTTCAACATATACACTATTAGTCTTTATAATACCTAAATGGTTCAAATACAATCCTTGGCCCAACCAAATAATCAAAAGCCCAAACCAAACTACTCATAACCCGGTCCAGCTAACCCATCTATCTCAACCCGTTTTTCCCAACCCGGTTTACCCTGGTCAACCATCCAAGACCCGGTCAATAAACTCAAAGAAATATAAAAAATCCACCCGCGCGTTTTTCACCCCCAATTTACCAGGCACCATGAACCCTAAAATTACCCCAGTCAATTGGTCAAAATTACCATAATTAAGGGCAATATTGTACTTTACTCTGACACACACTGACACACGGATGCCATGTCAGCAATCCGTGTGTCACATATACCAATTCCTTGCTTCTGATTGGTCCAAGATCGTGGCTTAAATGATCGAGGGTTTAGATGAAAGGATTGTAAGTGGGATTGATCGATGGCTCAAAGCGCTCAAAAAAACACACATTTGCTCTTGGATCCTTCCATGAGGCTCGGCGGGCTATATATAGCCTCTTCCTTCTGATTGGATCTCATGTAGAATAGAAGTAGTTTAGGGTAGTATAGGAATAGTTACGAGTAGCTTATTACTTTAATGTTTAAATTTTGTATTTGAATTTCTTTCATTAATGAAGTTATTTTCGACAATATCTCATCTTTTAATCTCTTTTAAGTATTAAATTCGGTTGTTGATTAATGTTTTACAAGGTTTTAAAAGTTATCTAATAGCTTATCTTACACCTACTCGAGAATCTATTCTTAAAACTCATCACGATCAACAAAAGTCAATCTCGATCATAAAGGAAATGTGGATCATATTAGCGATATGATGGAAGATTTGGGTTGATTTGAAACTGAATTGGGTTGAAATCAGTTTAGGATAGGGGTTACTGTTTCATTAGCATTGTGACAGGACCACTTGTAAGTCCAATTTTATCTCCTAGTTCTAAATCAGTAGTGTAGAATTTCTGATTGTTGCTTATTGTTGTTTGTTTATAATTAGCATTGTGTAGTAAATGTTTGCTTAGCATCTGTTTTATTGAATTTTATTTGCTGTCATCATCTTCATATTTTCTGAGTTTAATCTGCATTAT
This sequence comes from Chrysanthemum lavandulifolium, assembly GCA_022545495.1. NCBI lineage: Eukaryota > Viridiplantae > Streptophyta > Magnoliopsida > Asterales > Asteraceae > Chrysanthemum > Chrysanthemum lavandulifolium. The sequence continues at coordinate 74,183,790 of CM040240.1, forward strand.
TAGCATAGTTGTTCATTTGATAATTGTTGCTGATCATATTGCATAATTTAGGGATTAACTGAGCATTTGAATCTGTTTCAGAGATTTTCATGGTTTAGATTAGTAGACAGTAGTGGAAAGTTAACTAGTAATTGGATCATTGTTTTTATTAAACTTCAGAAAATGCATAAGTACTGTTATCATTTGCATCAGTAGACAGATAGGATTTAGTGATTATTTGCTGTCACAACCTCATCATTAAGCTCTATTTAGGATATTAGAATCTGTATTGAGGTTGATAATGGTCTAGTTTAGAGATTTGCTTCATATAATTTCAAAACAGGTTCAATAAGGGGTGTTTGGATTATTCAGTTTATCTGATATTAAGATGATTCAGTAGTATAGATTGGTCGCTTCGGTTCTTATTAGCTAAAACTCAGCCATGTCAGGTTTTAAATTGCACCTTAGATGACTCAAAGTCAAAGTAGAATGTAATCTGCTCTCACTTTCAACTCAGTTAGGATCAGATGTGTATATCTTGCATACTAGTTGATAAGTAGTTAATATAGCTTATTTCAGTTGTACTTTAGCTTATTTCAACATAATCAGTTCATAGCTTTGATTCAAATCTCAGATTAGTCAAAGTTCAAATCTGTTTTCACAAAGTCAAAGTTGTTAATACCAGTTTTCATAAAACTTTGTAGGCATTCTACAAGCTTCATTTTAGCTTGTATTGATCTGAAATTTGGTGTACTTACTCCTTGGTTGGTGGTCTTGAGGACCACAGTTTTGGTTTTCAATTTAGCTTATTGATTAAACCTGTGCAATAGCTTAAAAGTAGGTGCCAGGTAGCTTTTGGATAAGAGTAGCAGTTAGCTTATTTCTTGGTAGATTGCACATTAGAAGTTAGGAGTAGTTGCAATAAGTTGCCTTAGAGTAGTTTTAGTATAATTAAACACATGTGAGTTAGGTGGCTTATTGTGCTTATTAGCTTATTTTAATTAGCTTATTTTTAAACAGTTTTACTCTGACTCTCTTTTCTCTCACATAAGCCCATGTTTTTTATATTTTTCATAGCTTTAGAATAATATTTTAGAATTTTCCTGAGTTTTTCATAATTTTTAGTCACTGTTTGGTATTTTTATTTATTTAAATCAGTTTTTAGTCACTTTTAAATAGCTTTTATTGCAATTAATTCGGAAAAAGTTCTAAAAATAATTTTCAATTTAATAGTTTAAGATAAATACAAAAGCAAAAAATAATTTTTCTAGATTTTCCTAGCTTATTTTGTAATTTTAGCCAATGAATTAGATTTAAATAGTTTTAAATTCATAGAAAATAGAAAAATAATCGGAAGAATAAAAAATAGTTTTGAAAATTCTCTTTAGTTATTTTAGATTTTATAAAAATAGTTTCATATTTTTCTCCTTAATTTTCATAATTTTTAGTATTTTAAATTAGTTTTAAAAGTTAAAAATTAGTTTTAAATCCATATAAATTCCAGAAAAATCCTAAAAATTAGTTTTAATTCATAAATAGTTTTCTAATATCATTTTTAGTATAAAAGTAATTTTAGATCATTTTTAGGAGTTAGATTAGACGTAGTTGCATTTTATTCGCGTTTCGTTTTAATCCCGTATTTGCATTTTAGTATAGATTTGCGTAATTTGCCTGTATTCTTAGGTTTTCCCCATAGATTTTAGTTCCATTTACTTTCCTTATCCCGTAGTTTAGAAAATTTCAATTTATCCCCTTCTCTTATTCAAATCTCGATAATCGCGACGTGAGTTGGAAATTCCATTCAACCCTCGTTCGGAACGATCTCGGTGCTCAAACCTAATACGTTTGAGTTACCCACATACTACAAACTTCTCTATTATTGGTTTCCCGAGCAAATCAATTTTTGGCGCCGCTGCCGGGGAGGGCTTGTAGCGAGTTTTCGTATTCCGTCTCGAATCGCGTGCATTTGAAGATCCTTCCCCGAGTGAAGTTACCATCGTTTTTGTAAATATATATTTTTCAAAAACCCAAAAACATCTAAAAATACCAAAACATTCTTCCTAGAGTGTTTACAAAACCATAAAATTAAAAAAACAACAAAAAAAGCGAAACGTCAATTGTTACGTCGGCTCGCCTTGAAGGTACAACCTATACACGGGTATAAGGAAAGTCTTGACATTAAATTGCGGTGAAGAGCGATCCACTCTTCATTCCCGCTCATTGCGCGTGCTTTTGAGAGCTACCGAGCACCGGTTGACTTGATTTGTTACAAAATATTGTGTTTTCTTAAATATAAAAACCCAAAAGATTTTCCTTTTCAAAATTTGTTTTAAAAAACCAAAAATATTCTTCTTTTATCCTCTTAACCCGATAATTCTTTCTTCTTCACCCTCTATATGTTTAATTCTCATGGATACGATCAATTATCGTCATTGTTTTCATTGCAAAGGCCGTATGGAAGAGAAACAATTTCGGTGTTTGAAATGTATATGTGATTGGTGCGGAAATAATTGTCGGAATGGATTTTGTGATGTATGCAATAATTTTATTAATCCAAATCCAGATCTCGCCCGTCTTTATGCACGGCTAGAACAAAAGAGTGCTCTTTATAATGACATAATTGGAAAACCCTCGATTCCTACTCCTTACCGGTGAGGAAATGGAATATGTTTACGAGCCCCAAGTAACTCCCCGAGCCTATCACGGAAATGGTGAAATGGCTAACTCTTATCCGGATAATTCTTGATTTATCGACTCTTGTGTATATGGTGCGTGGACCCGAATATGGTGGGAATTGTCCGCTTGTAGCAATGGAAAATCGGGAACCGAGTTTCACCATAATCCTTACAACGAAACAACCAATTTTCCTAACCAACCTCTGTACTATGAGCCGGAGACATACTCTTGTGAGTATTGTGGTGGTCCTCACCAAGGTTTTCAATGTCAAGTTCAAGTCAACAACTCAACCTTTGGTTATGAACCTTACCCATATTCGTCACAACAATCATACTGTTGTGAGTATTGTGGAGGTCCGCACGTTAATTCCGATTGTCGATCTGAACCCTATTGTTTATGGGCAAGTTCCTTGTGATAATTACGACTATGCTTATAACCCGCCTCCACAATACCAAGAAATTCACACCAAACTCCGTCGGATGATCAAGAATTTCACCAAGGTTTTCTCAATATATTACAAGAGTTAAATGAATTAAAAGAATTGCTTCATAAACACCTTTCAAGAAAAAGATCCTAATCAAAAGACCTATAAGTGAATTATTAGTCAAGAGGCCGCGAAAGTGATCAATTTCGCCCAACTACCTATTATTACGATTACGATTCGATGGCGATTATCGCCTCGAGTGGCAATCCCACTCCGTTTACGAGCCTTTCATTTCGATCCTTCCCTTCACTCACGCCGGTTGAGAGAAGTGACGTTTTGGAAAAGGTCGATGATCATGTTTCTACGGAAATTGTTGAACCCGTTGACTCTCTCATAATGGGGGATGAGCATCTTAGTACTATTCCGGAAACGGAATCATCTAATGTTGAGGTCCTTATCCCAATCCCAAGAGAGTCCGCGGTTGTAGATGATATTTGTGATGAGCCTTCTCTTGATATTTCGAATGATCATGATAAGATGTTCTCGATTCCGAGGATGTATCGGCGGTGATTGTGATTCGTTTTGTGTGATTCTCTTGACATTTCGAGGTTACTTAGGATTTTCTCAAATCCAGTTTTCAAGTTCGATGATGACTACACCTTTTGCGAAGTTAATCCTTTTTCGACAAAGATTTTGAGTCCGATTCGGAGACTACAACGGAAGTGGTGGATATTGCTAGCTCTCGAGCACACCACTTGTCCCATCTCGTATTCGACTTTTCTCTCCGTCATGTGATGTTGTGCAAGATGAAGAAAGTATTGAATCCGACACTGAGGTTATTATGGAGATTGATTTTGAAATGGTTGAAGACGACATTCTTGATAAGCCGCCAAGTGATTCTGATATGGAAGAAATCGACTTACTCATTGATGACTTGATACCACCGGGTATTGAGGATGCTGATGATGATCCCGATGGGGATATGGTTGTTCTAGATGGTTTTCTTGACTCTCTTTTCTCTAATGAGTCGACCATCACGTATCCCGTTGAGCTTTCATGTGAAGACAAAATTTTTAAACCCGGGATATGCATTGATGAGTTCTTTGTTGAAATTTTTTTTTGAGATAAGGATCCTCTGATGGATGCCTTCGTTATTGAGCCGACACATCTTATCCCTTACCATGAGCTCCCGTCTTTCTTGGAGTTTTCTCATTGTGATCCGTCATTCCTTCATCCACCTGCTAAACCGCCGGATGATGGATCATTCTTTCATGTTATCCCTTATGTGCTGATGCCCGACATTTTCTTTCCCACCCAACCCACCCAGTCTCATTCTTTCAGGAATGAGGACACCATCTTTGACCCTGGTATCTCTACCGTTTTCTTCCCCAAGGACAAATGAATTGGGACGAGTCGGGGCTAGCGACTCGGTGACCAAAAGCGATGGCGCTTCGTGGGAGGCACCCCATGCTTATCTCTATCTTCTTTCTATTTTCTAATAAGTGACGTTAAGGGTTAGCCTCTTGATTTCTCGTGTTTGGTTGTTTGTGATGTTTTTGTCCAGGATTTTACCGATATGAAGACTCTCGTGCTTGAAGTTTGTCTTTTCTCCACTCGAGTTTCATGATCGATGCTAATGGAAATCCGATATCCTAATCTTATCGACTAACGTTTATCTTTGAGCATACTTAATAAACGGCTTTTAGATTTTCGTGATACCCTTGCTTTAAACATTGAGGACAATGTTTCGTTTTAGTCTGGGGTAGGGTAATCTTCGATTTGATTTGTGCACTTGCTTGTTTTTCGTCGTATACTCTCATGACCCGTTTTCCTTAGAAAATAAAAATTGTGCAAAAATGTGAAAAATTTAAAAATTTTGTAAGCTTTTGTTAAGTCTTTTGATTGAAAAGTTTTGCTAGTCTCTTAGACAGAAGCTATAAAATCAATTCTAGCTCATGAGGCCAAGATTTTGCAAGTTTCCACAGTGACTTTAAATATGCATAACTTAATTTCATTAGACGAAGCATTTGCTAAGTTAATATATGTTTGACACCTTGTTGACTTTCATTTGGTGAGTAGGAATAGAATTACGACTTGACCAGGGCGTGTTGAGCCCTAGCTTGTTCCTTAACCATAGGTAATCTAAAATTATCATTAAGCATCCGCGGATCTCATTATTTGGGATTTTAAATTTGCGGAGATCGAGAAATGATAGAGTTACTTATGAGTTTAGATGCTAAGCGTGGAGTAGTTGGTTCTCTTTAGAGCCCATCGAAGGTACTTATGGCTTTTGTTCCCACAAAATTGTTTCACCCATATCTCATCTAATAAATAATTAGAGATGTCGAGTTTTTGGCGATAGTTAGTTCTTTATCTTCTTAAAAGAATATTTGTTTTAAAAATTGGGTACACATCAAGGATCCGTAATGAATAAGCAATAAGTGATAAGTGAAAAAGTAATAAGTAAAGTTATGAGTGCGGTGTCGAGATCGGACCTTGGATCTTTAAGCGGGATTGAGTGAGGTCTTAGCCTAGCCACCGAGATCCTCATTTCATGAAACCTATAGTCTTGGAATTACCCCGTGAGGCTCAGTAGTTCATAGCTCATATAAGTAAAAGTATAAGCAAAAAAAAAAAAAAAAAAAAAAAGTGATAAAATTGAAAAAGTCAAAAGTATAAGTGAATAAAATTCCTTGATGTGGACCTCATTTTTGGAACAGTTGGTTCTTGAGAAGATGGATAACTAATTATCGACTTAGCTTTGTATCTTTATCGGAATTAATTCTTATCAAAGCGAGAAATTTGAAGAAATTCAATTCTCACAAAATAAAAAATCTAGAGGAAAATAAGAAAATGGGAACAAAAGGTAATTACACAAGTAACTTCCATGGGTAGTGTTAGCATCTAAAGTCATTCTTAACAATGATTTCGATTTTACGCTTAGTTTGGGACTCGTGAAAATCGGGGACGATGTATTCTATCCAGATGGTCACTTCTGCTGTGTTGTGTTTCTGCTCCGTGATCCTAACGTGTCTTTTGAAAAATGTTGGAGTTATTGATCGACATGAAAGTTCAACAAACCGTCATTCATAACGGAATGTGCTTAATCGTAATATCTATACATGTGAATTAAAAGGTAAGCAGGCGTTTTAGAATTAAGGCTTTCTTAATCTCTTTTGAGGAATATTTGCTACTTCTTCATAAGTTTAGTAGAAAGAGGTTGAAATCCTTGGTTTTAGAAGCGTGAGTTGATTGCATTGCGTGAGGACACGACAATGGTCTCGTCAGGTATTTTGGTATGTGCTAAAACACATACCTTTTCATTATCAAAGCCGACCCAAAACAACCAAGAAAGAGCCGTTTATTGCTAATATCTGCTTTTTCTTGAGTTTGTGCTTGTCAGTGACGGATATGTTAAAACACACAAAAAGGAACCAAATCACGTAAATCCGAGCACGAGAGATCAAGAGAGTTTGAGTGGCGGGAAGGTCGAGATTGTGCATTTTGAAGATTTTATTCTCTGAGGATGATTTTGGAATTATAATCAAGTTTGAAGAAATGTCAAGATGGGTCCCTCATCTTTGGTATTTGGCGAAATGACCCTCAAGTTTGAAATGCAGAATCGGCCCTTGGTCTATTAAAGATTGACAAGGAAGGCCCTTGGATTACATTTTCAGTTTTACATGTTTGGTCCCTTAAATTTCAACATATACACTATTAGTCTTTATAATACCTAAATGGTTCAAATACAATCCTTGGCCCAACCAAATAATCAAAAGCCCAAACCAAACTACTCATAACCCGGTCCAGCTAACCCATCTATCTCAACCCGTTTTTCCCAACCCGGTTTACCCTGGTCAACCATCCAAGACCCGGTCAATAAACTCAAAGAAATATAAAAATCCACCGCGTTTTCACCCCGATTTACGGGCACCATGAACCCTAAATTACCCGATCGATTGGTCAAAATTACCATAATTAAGGGCAATATTGTACTTTACTCGACACAGCTGACACACGGATGCCATGTCGACAATCCGTGTGTCATATACCAATTCCTTGCTTCGATTGGTCCAAGATGCGTGGCTTAAATGATCCAAGGGTTTAGATGAAAGGATTGTAAGTGGGATTGATCTGATGGCTCAAAACGCTCAAAAGAAACACACATTTTCTCTTCTGGATCCTTCCATGAGGCTCAAGCAGGCTATATATAGCCCTCTTCCTTCACAGTTGGATCTCATGTAGAATAGAAGTAGTTTAGGAGTAGTATAGGAATAGTTCTGAGTAGCTTATTACTTTAATGTTTAAATTTTGTATTTGAATTTCTTTCATTAATGAAGTTATTTTCAGCTTAATATCTCATCTTTTAATCTCTGTTTTAAGTATTAAATTCAGTTGTTGATTAATGTTTTACAAGGTTTTAAAAGTTATCTAATAGCTTATCTTACACCTACTCAGAATCTATTCTTAAAACTCATCACAGTCAACAAAAAGTCAATCTGCAGTCATAAAGGAAATGTGGATCTGTATTGCTGATATGATGGAAGATTTGGGTTGATTTGAAACTGAATTGGGTTGAAATCAGTTTAGGATAGGGGTTACTGTTTCATTAGCATTGTGACAGGACCACTTGTAAGTCCAATTTTATCTCCTAGTTCTAAATCAGTAGTGTAGAATTTCTGATTGTTGCTTATTGTTGTTTTTTATAATTAGCATTGTGTAGTAAATGTTTGCTTAGCATCTGTTTTATTGAATTTTATTTGCTGTCATCATCTTCATATTTTCTGAGTTTAATCTGCATTATTAGCATAGTTGTTCATTTGATAATTGTTGCTGATCATATTGCATAATTTAGGGATTAACTGAGCATTTGAATCTGTTTCAGAGATTTTCATGGTTTAGATTAGTAGACAGTAGTGGAAAGTTAACTAGTAATTGGATCATTGTTTTTATTAAACTTCAGAAAATGCATAAGTACTGTTATCATTTGCATCAGTAGACAGATAGGATTTAGTGATTATTTGCTGTCACAACCTCATCATTAAGCTCTATTTAGGATATTAGAATCTGTATTGAGGTTGATAATGGTCTAGTTTAGAGATTTGCTTCATATAATTTCAAAACAGGTTCAATAAGGGGTGTTTGGATTATTCAGTTTATCTGATATTAAGATGATTCAGTAGTATAGATTGGTCGCTTCAGTTCTTATTAGCTAAAACTCAGCCATGTCAGGTTTTAAATTGCACCTTAGATGACTCAAAGTCAAAGTAGAATGTAATCTGCTCTCACTTTCAACTCAGTTAGGATCAGATGTGTATATCTTGCATACTAGTTGATAAGTAGTTAATATAGCTTATTTCAGTTGTACTTTAGCTTATTTCAACATAATCAGTTCATAGCTTTGATTCAAATCTCAGATTAGTCAAAGTTCAAATCTGTTTTCACAAAGTCAAAGTTGTTAATACCAGTTTTCATAAAACTTTGTAGGCATTCTACAAGCTTCATTTTAGCTTGTATTGATCTGAAATTTGGTGTACTTACTCCTTGGTTGGTGGTCTTGAGGACCACAGTTTTGGTTTTCAATTTAGCTTATTGATTAAACCTGTGCAATAGCTTAAAAGTAGGTGCCAGGTAGCTTTTGGATAAGAGTAGCAGTTAGCTTATTTCTTGGTAGATTGCACATTAGAAGTTAGGAGTAGTTGCAATAAGTTGCCTTAGAGTAGTTTTAGTATAATTCAGCTTCTGTAGCAGTTAGGTGGCTTATTGTGCTTATTAGCTTATTTTAATTAGCTTATTTTTAAACAGTTTGCACTACAGCTCTCTTTTCTCTCACATAAGCCCATGTTTTTATATTTTTCATATCTTTAGAATAATATTTTAGAATTTTCCTGAGTTTTTCATAATTTTTAGTCACTGTTTGGTATTTTTCTCTGTTTAAATCAGTTTTTAGTCACTTTTAAATAGCTTTTATTGCAATTAATTCAGAAAAAGTTCTAAAAAATAATTTTTCAATTTTAATAGTTTAAGATAAATACAAAAAGCAAAAAAATAATTTTTCTAGATTTTTCCTAACTTATTTTGTAATTTTTAGCCAATTAATTAGATTTAAATAGTTTTAAATTCATAGAAAATAGAAAAATAATCAGAAGAACAAAAAAATAGTTTTGAAAATTCTCTTTAGTTATTTTAGATTTTATAAAAATAGTTTCATATTTTTCTCCTTAATTTTCATAATTTTTAGTATTTTAAATTAGTTTTAAAAGTTAAAAATTAGTTTTAAATCCATATAAATTCCAGAAAAATCCTAAAATTAGTTTTAATTCACAAATAGTTTTCTAATATCATTTTAGTATAAAAGTAATTTTAGATCATTTTAGGAGTTAGATTAGGCGTAGTTGCATTTTATTCGCGTTTCGTTTTAATCCCGTATTTGCATTTTAGTATAGATTTGCGTAATTTGCCTGTATTCTTAGGTTTTCCCCATAGATTTTAGTTCCATTTACTTTTCTTATCCCGTTGTTTAGAAAATTTAAATTTATCCCCTTCTCTTATTCAAATCCCGATAATCGCGACGTGAGTTGGAAATTCCATTCAACCCTCGTTCGGAACGATCTCGGTGCTCAAAACTAATACGTTTGAGTTACCCACATACTACAAACTTCTCTATTATTGGTTTCCCGAGCAAATCAGGGTTATTACACAAAGAAGTCACTAAAGTTTGCGCGAAAGTTGTCCTAAGTCACTAAAGTTTCAAAGTTATCATCCACGTTACTGAACTTATGAAAAGCATACATTTCTATATTTTAGTGTTAATCAGGTAACTTGAACGCATTCTTTTTGATATGTTAAGTAACATAAATGTAGTGTTTTTACAAGTTCAGTGATGTTTACATATATTCTTATATAGGTTCAGTAATCTCAAAATGATTGTTTCATAAGTTCAGTAACCTGAATGACAACTTTGAAACTTTAATGACTTAGGACAATTTTCACGCAAACTTTAGTGACTTCATTGTATAATAACCATTTGAATAATATTACACAAGTGCTTACAATATTGCATTATGGAAGATATCCACTTTCTATCAAATGAGAGAGTAATTGATGACATCAAATAATCTGATTATCTTAACATCAATATCTCATGTTTAAGCTCATTATTATAAAAGATTCGCATCAAAATGAGCTAAATAACGCTTGTTGTTTTGCAGGAGTAATTATTTAGAGCAAAGGGACATTATGGTGAAGTAATCAACTTAGTGAAGAAGGTTACGACATAAGCTAGTCGTATAGGTTACGCCGCAGAGACGATGCAAGCATTAAGCCATAGATAAGCATCGTAGATTGACAAACGTGTTGACCAAGTGTGAAGGTTACGGCGTAACTTGATCGACATAGTTACACCGTAAATATTATAATATATTCCGAGAAGAATCAAGTATAAAGAAATGTTACGGCGTAACCACTTATGGTTACGCCATAACTGGATCGTACCAGGTGAGCCTATAAATACTTACGAATGCTGCAATTGAAGATTATCTCCGCTTTCCCAAACCTCAGCTAGGGTTTGGAGAGAACATCTTTTTAACACAAAGGAAGAGTTAGAAGGATGAGGAGGAACGATGTTTGTAGTCATGACATTCGATTCATGAAACTAGTTGTCATTCTACTTTATTGTAGTTTGAACTCAATTAAGCTTTACACTTAATCATTTGATGAATTCAATATTGATGTTAATCTATGCTTTGGTTGTGTTCTTTTTCTTTTTTTTTCTCTATATTAATATTTTGTTAGCGTAAAGCTAGGGTAGTATCTCTTATACTAGCTAGTATTGACCATAGAAAGCTAGCCTATTAGGTTGCATAGAATGTGACCATCTATGCCATGTGTAGGAATTAACCATTGACTTACCTACACTAGGATAAATGCTTTAAAAGTGCGGGAACCCTTAGTGGACCAAGCAAGGGTTTAGTGATTAAAACCACTAAGATTGGTCTAGAAGATAGTTGGTACGTAATGACTAATACTAGACTTCGACAATGTGACCATCGGAGTTGGGGTCTAGGATTATAGGTTTGGTTGTATTGACCATTTCTTCCTAATGATATATAACCACTATATAGGACAAGGAGCTATACATTGGGTATTATAATTATATCATTGCTTAGTAACATCACTTCCTTCTTCTCTCCCTCTACTTTTAATTATTTTTAGATCATAGTTAAGTTTCAACAAACAACCTTTTTACTTACAAGAACAAATTAACACCTTATTTACCAGACCAACAACTCTTAGAATGACACTTGGATTTGCCTAGGCTATACTTCACATGACCAGGTACACTGCCCGTTACAATGTGTTAGTGCAAGTACTTCTTAGTCTATAAATTTAAAACAGGATGCAACGCATCAGTAATGCAAATATATATTCTTACATTAAAGAATCTAGATCCACTAGAGTAAGTGTATTTACGCTAGGTGGGAAGCTATGTATTAGAAATGTTGAAAGTAGTTCAAACATACTTTTATAGCTAAATCTATGATGGAATCTGAATTTATCATTTGAGATAAATTTATATATATGCGGGATATCTACGTTAATTCGTAGAGGACATACCAAGATGGCGTAAACCTATAATATCCATGTGTATATAATGTTATATTGAATTGGAAATTGACATAGCTCAAATCACAATATATTATTTTAAGTTGAGACATATCCATTGTAGACATTGTTTGGTGCGACAACTAGTATCAACTAGAGTTACCACAATTGACTACGTAAAGTCAATCAATAACATCGTGGATCCGCTTAAGTAAGGCTTAGGTGGAGAGTTAGTTAGTAAGTCGCAGAGTTTTAAAAATCGCGCCTAGGCGCTAAGTCGCACGAGGCTCTAGCCTTTGGGATTTTTTTAGATCGAGGCTCACGACATGCATGAATCCCACAAAAATCGCGCCTTAGGGATTTTTGCGCCTTTGCGCCTTGGGGATTTTTGCGCCTCGGAGATGTAGCCGTTTTTTGGGCCATTTTTCTAAATATTAAGATAAGATACATGGGCCTTATAAGTTATATACATGGCCCTTTTATGTCATAGGGTGAGTATTTATATGATTTGTAAATTTTAATTAATTTTATGTTTATTTTATTGATTGAATTTTTTTTAAGAAGTTACTTTGTTTCATTAAGTACTTTCTTTACGACATATTATCATGAAAATGTGGCATTGTGCCTTGAATATTAATACGTTGCTTGCTTGATATTTTGGGTTAATATATGAGCTTTGTTAGATGTATGTCTACAAGTGTAGGACACAAGCATATTTAGTCAGATATGGATTTTAATCTCTATATAGGTCATCGAGCTAAAGAGTTGATCCATTTTAGAAGTGACAACTGATCCATTTTAATCTTTGTAGTGGCAATATGTGTCATGTATTAAGTATTTTAATGTTATTTTGTGTTATTTAATTTACATAAAATGGTCACATATGTTATAAAAACCTTAAAGTATTTAGTGCGCTTTGCATTCATGACTCCCGCGCCTTAGAATGCGCCTCGACTCGAGGCTCGTTGCCCCCCTTTGCGCCTTAGTGCGCCTTTAGCCTTTCAAAACATTGGTAAGTCGTATAGAGGAATGAGAGTGAAGCCCTTGAGCATCACATAGTTGGTGACACTAATAAAATTGTATTTTAGATCATTTATATAAGCTATTCTAGATAAAACTATACCACCACGTTTATTGAACCATACCCTTGATGATGCATGATGAATTATCAGAAAATACTACCTTGGGTCCTGGTTCTTCCACATATTTGTGTAGATATTCCTTCACATCAGTTATACTCCTTGAGCATCCACTATCTAGATTCCAATTTGGCTCTTGGTGTGTCTCTGCACGAATAACAAATTGGGTTAGTTTCTCTTGTTAACCCACTTTCTAGTAGGTTTGGATTTGTTGGTCTGAGATCTATTTTTCTTTTTAAACTATTCAATTGATTCATGGTCAGAGGTTGAGTGGATAGTACTTCCACATGCTTTGCATTTGGAAGCAGACGAGGATTCGTTTGACTGAGTCCGTTTAGTGGTTAATCCTCTTCTGGCATGAATGATCATATCATGTCCTGATGTGTCATAAGAGGGATCTCCACAAATCTCATAGTATGGATACATGAGACAGTCATCAGGGTGATAGTCATTGAATCCACAATGCGGACATGGTGGAAAAAGCTTTGCCTTTGGTTTTTGCGTCTGCTTGGAGTGTGAGGAATACTTAAAAGCCTGAGCTTTGTAGTCTGCTACTGCATTCATGAAGGCTGTGTGAGTTTTGTGATCAGAGGTTTTGTGATCATCCTTTTGGCAAATCATGCAAAAGAGGATTCTATAGCAATCATCAGTTGAATGATTTGCGTAATTGCATAGTTTACATCTCTGCTTTGGTTTTGGAGTTATTTTTGTTTTGGAGGTACTTGAGGAAGTTGGTTTGGGTTCCTTGACTTTTAAAAAGTGTCCTTTAAGATGAATTCATCTTTTCACTTAGCTTCTTGACAAGATCAGCCAACTGATCATATCTTGAATCAGTTTCGCTGGTCTTTTCTTCAGTAGGAACTGAAGGTGTGGAAGTTTTAGTAGGAACTGAATCTCCTTTTTTTGGAACTAGGTTAGGTCTTTTCAGAATCTTTTTACCTAATCTGACTTCTCTTGGAGAGTGTTGGGAGTAGGCTAAGTGTGTGAGGTCCGAACTTGGTGCGGCTCCTAAAGTACTTTTAAAGGAGGTAGTGATGTTTGAGATTACGATTCAGACGCATTTGTGACTCGGTGTGACCGGGTTCATCGGTGAGTCAAGAATATCTTTGATTGCGACTTTCGAGCTCGATATTTTACCGATGTTGAAGTTAGGTAACTTACTATCTGGTTGACTCTTTCAACCCGACCACCGGGCTTTGGTTTGATTTTTTGTTCTAAGATATTCTAGCAGGAATAAATGCCTTTTCACTTTGATCCTTGTTGGAGGAATTAGAGAGTTGATTACTTCCTAGTATTCTCTTTTTGGTACTAGAAACTAGATTCTTTCAACCCAGTCACTGGGCTTTGGATTGATTACTTCCTAGTAGATTACCAAACCCCCCATTCTTTAAACTCCGAGATTTTATTTGCTTTCGTAAAAAATATAAAAGACTAAAAAGAATCACCCTCAACCTCACATTTTAGTCTTACATCTCTACTAGCATCTCTATTCCCCTAGAGAACGATCAACCCCCTGGGCTTGCCCATATTACACTGCAACGATTAAGTACACTATCTAGTAGGTTATAAAGCTTGCTTGTGGAAAAGGAAGTCTTTCGATCCCGAACCACCCATCAATTACCATGAACACTATCTAGCTTTTGATGACGATGAAGCCACTAGTTCAAACACTTGAACAACCGTACCACGAGATTATTTAGGTGCCAAAATACGTCTTATGGAAGATTATTTTGGCGACAATCCAAAATACCCCGAAAGGAATTTTAGGTGACAGTTTCGAATGATCGAGGTCATAACTATTTTATCAATAGTTAAAGGTATCACTAACTATAATGTTGAACCTATTCTCTAACACTTTTTATTTTTTATGTAACAACCAACTGCTGTTGGTAGAATAAGTGTTAGTCTTATAATGAAATGCATGTCCACTATACGCCAATTGAGATACGAGACAACACTAGATGCTTTTGATGGATATTTACAAATTGATGAACATTGTAGTCATGATAGTTTGAACAATTTTACAAAATATATATGGGATTTATACTCGAATGAATATAATTAAGAAAACCTTCACCTAACGATATTGTGAGTATATATGAAAAACACAAAATTATCATAAGTTCGCGGATATGCTTGGTAGTATAGATTGTATGCATTGGGAAGGCATGAATTGTCCATCTTCTTAAAAAGGGCAATTCAAAATGGGGATCACAAATATCCAACAATAATGCTTGAAGCAATTGCATTACAAAATTTGTAGATTTGACATGAATTTTTGGGTATAGTCGGTGCAAATATTGACCCAAATGTTCTATATCATTCAAATTTGTTTGACGACCTCATTGTCGATGTCGCTTCCGAGGTTCCATATATGGTGAATGGTAAAACATATACTAAAGGATATTTTCTAGCCAACGATATATATCCCACTTGGACTACTCTTGTCAAATCATATATGGTTGCACGGAACATAATCTTAAGAAGGCTAAAGAAAGTGCAAGAAAAGATGTGGAACTAGCTTTTGATGTCCTACAAGTTCGTTGAAGGATTATCTCAAAAACCGCACGTGCTTACCAGGTGAGCAAGATACACATGCTTATGTATTGTTGCATCGTATTGCATAACATAAGACTAAAAGATAAAAAATTCAAAGTAAGTGAATTTAACGAGATATATATTAGTCCCGTATCTAATATGCAATGTACATGGGTCTAGAGATGCAACACACAAAAAAACAACAAAAAGAACTACATGACAAAGATGTGCATGACAACCTTCGACATGATCTTGTGGATCATCTTTAGCCACGATATCAAGAACGAGACGAAATGTAGTTTTATGTATTATACTTTTATTTTTAGCCATCTATTTTATTTTATTTTGTATATTGTAATTTTATTTTTTAATTTAATGAAATGTGTTATTTTTAAAATAAAATAGAAAAGAAAATAAAAACTTGTACCCGATTACGCCTATAACATGTTATAGTTGAGAAAAATGTTTTTCATGATTTTTCTTATAAGATGACATGCCAACGCCTATAAGAGCCTAAGGTGTGGTGATCTTAGGTTAAGGTTTAACCTTTGCCACGTCAGCGCCACATCAGCTTTAACATTTCACCTTAACTCACAAAAAAAACACCCCTTATCATAACATTCCCAAGTTAAAGTTTAACATTTGATATTTTCAAATTCAACCCCTAAACTAAAACAAACACTTCATTTATTAAAAAACATATCATTAATTCGAAAATATATTACAATACGAAATTAAAAAAAAAAAAAGATTACAACGAAATAAAAAAACACACTGCAAATTAAACTACAACATAAAGGAAATGACGAAAATACAATCTAGTGACAAGGTTGCAAGTTATATTTTTGATGATTCGGTCTTTTTCTTCATTGATCCAAGCCACGACATTTGGATATTTGCCATCAGTGTCAATCATCAAAAATTTCATCTCTTCCAACCTTGTTATCGTTTCATCTTTGACTTGGGCGGCCCGATACACCACTTGGGTGGTTTCACGTTCGATACGATGCTCGTTTGTCATAGTTTCGGTGAATTGGTTGACGAGCTCGTTCCTCCGGTGCTCGCTCCCCCAGTACTTGTCGTGCTCTCGGATCTTGCTTTCTTGGAAGCATGTTTTTTCCCATGGGGCGTGGTTGTTCATCATGACCAACCAAAGCCTCGTTTGTTTGGCTTGGGACATCGCCGGTAAAATCAACCGGATCCGGTGAGTCCCATTTCTTATGCTTACGCAAAATCTCCCAAGCATCATCGAGAGCAAACAACGCGGATTTGTGCTCGTCATGATACATTTGATCCGCCCATTTGAGGACATCCATCTCACTTTCCCCAATTCTCTGTTCCCGTTGCTCACGTTTGAAATACGCGTTGAACTTTGTGCAATCACGGTTCAACGTTTTCCACTTTCTTGTTATCATATCCTTGGTGCGTCGTTGAAAATTGAGTCTATTGAACTCATTTCTGACCCGATGCCAAAATGTATCATATCCTTGTGCACGTTCGACCATCGGATCCTCCGTAGCAACTACATAACACGTGGCAAGTAATTCTTCCTCTTTGGTTGCCAGCGTGTTGGGAATTAAGGTAAACTCGATTACGCCAAGTATCTACCGAAGAGATTACTAGAAGAAGAATGGATTATGCCGAAGTCACACTTCAGCAGTGGTGCAGATGTCGACATGTTCTTCTTTGAAAGTGCGAATCACGTGGGAGATGAGCTCATTATGTAGTAAAAGTCGGCGCCGTATGAAAGATAGGTTGGCGCCAGTATTATGTGAAGCTTACTCGGAATAAACAATATGATTAACAAAACAATATGATTAGTTGCATGCTTGTTTAGATGCATGCTTGGTCTATGTTAGTATTAGGGGCGTACATTATAGCGCTATGAGGTTTCTTGCCTATATAAGAAACCATTATAGTATGTAATAGTTAAGCTTTTCAAAAGTCTTTCTCATGCTTTTAATGCTAGTTTATGAGCTTCATTTCTACATAGCATTCATCAAACTTAGGTTTCATAGCATCATACTCTTCTTTAAGTTCGTTGTATCTTAGACTACAACCAAATATACAGATTGTGTGCACGAGATAGTCCCATCAAGGCAACCGATCATGCCTTTCATCCAAGTACACCTTGCCAAGAATCCAAGCTTATCGGATCATGAGCTTCCTCGTTCACGAGTTCATGTGCGATCCAGTTGACTGTTCATCCATGGTGAGGAGCTGAGCTCAAGCTCCGGCTTTCATTGTTTCAGCGATAGGAAAGGTAGTTAGCTCCATATCCACTTTTCTGTCTTTACATTCCTCGAAATGCCCCATCCGGTGGCAAGTGAAACACTTGACTTTTCTCCTATCAAAGCGGTGGTTCCTTTCCTCGAAAGCAAACTTCCTCCCGACTTCTCTTCAAACCTTTTGATGTCCACCGACAAAGAATGCCACTGCATTTCGGTTTCATCTCCTCCATTTCAAGAGGTCCAAGCGATCAAAGTCTTCATATGCAAGATATGCGAGTATCATAATCGAGAACAAGCAGATGAAGAACATCTTCCATCACACTACTAGTCTTAGTTTGAGAACATGGTGGAGTGGGACGAGTGTTATGTGGTGGAGTGGGAGTGCAAGATGATGGAAAGTAGTTGGGCGGAAGATGATGGAAAGTAGTTAGAACCGAGAGCGTGTACCATCATGTTGGAGTGAGATGTCCCAACAAAGTTGCATGGCTAGAAGAAGATGTACGGTGAGGAGTTCGACATCGAGTTCAAGGGTTACGAGTGCATTATACAGCTCATCAAAGGTAAGCATGTCCAACCCTCCTTTAGCCTTGAGGCAATACTTACATGTAACCATGATGGAGGTAAAGATCGAAGGAACTTTGAGTTGCAAATCATCATTATCGGGTTTTGCATTCAAATTAGTTTAGTGACTCAAAATCCTATGGAACTGTCGTATCCCATGGATACCTTCTTCTTCGGAGATATTAAAGTCCCGAAATTGTTGTCTCAAGATGGACTTCCTCATTCTCTTTGATTCTTCATTTCCACCGAACCTTGCTTTGAGAGCCATCCATATGTCTTTGCATCATCCATATGGTGAAAATCACATGCAGATGATCTTGGTATGGCTTGAAGCGAGAATAGTTTTACTTTATGCTCTCTGCATAGCCGACACCTCTTCACAGTTTTGGAGGAGCCATGATAAACTTCCCATCCCTCGTGGGAATCATTTTCTTTAGATCGTTTCCTTTCTTCACTACCTCCCATGATTCCAATCAATATTGGAAATCCAGTTTTCCATCTTCATAGTCCAAAGATCATACTCTTCCTTTTAAATAAGGAAATTTACCATTCTTGTTTGAGAGGACTGAAATTGCAAGGAAGTGGTGTTGGTGTTGTTTTGTTGGTGACTTGGTTTCATTATCGGATCCGGGCATGATGAATGAATGTTTGATTGTATGGGGGTGAGAATGGTTCTTAGTATCGTAGAGACTTTCCCGAGGCTCGATACCACTTGTTGAAAACACAAAGACCTTGATAGATCTTAAGCACTAGGAGATCGTTAGTGTTTCCTATGTAATCACAAGCAAACTAATAGAAGATCTCTACAACTCGTGATTTTGTAGCGAAAGTAAATACAAGTTATAATAACTAAGAACTCTTTGATCCTCTATGGATCTTTTGATTATAGAAACTCTATGTTTCGGATATATTACAAGACTTGAAAGACTTTTGAAAAGCTTAACTATTACATACTATAATGGTTTCTTATATAGGCAAGAAACCCTCATAAGCGTTACAATATGCGCTCCTAATACTAACATAGACCAAGCATGCATCTAGACAAGCATGCAACTAATCATATTGTTTTGTTAATCATATTGTTTATTACGAGTAAGCTCTACATAATACTGGCCAACCTATCTTCATACTGCACCGACTTTTATTACATCTTGAGCTCATCTCTCCCGTGGATTCGCACTTTCGAAACAACACGATATACGCGCGACGCCTGGCGAAGTGTGACTTGTGAGAATCCATTCTTCTTCTACGAGAATCTCTGGTAGATACTTCGCGTAATCGATGGTTACCAATTCCTAACACAACGTCCAGCAAAGCAATGTTCGTCATCATCATTGATTGGTTCGGGGTCTTTGGATTTTTTGGTCTTTCGTTTACCACGACTTTTGGGCTTTGGAGGAGACGTGGGTGTTTCGGGAATATCATGTGTTTCAGTTTGTGAATGTTGTGAGTGTTGTGAGAATTGTAGATTTTGAAAATTGGTGTTTAGTGTGTTTTGTTGACTTTGTTGCCAAAACATAAATTGTTGATGTTGTAGGAAAAGATCTTGGCTCGACATGCCTAGTGGGTTGAGAAAAGAGACGTTGGGGTTTGAAGATGAACCCGCGTTCGGGTTTAAAGATGAACCCGGGTTTGAGGTATTCCACCCACCACCGAGAAGGTTCATGAATGTATCATCGTTGTTGTTGTCTCCGACACTTTTTTAGTAATTGGAAGTATAAGATTGAGAGGATTGAAAGTGGAAGTGTGAAAAATGGTGTTTTATTTGGGTATTTATAGTGGTAATAAAATGGGTTTTTTTTTTTTTTTTTTTTTTTTGAAACTAGCCGTTATTATACGGTTGGGGGGGTGGTAAATGAAATTTTTTAAAGACCTCAACGACTAGTAGCCGTTTGGGGGGTAAAGTGTTTTTTTCCCCCTCACTGCCTTCCCTCAACGCAACGTTAAGCTGCTAACGTTGGGGCGTTAACGTGGCTCTAACGCCACGGACGGTGTGGGTAACGGGGCGTAAGGCCCTCGCGTTAAGGTTTAACGCTCGTTTCAGTGTTATTATACCGTCCTCTCTAACATCATCTGCACCTAGCTCTAATATAACATTTTTTTTTAATTAATTTTATTTCTATATCTATACTACTTATAATGGAGGGATGACCTCTCTTATTTATGAGTTTAAGATTTCCTAAATTAGAACCAACTGGCTAACTCACTGGCCACCAAAGGTAACTTTGGGAGGTTTTCTTGAGAGGTATCGTTCGAGTCTCACCATGGACCTTCGGGTCCGAAATAAATAAAAGTAGGAGTGGGTTTATCTCCCAAGGAGAAAGGTTCGAGACTTGCATCGCCTAATTGGATGTCACTGTGGACTCGGATCACTAACTACTAACTCGCCGTTAAAAAAAATATTTCCTAAATTAGATTTTAAGCACATACAAGTAACTAAACATAATATACAAATATGTAAAGCACAAATCAAACTCAACAATGAATACTTCTTACATACAATTAATACATAATTTAAAACACCCATCACCAATTGTTACAACTACCTAAGCACAAGGTACAAATACAATCTAAAACTTCCCTCTACTCCATGTTAATGTACCAAGATTTTAATGCAATACATATAATTAACACAAGATATGAAGCTACAGGTACAATCATCATAAACACAATTTTTACACTAAATAAATCATAAACACAATTATGTACACATTCTCCAACCTCTTTTATTCTCTAGGCTCCTTTTATCCAACTACAGGTCAACAATATATCTTCATTGTTTCCGTGATTCGAACAAACACGTCCAACAGATTAAAAATGGTTCGTTCTTTTCTCTATCAAAACATTCGACGGACGCATAAAGAATAGGCGTGCAACTGATTGGAAGTGTTCGAATCTGTTTGGTTCATTAGTTAAAGAGTTGAAAGATGTCACATAAATTTTTAGCATCCATAAATTTATTGTCACTAAAAACATAACAAACTAGAAAACATGGTTCGCTGAAAAATTATATTTTAGGGTATCCGTCAAGCAACGCTCGCATGGTTTACATGATCGCTAGTTTTACATGATAGGGTGTGGTTTAAGAAAATCATGATCTTACTAGTAAGAGCGTGGCTATAATGTCTGAATCACAAAATAAGAGGTAGTAAGATCTTTACATATCCAAAATTTAACTTTTTGACAATGTTCTACACTAAGGATCAACTTAATATCCATAAGTTCATGAGCACCAATAAGCGCCTTGAACTGCCTCTGCTTGCCACCAAGTAAATGACACACATATGACACGACTATGTGTTCATTGTTCCTTCAAGAACCCCTCAATCAGTCTCTGTTTTGAAAAAGTAAATGATGAAGATAAGCGCCCAAAGCTTTACTCGTTTAAAGCGCTACATCTTTTGAACCAAGTTATTCGATGTCTTAAACATGTTATATTCGTTAGACTTTTGTCAATATACTTTTGCTCAAACATAGTTGCATTTTTGTCCCAGATGTCTCATCGCATCTGAAATATGTCCACCACATTCCCAACTTTATGAATATTGTCATAGCTCAAACGTGAAATGTCCCATTTTAGTTAGTTACTTCTTTTCTATTATTTCAATAGAGCTGGGTCCTTAAAAGAGTAAAGGCTTTTTGTAAATGAACATCTTTAACTATATAAAAGGAAAGTCTGTAATTTATAAGTGGAAAGAATATATGTAAAAGAAGATGAATTTACTTATGTTGTTAAGAATCATTTCCTCGCCAATATCATGTTAATGTAAGATGAATACTTATGTTGTGGAATGTAAGATTATATTATTGTACGTCATAAGAAACCCTTAACAAAAATATTGCAACTATAATTACTATTCCTATTTTTCTCTTCTTTTATTCTCCATTTAGTTTTCAAATTTAGTTTTCAAGTGTAGTAATTTTGTGCGTAAGGATAAGTGTAATAAAGCATAAACACTCGGTCGGTCTCACCCTCACATACTAGTCCCACTCGGTCGCCATTATCACACTAGTTCGGTCCATCTTGGTCGGTCTCATCATAAATGAAGAAGAGGGTTGGTCAACAAATCGACTTGCATGTTTGTTTGTGTGTTTGAGTATTTATTTCAAATTTATTTTGTGTGGTATGTTTTTTATGATGCGATCTCCTTATTACACTAATTTAGTCACAAAGTTATCTTTGAGAAAAAACTAAATAGCAAAGAAAGATAAGTCACATGAGATCCTTAGAGCACTCTCATTCGTCACGCCATAACCCCGTTATGGGCTTCATTAACGTTGAGGCGTTATCCGTGGAGACGACGATGAAATAACGGCGTTGAGTCTTGGCGGAGACTGTTATGGCAAGAAAAAAAAAAAAAAAACATTTCGAAAATCTTATAAAAGTAGCCCTCACCGTGATGATGGTGGTCGTGGTGTCGCTGATGGAGGAGCAATGTGATGATGGTGGGTGTGGTGGAGTGATGGAGCGATGGGAGAGAATGAGGAGTAAGATGATTTTTTTTTTTTTTTTTTTTTTTTTGTAATATATATATATAAAAGTAATGATAAGGCTGTTTAATAAAAGTAGAATAAAAAGTGTTTGCTTTTAGTTAGATTGAAATTGAAAATACGAAATGTTATTGGATATGGTGTTATCAAGTTGTGGGTGCTTTTAGGATGTTAATGTTAAATTACAACTTGTCATATGAAGAGTCATTTTATTACAACTTGTCCATGCATATAAGCAAGAGGACTTTTGAAAAATTATCTTTCTCCTAAATCTATATTTGAAAAAGAATAAAAAACTATTTCTAAAGAATATATTAACAAGTAGGGAATGGAGGTGGGGTTAGTCACGTGCCACAATCCTTATAAATACAACCATAGTGAGACCAGTGTGTAGCAGCACCAATAGCAAAGTAGTGGTCAAGCCATACCACCCCATTGTTTTTGATTTGACACAAAAAATTCCTTTTAAGTTGTTGTGTACTATTACCACACCCCTATTATTATTACATCAAATCCCATAATTCCTTTTGGTCCATCTGTAACAAATTTGTTTTTATAAACCATTTACCAAAAGTGGATAAAAATAAAATAAAATGGAGCTTAATGGTGAAATGAAGGTGTCCAAGTTCAAAAGGATTTGTGTTTTTGTGGTAGTAGCCAAGGCAAGAAAACTAGCTATCAGGATGCTGCTACTGAGCTTGGCAAAGAATTGGTACCTTTTTAAAAAAAAATATTTTAAATATGTTTATTTTGGAGGTTATGTTTTATTTGTAATTTTTTTTTTTTTTTTTTTTTTTTTTAAGATTATGCCTTGTTTATGTGGGTTATGTTTAGAGTTAAACTGAAAACCCATATCCAATATCATTAAAAAGGCTTGATTTTTATACTTTTAAAAGATTTTATACATGGGTTTCTTGATATAATATGTTTTTGCAATGTTCATAATAGGTTTGTTTAGAAATTTAGGCTATGTTTGTCAGTAGCTGTGAGCTGTAGCCACAGCTCACTGCTCACTGCTCACAGCTTTTCATTGGAAAAATGAGCTTTCCTAAAAATAGCAAAGCTCACCGCTCCTTTGCCAAACGAACACTTACTGTTTTTCAAGATTCTGTTCTGTATATGTTTAGTTTATCATGTTCTGTTATTGACATAGACAAAAGAATGATAACCCATTTGAAATATCTAAAAAAAGATGTTAAAAGACCGTCTTATGACACCTGGTTTAAGTCTGTGTGGCGCTGAGCTCGAGCAGCAAGACAACAGTTTGGAAAACATGGTTAAAGGAAAAGAAAGTGTGTTTTTTGGACTGAGTTGACTCAGTAAAGATGTTACTATTTTCAGGTTTCAAGAAACATTGATTTGGTGTATGGAGGAGGTAGCATTGGCTTAATGGGATTGGTTTCACAAGCTGTTCATGATGGTGGTAGACATGTTATTGGGTAAGTTAATCTTACACAGACAAAGTGTGTGTAAAAACATGGTCTAGAAAACCTCAAATAAACAGTAATGTTTGTTAATGATTAAAATGGGATGATTAAGGAACAGAATAAGTGTGTTTTTATATGATTATTATAAAACTAATGTTTTTTGTCATGTTATTGTCTTTGTGCTACAGGGTCATTCCCAAGACACTCATGCCTAGAGAGGTATGTCTTCATGTTCACACAAAAGTCTTTAGACTTTTATCTCATATAATTAACAAATCATTTATAAGAATATTTGCTTAACTGGTGTGTTTGTAGTACATGTTACAGCTTTGATTATTTGCTTATTGTATTTTGGTACAAGGCTATACACATTTTTAGTATTTGGTTAGGAGCAAACTGCTTATTTGATTATTGTGTTCTTATTGAAGAAACTTAAGCACTATGTTCAACATTGCATCTTGTTAAGGTTGATTAGCTTATTCCAAGGAGCTTAAGCATGATAAGCAATCCAAACACCCCTAATGATATGAAATCACATAAACCGGTCTTATTAGTAAAGAGAGTTTGAAACTAAAAAGAAAATTTTAATTAAATTTAATATTGAGATAATTTAGCTAAGAATGATGGTTTTTGTAAGACATGTGATTGATAATGTTTCATGGGTGTGAATAGAAATATGTTCTTGAAGTTTGTTTCTATCTTGGTCCATGTAATGTTGTAGCCTTATCTAGATAACATGTTGGGTGGCTTGTCTGTTATATGTTCTTTTCTTGTTTCAAAATGGTTACTTTGATATTTCCATTTTATGATTAACAAAATGCCAAATTTCTAGAATACACAAGCTTTAATGCATGTTGCACAAGTATGTTTAGGACTTGTTTGTTAGTACTAATTCTGCCAAAAATAATTAGTGTCATAATTTGTGTGTCCAGAATTAGAGTCGTAATATGTGTGTCCAAAACTAGTCTGTTTTTTGAATGCATCGTGTTTTTGTATTGTGCTGTGCAGTTAACTGGTGAGACAGTAGGTGAAGTGAAAGCTGTGGCTGATATGCATCAGAGGAAAGCAGAGATGGCTAAGCATTCTGATGCTTTTATTGCTTTACCAGGTTGGTTTGTAATTATCACTGCAAACTTCTTCATATTCTTTCAAATAATTTACATATGCAAATTCATTATGAGTTGAAAGTAAGCTTTGGTGACTACTTTTTGAGTTCATTACATTTTCAAATATTATCAACTTTAGAAGTATGCCATGTAAGATGGTTCATTGTATGTTCAAGTTCATGCAGCCCGTAGTGTTTTCTTAGCGTTTTCATATTATTCGACGAATAGTTGACTAAATGGAGGTGGTTCAAAAAGTAATGGACACTAAAATCTTCAACTTTGCAAATGATGCTGATGGATATTTTTAAAGGATGGTTAACTTTTCTTATCATCGTACTCATATCTTCGGTTACAAACAAAGTATCGTTCTTGCATAAAAAGTGAAAGCCGAAATGGAATACTTTTCTTTCTAAAAGGATGAGACTCTTTTGACAAAGCATGCTATGTGCAATGTTCTCTTCGCATTTATTCACATTTGAAACGTTTATTTTTACAAAACATCGGTTTCTTCTTAGAAAAAAGGTTGATCTCTTGGTAGTAAAGGCATGAAATGTATATGAGAAAGTTGTTTTCTTTATGATGCAAAGTGGTCTTACTGGTAGTTATCATTAATCAAGAAAAGTAATTAGAGGTTATTTAGAGCATGCTTATCTCACAATAAAGGAGGCTTTTATATTTTTTAGATATTTCAATAGCAAATATACAACTGTCCATGCATAAAGCTCAAGCCTCTAAAGCTACATTTGGTTTGGCAGAAAGCTAGTTGCCCATTAATTCCTAACTTTATGATTACCATATGTTGAGTAATGACCAAATTTGTTATTTGTAGTGCTCTGAAAGCAACTTGTACCAGAAGCTCTTTTTATGGTCAAAGAAAACTTTGAACTTTTTAGCAACCCACATCCCAAGATTCATAATTAGTAGATGATCATGCTTCCATTACCCCAAGTGACCACTCTATAAACTTCTTACAAATCCAATTTAATTAAGTTTCTGTATCACTAAACCTTATTTTTGTGCATTATACCATAAAGATCATTTCGTATTTGAGTACCGTCTAGTACATTAACTATAATTTTTGGATTTTTCTTAATGAGACCTTACTTGTATATGAAAATTTGTTCCGAGGAGCATGTTACAAACTGCAAAAGGCACTAGCAGTTTTATTTGAAATGCAGTAAATTCTGTGATGTATTCCTGAATCCTGACCCGGTGATCGTTTGATAGTTGACAAAAAATTGAATATTAGCTAATATTGTGCATTGGTTTGATCCATTTATAATTAGGAAAAAGATGAATAATGTATATTAGTATTATGGCAAGAAATTGACCTGTGTCAATTGAGTGTAGGAGGGTATGGCACTCTTGAAGAGCTTCTTGAAGTGATAACATGGGCTCAACTCGGCATTCATGATAAGCCAGTAAGATATCTAATGTATCCTTCGTTTAAATATCTAAATCACTCAAAGTTATAGCAAGCATTTGATATGTTTAAAAAACTTGTAGGTTGGTTTGCTTAATGTCGATGGATACTACAACTCTTTATTGTCATTTATTGACAAAGCTGTGGAAGAAGGCTTCATAGACCCAAGTGCACGCCACATCATTGTCTCGGCTCCAACAGCTAAGGTTTTGGTCCGAAAATTGGAGGTATGGTCCCAAACAGAATCCTAGTCTCACTCTTTGACTTTTAGGTCAATTAATCACTTTCAAAATTCAAAAGTTACCACAAATTTATTAGAAAATTCAACTTTAGTTTCATCCTATTTGTAGCAAAATTGCTAGAAAATTACCATAGAAAATTCAAAAAAGTTTCTTAACTAATTAGTCAGTTTGACCTCTTTGCAGTGACACAATAACATGTTAAAATTCCCATCCTTTGACTTTCTAGGTCAAGCAAGCAACTTTTTAATTTCAGTATCAGCTATTATTTCACTACAAATTGAACAGTAATCTCCTACTATTTGTAGCATCTATTACTAAATTTCCATGGCTACAAACATTTTCAAATAAATGTAAATGAGTTCATGTCTTTCTAAAGTTGAACTTTAGTATGTTTGACCACTTTGTATTGACCAAATTAATCAAATCAACAGGAATATGTTCCTAGCCATGAAGGAGTTGCATCAAAGTTGAGCTGGGAAATTGAGCAACAACTTGAATTCACTGACTATGATATCTCTAGATGATCAGCTAAAAACGCGAGATTTTTGCTGCACAGAAAAAGTTTTTTTTTTTTTCTTTAAAGAAGGATCTGTGGCAGTTGAAAAAAGTAGCTAACTTTGAAAGGCGTTTGTTCGATTTAGATTTTGATGTGAAGGGTGTTAATCTTTTTTGATTTTGTAAATTATTAATGTTGGAAATGACCTGAAAAAACTTGTGGGAAGTCTCTCATTTGTAACCCCCCTTCACTTGCAAGATGCAACTCTGGTTTATTTCACAGGTTGTAAAGATACCGAAATTATGCGTATTTATGTCCTTTGTATACACTGCATTGGAAGTTGTAGATTGATTACTTGACACACAAGTATTTTTTTCGACAATTTCACTAATGGTGAAAGAAATAGAATAGAATGAATAAGATGTGACTGGGTAAAACTGTAAAACAAAATGAACATTTGTGTGAAGAAAAATATTGAGAAATATAAATCTTTTTTATAACTTTCAAGCAAGAAATACACTCAAAGGTTATATGTATTACCTCGTATACATGGATTACTTGTACCAACATTGTAGCAATAAAAAACTAAACCCATGATGGTTCTTGATTGGAACCACGTTGGAGACATGTTTGAAGCACAAACATATGGTACAAATGTCTTGATAAGATTCAAGCATCAGTCAAGATGGTTGTTAAAATAAAATAGTCTTTGTAAAAGAACTGTCGAAACTATCAAAGAAGGAAACAGTAGTGTCATTTCGACAAACAAAAACAACTCAAATTCTATTACTTTTCCTCTTGCAAAGAATACTCCATCTTCTCTTATTACTCACTTTTTCGAATCTCAAACTTCATACCCTCACACTCTCCTTCAAGCCCAATAACAAGTTCCCTCATCTCACCCATGCCTCCTCTCCCAAAAAATCCTTCGTGTAAACGAACCACTTCACCACCTTCATTTTCAGATAGATAAAACCATCCAGCAATTGATGTTCGAACACGTAGTTGCTCAAAGAAAAGAAATTGAGCAACGACACGAATAGGAAGCCTCTCATTACGAGCTGCGGGAGTGGTGGCTTCTAGTGAGAGCTTCTGAACACTCATTAGTCTACACATTTGCTCTTGCTCAAGGTCTGAAGCCAAGGATGTGCCTGCATGTATTGTTGTGACAAACTATATAAAACTAACCCTAACAAAAGATTATATGGATAATAAAACCAAGGAACTGTGACCTCACAAGTCGCAACTTTTGAATAAGAACTAGATTTCCTTTTTAGAGTTTTCATGAGAAATATGTGAAAGGTTATGGATATAAATTAATATACGTATTATCGGATTCGAACTCGAGACTTCGGGATTGCACACATTACGTATGAGAATTGATGTTTAGAATAATTAATATATAAATGTTATTATTAATTATTTAGTCACGAAATAAACACTTAACGAATGTTAATATTTAACGAGTTTGGACTAATGGTTGTTAAATGTAACATTAAATGACTAAAGATGAAAATAGTAGACGAGAAGGATCTAGAACCCCTTTGGGTTCTAGGTGGCCGGTCGTGGGTCTCCAAAAAGCCCAAGGGAGGTTTGCTTGGTCACCAAGTTTAGACGTGTATAAATACATACCCTTTGTATTCATTAAATCTAATCTTGGATCACCAAAGAACATTAACTTCTTCTCCTCTCCTCTTCTCTTGTTCCTTGGCCGATCGTGTACCCTCCCTCCCCAAGGCATTCGATTTCCCAACTACAAGAAACAAGTGTTTGGTTTATTTGTGATTCAAGAACCTAGCTTTTCACTTCAATTTGATATTAGTACGTGTGTACAAGAATGGAGAACAAATACAATTGTGTTTGTGGGTATCTTGGTATTCGACATCTAAGGGGGTCGAATTATATAAACCCTAATTTTAGGGTTTAGGGTTTCTTGGTTCTTGATCTTAATTGGGGGTTTTCATAAACCCTAATTGCATGAATTGATAAAGCTAAGCATTCTATTTAAATTCGGTTAATTAATTTACAAGTATTATTCCTATTACTTCCGCTGCATGCTTTGATGATGTTTATGTGTTTTTTATAATTTTTTTTTTGGAAAAAGGGACAATCCCTGACAAATATATTAACTACTAAACCAAAAAAACTTATATGGACAAACCCATATAAGGAAGTTCAAATGACATTCCCAAAACATGCTTTGGAAACATCACAAGGAAAAATAAACATTTACAATAACTAAAGATATTACAAATCAAAAAACAAATAGAACCATAGTACATCCACCAACAATTCAAGCTAGTCACCATGTGGAGAAGAAAGGAGCATTTCAACAAGTAAGATTGTCTCCTTAAAAAACCTTTCCGAGTATAACCCAGTGGGAAAAACCACGGATAAGGAAAAAGAGTACAACTCTCACTTGTGACTCCAACATCAAAAAACACCAACTTCAGCAGAATACAATTCTTGATCCCTATAGCCATTCCATCATCAATAACTTTATCCCAATCTCTATAATCCAAACTACCAATCCAGAACTTAACCAAGGTACTCCCTTTCACAATCTCAGATTCCACACACTCCATATAACAATACCAGAACACATTGAAAGCACCATTATAGCTATTCCCAACTCCAGAAGCAGGCCAGTTCAGAGTACCAACCTAGAAAATCTTCCACCAAATAACAACAAACCAAGACCCTTCTTCCAAAAAAATAATCACACAACCAAACCAGTAACCCATGAAATAGTCATACAAACCCTCAATATTCCTATCAAAAATCGAGCTCAACTTGCACATTAAAACCCTCATTAAGGAACAAAGGAACATCTAGCTATATCACTCTTCTTCACACTAAAATTCCACACCTGAGCAGCCTTAATAACATGGAAAGAATTCTTGATTCTAAGACTCATAAGTCTTAGTCTAACCTGCTTCTTAATAATACAACATAAACTCGCCACATTCCTACTTTTACCTTGAAAAAATTTCAAGTTTCTTTCCTGCCAAATGAAGTAAACAGCAGCACCCATAACTAATCTCTGAATAATACTCCAAATAGACTTTCCCAAGGGTTTAGTGAGCAAATAATCTATGGTGAGATACAAATCATTAGGGACAAAATCAAGATTCATCATCCCTTTGAAAAAATTCCAAACTACAGCACAATACTGACACTCAAAGAACAAATGATTATGATTGTCTTGAGTCAAATTACACAAAGAACATCTCAAGTTACCTAAATTTAACCAAGGGGCCAATCTATCTTGAGTCTTAAGCTTCTTCTTAACAGCCAACCACAAAATAAAGGAATTCCTAGGAATGTTTTGACTAAACCATACCACCTTATACCAAGGTACAACAAGTTTAAAAGGAATAAGATCCTTCTAAACAACTTTAACAGAAAAATTACTTAACCTACCATCATTATCTTTCCAGAAAATCTTATCTTTTCTATCATGAAACAAAAGAGGATGGGGGAGATGAGAAAGAAAGGGAAACTTATCTGATAAACAAGAAGGCCAATTCCACTCCCCATATCTAATAAATCAACAACCTTACAATCCAGTGACAATCCAGCTTCATAGATATCTCTTGGAAATATACTGACAAAGAGGACCAAGGAAATTCCAATAATCAAACCAGGCTGAAGTATCACATCCATCACCAATACTAGTAACAATATGATTTCTTAGCACATCTCGATTTGCAAAATTTTCTTCCAACCCCAACAAACATCATTAGAAACAGGAACATCCCAGAAATTCCTCATAGAGTGAGAGTAATTTGAAAGCCTGTAAGCATTAACCCATTTAACCCAAAGAGAATCCTTCTTGGATACAATGTTCCATACATGTTTGGACATTAAAGCTACATTCCAGATTTTCAAGGATTTTATCCCAAGGCCACCTTGAACCTTTAGCCCGCAAACATCATCCCATTTTACCTTAGCCTTACCCCTTTCCAACGCCCCTTGGGACCAAATAAAACCCCTCATGAGCTTCTCAATAGACTGAGAAACATGCTCAGGAAGGATAAAAACAGATGACCAAAAGACTTGAATAGAACTAATAACAGATTTGAGCAATTGCAGCCTACCAACAAAAGAAAGACTCTTGTTTTTCCAATTATGCAACCTGCTCTTAACTTTGTCAATTAGAGGGTCACAGTGCTTCTTTTAAAGCCTAGAAGAGATTAGAGGAACTCCCAAATATCTTATAGGAAGAGAGCCAACTGAAAAAGGCATGATGTTAAGAATAGCAGACTTGGTATGAGCAGGAACATTACCAAAGAAGACAACACTCTTCTCCATATTAGGAAGAAGACCAGAGACACCACTGAATTCCATAAGACCATCATTCAAAACTTTAACAGAGCCAACATCACCATTTTAGAAGAGCATAAGATCATCAGCAAAACAAAGATGAGTAAGTTTAACCTTGCTACACCTCCAATGAAACTTGAACTCACTACTCTGGTTAATCTTCCTATTAATCATAAGAGATAATACCTCCATAACAAGTGTAAAAAGATAAGGAGACAGAGGATTACCCTGTCTCAAATCTCTCATACCCTTGAAATATCCAACATGGTCACC
Organism: Chrysanthemum lavandulifolium; assembly: GCA_022545495.1. Lineage (NCBI taxonomy): Eukaryota > Viridiplantae > Streptophyta > Magnoliopsida > Asterales > Asteraceae > Chrysanthemum > Chrysanthemum lavandulifolium. The sequence continues at coordinate 74,215,726 of CM040240.1, forward strand.
ATTAACATTGATAGTAAAGGAAGGAGAGGTCATACAACTCATAATCCATTTAATCATTTTAACAGGAAATCCAAAATGCACCAAACACTGCCTCAAGAAGCCCCAATCAACAGTGTCATAAGCTTTGTTAATATCAATCTTGAAAGCAACTTTAGACGGACCATTTCTCCTATGATAATTCCTCATCAATTCTTGAGTAAGCAAGATATTATCACTGATCTATCTGTTGGGAATGAAAGCACTTTGACAATTACTAACAATAGAATCAAGCACCTCTTTCAGTCTATTAGCAATAACTTTGCTAATACACTTGTATAAAACATTACAACATGAAATTGGTCTAAAATCAGAAACTTTAGAAGGAGTTTTGATCTTAGGAACCAAGGAAATAACAGTAGCATTTATCTCTTTAAGTAATTTACCATTCTGGAAGAAGTCTTGAATAACTTTAGTAAATTCAGACCCAACAATAGACCAAGCAACATTGAAAAATTTTAAAGAAAAGCCATCTGGCCCAGGAGCCTTATCATCCTCCATGCTGAATAAAGCAGCTTTGATCTCATCAGCAGAAACAAGCCTACTCATCAACTCAGCATCCAAATCAGAAACCTTATTCACAAACAAAGTAGAGGGATCATTGATAGAATCAACATTAACCTTACTACCAAGCACCTTTTCAAAATGTTTAACAAATTGAATACCAACATCAGAACCAGAGAAGAAATTTCCCTTCACATCTTCCACATGATCAATCCTATTTCTGTTCCTTTTTTCCTCATAACATTATGGAAATACTTAGTGTTGAAGTCACCTTCACTTAACCATGTAACTTTTGCCCTTTGTTTAAGAAAAAGCTCTTCATCCTTAATTGCAGCTTTATAGGCATTAAGAGCATCAATTTCAGCATGTCTAAAATTATCATTTGAAGAATTCTGCACCATTTCAGACTGAATTCTACATAGATCATCTCTACATTTCTTAGAGTTAGCAGCAAGATTACCTTGAGCATACTTCATTTTCCTGAAAGACTTCTTCAATAACTTTAACTTAGAGACCACAGAGAACATAGAATCCAGGCACTTGACAATCCCAAACATTTCTAACAGCAGGCAAAAACTCAGCTTTAGAAGCAAGAAAATTAGCAAACTTGAAAGGTTTGGGTTTAGCGCCATAAATACAAGGCAAATCCAGCACAACAGGAGTGTGATCAGACAAAACAAAAGGCAAAAACAAGGCATTTGCATCAGGAAATTTATCCAAAAAAGCACCATTGCTCATGATTCTATCCAACTTTTTCAAAAGACCATGAGGATTTCCTGGACTTTTGTTCCAAGTAAACTAGAGACCAGTCATCTTAATATCACTAACTTCAACTTTGAAAATATAATTTCTAAAATCTTCCATACCTTGAGATATAATAGAAGAGCCCATATTTCTCTCACAAGCCTCCAAAATAACATTAAAGTCACCCATCAAAACCCAAGGGGAATCTTTAATGGCAAGACTGTGCTTAACAAGATCCCTCCAAAGCTCCTTTCTACCACTACAGTTAACATGAGCATAAACAAAGGAACATAAAAACTTATGGCTACCATTGACAGATTCAATGAAAACATTCATAACTTGAGAAGATTGACTGTGAAGCATAACTTTAATAGCAAAAGGGTCCCAACCAATAATAATACAAGTACCACCATCACATTCAGCAGAATTGGACATCCACACCCAACTCCCCAGAACTTTAGAACAAACCCGCACCAACTTATTCTTCTTAACTTTAGTTTCAAGCATACCAAAAAACTAAATTTACAACCCCTTAGGAGATCCTTAACCTGTCTTTGACTATCATCATTGTTAAGACCCCTAACATTCCAAGAAAAACCTTTAAGATTCATTGATAACAGAATTAATAGAGGCCCTATCATTCTCTGCATTAGGACCAACACCCTCAAGATATTCAGGCTTCATAACATCAGCCATACCTTCATTCTCTGATTCCACATCATCATCATCCATATAAGGCTCCATACCATAATTAGAACAATTCTTATAGAAATAGTCAAGTTGAGATAAAGACCAATCAGTCCTAGTTTTTAAAGAAGGATAAATACCCGACTTCATAATACTATCCACTTCTTTTTTCAACATAGGCCAAACAGTCTTATCATATTCACCATCAACAGACTTATTAAACTCTTCTTCCTTATCTACCATATCATGATCCTCAAAAGCTTGAAAAGAATTAGCAATAGGAATATTTTCACTAGCAATACCTTTCATCTTATCATTAGAACCTCAACCCTAACCAAGACTTTAGGTTTGAAATTCTCATTATACTTAGTACTGAGAGCAGGTTTATGAACCATACCGAATCATTAGGAACCTCCAGTTTAGACCCTTTTTAACAGCTTGTGGTTTCACACCCAAGGCACCTTTTAATTCATTATGTGATCTATCCATCCCACCTTTTTCTTCCCACCTAAAGCTAGAGCTTTCTGATTACCTTTCCTGAATTGCTGGTTAGGACCTTGCTTGACAAAAGGTCTCCTATAATTATTTTGAAAGTTACTATTTCTCACATCCTAATTCTTATCATAACTATGATTCACCACTGGATTATTCCTTCTGCCCACAGTAACAGAGCCTTCATCATCAAGCTTCCCAGTTTTATTATCAACAGACTCTTTCGCATTAATCTTCATAGCATCAGAAATAACCTTAGCAGCAATCTCTTCTTCAGTTCTAGGCCTAATTTTACATGAACCCGTAGAATGACCAAAAGTTTTGCAGTGAGTACAAAGAGGAGGCTTCCACTGGTACTTAACTTCTAACTTGCCCACTCTAGCAGGTTTATCACCATATTGAGGATACTCAATCTCAAGCATACATGGGAGATCCTCTGTAGCAGAGACTTCCACCAAAACTCTAGCAAAATCAAACTTACCAGCTTTCTTTAAACACCTTTCTTTAGTCAATCTATCCATCAACATAGGCTTTCTAATTCCACTAAAAATCTTCCCAATCCCATTACCATTGCATAACTCCATAGGGATACCATACACACAAACCTAAATAGGAATAGTACTAGGCTCCACCTTATCCAACCATATACCAGGCTCCCAAACATTCAAAACAAGAGGAATATTATTAATCATCCAAGGGCCACTCTCCAAAACTGCTTTCATACCTTCCTCATTCTTAAACTTAAAGTAAAACAACCCTGCATTAGTTTTAGTAATCTCAGCAATACCATAAGCCCTCCACATCTTACTAAGATTTGCATTAACAACTCTATAATCCATAGAAGTACCCACAAAATAACCATAAAGCTGAAGAGCACACGCCTCACTACCCTTCTTAATATCCTCAACAGAAATAGCTACCCTCCTAGAACCATCACTTTGCTTAGAAACACACTGAGGAGAAAAACACATCTGTAACTCCCTATCCTCCACTCCTTTCTTCATTTCTCAGCAAAAGACTCAATGTTGACAGAACCATCAGCTTTCATAGACTTTACACCAGACTTATAAGATGACCACACACTATCAGACTTATAAAACAAACTAGGTCCAAGTTGTACACTAGTGAATCCCATAGTAGGCTTTTTGAGAATACCTTTTTTACTCTGCACATTTCCGAACACAAATGTAGAGTCACCCTTAACATCATTAACCCCATCCTTGCTAGCTTTCCTAATATCTTCAACCCCACAATGCTCTACATCGCCATCATGGACTTACTAGTATCATTACTCACTAGACAAGGATCTACACAAACATCTCCAATATCATCCTTACATACCATATTATCAGCCTTATCAATAACTTCAACATAAATAGGAATAATGGGTTCTTTAATGAAAGAACCATCATTACCATTTACAGAACTATACCCATTCCCAGACTTACTCCTATCAACCTTAACATTATCATTAACACCCTCCTTAAACACCATTTGTTCAGAAATATTCTTAGCATAAGAAATTCTATCTAAAACTTTAAACAAAACATCATCAACATGAATATTACTAGGATTATGACGCTTACCACTACTATCAGCAATAGGTGAAGATTCACCACGACTCCTACCAATAGCCCCAATTTTCGAACTTCTGAGTCTTTTGAGAATAGCACCAGTACCAGCAGAAGCAGATCCTGGAGATTAAACTCTAATTTTAACACTTTTAAACCGATTCTTAACCCCCTTAGGTCTACCACGTGACTTAGGAGGATTATTTTCATTAGGATTGACAATAGGTTTGTGACTAAGACCCTCAGATTGCATCCCATCGAGAGTACAAAACTCCTCAAGAATAGAGTCTGGGGGTTTAGGAGGATCCGGTGGCATTTCAATGATAAAGTAAAGAGAAATAAAACAAAGGGAATAACAGAAAAGAATCACAACAATTGATCCTAAATTGCCAAAAGATCAAATTGTTATTTTAGGGTTTTGGGGATTTCGCCACAATCGCCAGAGAAGAGAGAGAAAATTTTAGGTTTTATCCTTAATTAATTCTCTGCGTGAGGTTTGTTTTCTATAATTGTTATGATTAGTAAAACCCAACAATGGCATCATGAGCCGTTAATACTATGTAATTAATTACCGAAACACATAAAAACTGAATCTTTATGATTATTACATGCTTTTATGGTTTCTAGGGTTTTGAAAATTGGAACCCTAATTTTTTTATTAATTGGGTCGATTACCCTTTAATTTTTAATTAGGTTTTATTTTTTTGTAAAACTTGTAGAAACTCTAGGATTACATGTATATTTTTATGTGGATAATTATGAGTAATTGTTATGTGACATAATTATGCGTATCTTGGGCATTCTTGAATAATTGTTATGTGGAATCCATGGTAAAAACATGCATGTTTTATCATGGATTATTGCTTATATGATTAAATTGTTAAGTATATATTTATCGTTAATTGTTAAGTTTATTCACATGTAATTCGTTTGATAAATATTGAATTGGGGAAAACGTCTATATATCTAATGAATCAATTATGTGCTATGTGGTATGTGTTTTAGCTAAGACTTACGCAATCGATTCATCGATGTATGTGGCTCACGTTGTACTTGGTGAAAACACGTGGAAGTGTTGGTTAAACATATGCATTATTAAACCTAGAATTGATTATTAGGGTTTTATCGAACAAATTATGCATGTGGCTATTTGTTTTACATATGTTAATTGCTATGATATATGTGCATTATTTGAGTTGGTTAATTGTTACTTTTGTTTATAAATTGTTTGACATGTTTGTAAGCAGACGGGTATGTTTTTATGAAAAGAAAAGTTAACCGGACTAAATAATGGTGAAATTTGATTTGTTTTTTTTAAGAGTTAAAATTTTCATAAGTTTAATTGAGTTATGAGTTTTGGTACAAATAGTGAGAACAACGCATCCAATTTTGACAAACTATAAGAGGGGTATAAGGAGGGGAGCGCATTAAATTGTGACCCGAAAGAAGGAGGTTAATTTCTTCGCGCTGACCAAATTCTCCGCTTCTTTGTGTGTCAAAATTGGAGTTACCAAGTAGGCTATTTTATGTACAAAATCATCTTAAGGGTGAATTAGCTTTAATTCCATGCGCCACTTTGTTGTAATTATCCGAAACACTAAGTCTTTGTACTTATTCAAAAGTATGATATAATGGACGATAATTAAAAGTAAATACTTTGATTGGTGAACCCTATACCTCAATCAAAACTTTGTTAATTTAATATTTGTGAATTGGTTAATAAAAAGGATTTTATTAAAACTATTGATACGAAGTTGTATGCATGCTTCTTCGTACATATTTTGATTACACATCAAATTTGTACCCTTAAAATTTAAGTTTATGCCATCTAATGATAAGAAACACTTGAAGTTGTAATTTATGTTATGTGAGAACTTAGCTAGATTGCAATGACAAGGTAAATCTCCATGTTGTGTGAGACCTCAACTGGAATAAATTTGCAGTTTCTAAATTAGACAACCTAATTAAGTTTGTTAGTGAGATCTTTGACTTAAGGCATAAGATGGGGTGAAACATGCTTACATTTGCATAAAGGTTTGGGAAATTGTAATCCCATACTTAGGAATTGAAAATTGTTTGTTAATTATCGTTCGACAATTACCATGTTGAATACTTTCATCACTAGCAAATCAGTTGATGTGGTGGAACTATGGCAATTTGGGTCATAGTTTCAAGGAAAATTCTATGGTTAATATGAATATTTACCAAGGGTATTTAATTTTATTGAAAGATTTAATTGTCGAAAATACTAAAATTGAATTTTGTTAATTCTTTTGATTGTATTAATGCAACATTAAACCGTAAACGTGGTTTGGGCTTTGGTAAATTGATCTAGTTCTGTTTTCAAACAAATAGTTGATCAAGAAAAATTTACTAAAAGACAAACATAGTCTCTTTTCCTTGGAAGAAGAGTGAGACTCAATCCTATTCTTTTTCATGATTGAGAAAGGTATATTGGGAACATTAGAATTTTCTAAATTCTAATATAACTCATAGAAAACTTTAATAGTTAAGAAAATTGCACACCTTGTTCTCCATAAGAGATTTCATTACCCTATGTTGGTGATTGAATTCTTATATGACATTTTCGTCAACTAGAAAACATGTTTGACATTTTATGAGTTATTAAATTAGAAGCTAGACTAATTACCGCAAAATTGGTAAAAGACAAACTAGTATATTTTATCTAGTTGTTTTTATTTTGACCAATTAAAGGTGCTACACATCATTATGGCGATGGTAGACCCATTAAGGAAGAAATTGCATGCTCAAATTTTCAAGTTAATAACATTGATGGATGATCCATCATCTACAGAGTAGAATACACTCTTTTAGTACCTAAGTAATTGTTACGAATGGTCTTACAAAGGGGTAGCAACGTAATAGCATGCTATTTTCACTGGTTAATGAAACGCTTACAATGTTGTCAAATCCAGTGGGAGTATTGTGGTGTATTACTGAATAAGACATTATTGTAACGTTGTCTAAATTCAGTGGGAGTTACAAGATTTATTATCTTGGTAGTAACTCAGATTATTTCTAGATTTTCTTGAAATAATACATTACGTTCAAAAAATGTAGACATTCATATTCTCAAGGATAGCCATGAACGTTTCCTTGATAATTAAATGGTCCTACATATACTTGTAATGCTTATATATCTATGACACTATCATATTGCTCACATAAACAAATGAATGTCATGGTGTTTATCTACTACATGATGTTGTTCTATGCACAAGTGGGAGAAGTATTTATTTTGTGAAAAGGAACAACACATACAAATATGCTTAATGGATTCTCTTTAGATAAGAGATTAACGTTCTAATAAGATTGTCTTGTTTAAGGAACATGTGTCAAGATTATAGCATATACTACTTTTATGTCTTATGTCATTCAAATTATGGAAACACTTGAAGTTACATTTTAGGTTAAGTGAGATCTTGGCTAGATTGTAATCTTAAGGTAAATCTCCACTTGTCGTGGGATCGGGCATGGATGCTTTTGCAGTTTCTTAAGTTGGACACTTCAAGGGATGACATAATTATAATAAAAAAATCTAATGCTACTTTAAATATTTGTGTATTCTTGGAATGACATAAATAGTATATTAACTTGAAAATTAATTAATTGAAACCAAGACATGGTATTCATAATAACTTTAAATTATACATGGTTATGTGTTTCTCACAAAACAGGAAGTCTTTTAAAGACTTATAATATAAAGTAAGATATTATAACTATATGTCTTTTGACTTTGTCAAAGAATACTTATAAAACATGCAATTGGCTTGAATATTCTATTATACCATTAAGTTGACTTAGTTGGTAAATAGGTAGGCCAAAAGGAATAAATTTATCTTACATATTGTTAGATACTTACAATATTAGTTCTAATGAAATAATGTATGTATATGGTATGTTCAGTTAGAAGAACCAAACTTTTGTCATATTGTTTGATTCAAGATAACTATATTCTCTTTTCTTCCAAAAGTTATCAAGGTTATAAAATTGAGTATTGATTGGATATACTTAATAAAACTCAAACCTAGAAGATTAATAAGACACCATTTTAGTATGAAATGTGATGAATCACATTGAGTCTTATATTTAAGTTCTGATTTGTTAAAACTACTTATGGAGTAGGTTATTAACGAACAAGATTTACGAACTGTCAATGTGTTTTGTAATATCCCAAAAGAAAACAATTTAGTGTTGTTCTAATTGCTAAAGTATTTATAGATAGTCTTTAAATTTCAAAAGCAAGTGGGAGTGTTAATACAAATAAGCCATAAAAACGTTTATTTATATTTTACGATCTTCTAATGTTTTGTCGATAACAAACGTAAAATCATTTTAATGAAACAAATAAAGTACGTAAATGGTTTGAGCCAATAGTTTACTAACACACTTATGTTTTCACATAAAACACCAAACAAGTAAAAGTGATTTTATGATACATATGTACAACAACTAGTGTTTGCATATTGGGTAGATATATACATAACTATTACGTATTATAATGGGTAGAAGTTTAGGTATTTGACCCATTGACCAAATACATTGAATGTTGTTGGGTAAAATCCAAAGTCCATGACCCATACTCATGGAGCATAACCCATAACCCATTGCATGACATCATGCATAATTCATATATGGATATTATCCATGACCCATGGTTTTAACCCATGACCACTGGACTAGATGCATTGCATCTTGTAGATACATTGTATCTACTTGGATACCCATGGTCCAAAGTATAGACCCATGACCCATGACCCATAACCCATGACCCATGATCCAAAACCCATAGGCAAAGAGGAGCGTCCCACGGATCCCCAGGTTTACACTGGACGGATCCCTCAAGTGAGGGATCCGTGGGATCCGTGGAACATTAGCATTTTTCCTCTATAAATAGTGAGCCATTTCTTCATTGTAACCCAACCCTTTCACATATATTTTCTCTTTGAGTTGTAAACTCTCTAACCACTGATCCAAGTGATCTTTGTATGTAGTTTTGTTTTGTGTTATTATCTAGGTTCCTCTTAAAGGCGAGATCACCACCTTTTGAAGTCGAGCAAGCTCAAGTCCATGAGTTTCCATGCTCCGTCATCATCAAGACTAATGAGGTTCTCTTGTTGATAGTTCTTTCTTCCTCAATAGAAGTGTTGTGTCAAAGGCATTAGTGAAGGATGCCGAAAGAGTCAAGACGAAAGCATTAGTGAAGGGTGCTTAACGTCCGTGTCAAAGGCATTAGTGAAGAATGCCAAAGGAGTCAAGACGAAGGCATTAGTGAAAGGTGCCAAACATCCGTGTCAAGGGCATTAGTGAAGAGTGCCTAGAAGTCAAGTCAAGTGGCATTAGGGAAAGATGCCAATGGCGTATAATCGATGAGGTGCATCGATGTACAAATAGAGATAGGTTGTATCCAAGGATATTGATATCCTTAATGATGTTGTAATAAGGAGTAGGTCTCCTTTGGGATAGGTGTCGTGTAGTGTTGGATAGTAGTTCCTTCATTGTAATGGAACTCGGCATCTAGCCTAGTACCGGATAAAGGGTAGGCGACGTTGTGATAGGTGTGGTTCTACCTTGTGGAAGAACCGGTGTCTAGCCTAGTCTGGGAAAAAAGAGTAGGCGTTGTGAAGGCTTCTCCGCCATAAGGAGTTGGTGTCGTGTAGTGTTTACGAACTCGAGTAGGTGACTCGGGAGTGGAGTAGGCAAGGAAGGTGTCCTTGTAGGCGAACCACTATAAACACTTGTGTCATGGTTTTGTGTTTCTAAGTCTTCTCCTTGACATTACACATTTCCATATCTATCTATCAACATCCAACATACACATCTAAATAGATTGACATAAGTCGATCTAAATATTTTAAAAAGAAGTTTTAATTGGTAAAACTATTCAACCCCCCCTTCTAGTTTTCCACAATTGGCATCAGAGCTTCGTTATCAAGTTTCTTAGAGTATGTTCTACTTTAAAAACTTGATACGATCCGTGTATGTTTGAAAACTACAAAGAAGGAAATCTTTTAAAACAAATTATTTCTTTTATGTTGGATATTGATAGACTATTCTAACATTTTTTTCTTCTCAAGAAATCTTCATGCTAGGATCCCTCCAAAGTATTCATTTCTATTCGAAGAATAATGAAGTCAACTTTCAATGAAGAACCTAAAAGTAATCGCAACCTACTTATTCTAAGTACAACTGATTACTTTAAAATCTCAAGAAGTATTTTCGGTTTTATGGTCTCCATAAACCATATCAAGAGCGTAGAGGTATGTTTACTTATCATTAGCTAGTTTACATCTACATGAATAAGTTGATACCATTTTTTTTATTTAGACGCTAATAATTTCTAGTCTCTAAAAAGTATCTTTTCGCCACATTCCCGACTTACTCATCATCAGGAATAGTATTCCTCCTTGATCTCGTCAAACTAACACCGGCGTCACAAATAGATCCTTGATAATTAACTTATGAAATCCCATTGACCAAACATCTATTCAGTTAGAAACCTCAAAACTATTTTTGTTCCATAAGCTAGTTTATAACTTATTACAAAAATAACGCCAAACACCCTTTTTCGTCCCACGAGGCGGATCCCCAAGTTGTTCTATCCGGATCCCTATTGCAAAGGATCCGGGGAACAGTGTGTGAGAAACCACTATACGCCTTTCAAAATCAATTTGCTTTTTCCTCTCTCACAAAACACAAAAACGACCCAAGTGTCAAGTTTTCATCTCCATAGGACTCCATATCCTCAAGCATCCTTATTTAGAACATCATTGTAAGTAATTACACTAATATGTTCTAATCTTCATCATCTTCATTCTAGGGTTTATGGTTTTCAATTTTCTTAATCAATTGATAAAATTAGGTTTTGCAAAATTGATCACTAGAAAAGGTTTTCACATAACTAAGATTACATTGTGCTTACAACATTGTTAATACAAATCAAAACCATAAACACATCTCAACAAATTTTACCTAATTGGAATATTTGTTTTTCTAGGACCAACCATGCCTAAAGCCACCCAACAAGACCACCAAGATACCGTCCACTACCTCACCAAATACTATCGAAAAGAGGGGTTGTCAAAAATCGATCGCAAAGTCTTCAAAAGACTTGAAAAACGACTTATCCACGAAGGTCGTGTTGTCTTCTTGGCAATACCGACATTCGTCAAGTCTTCTTGGCAATCAACTTTGATTTTCTTCTTGATATTGATGAACAAATTTGTCCGTTTTTCATCTTTGAATTCTACAAAAGCGTTAGGATCATTCGAAATAGTGATGATAGCATTTCAATCACTTTTATCATCAATAAACAAAACTTCACTCTACCCCTCAACACATTTGCTCAAATCCTTCGCATTCCTTGTGAAGGAATTTGTATGTACTCACAAAACTTCACTCTCAACACATTTCCACTCAATCCTTTGCACTTGATTCCAAACCAATTTATCGTACTCCTCTTGATGATCCCGCAATTTTTCGAGACACCATTTTCCAAATTAGAGACAACCAATCTCGCTTCAACCGCAACAAAGAGATCATTCACCATGATCCCTTTCAAATGGAACTTTTCGAAATGCATTCCATCTATAGAAAATGGGAAGAAATTCTAAGGGAAAATGTCATTAGTTTGGTCGGAAACAAAGACCATCCAAATGCATGTCTTGCCAAATGATTTATTGCCTCGTTCACAAAATCCCATTTAATCTCGCCTATTACATGGTGAAGAGAATGGCCGGGGTATTCAAAGTTGCCAAAATGGTACTTCCCTATGGTATGCTCCTAACACGACTCTGTGAGTATGTTAGTGCAATGCAACCATCTCCAATCAATGATGATCATTTCCTCTCCGATCACGTCATGGTACCACTTACCAAACAACCCTCTGAACGGTTCATGGTCAATGGAAGAAAACCTAAGGCTCTCCCGGACTCCTCGGATGAAGAAGAAGTAAACGTCAACCTCGAAGCCAACGTCGACTTGGACCCCATTACCTACTTTCAACAACTTCCAACTCTTCCAAACGAGACCGTGGAATTCAAACAATTGAAGGGTATGATCTAATGCCTAACTAACTACGTCGTGAAGTCGGGAAAGAGGAAGAGAAAGGATTGACAAAAGAGACATTAGGATTATGTTTGATTTTAGACATTTTGTTTATCTATTTACAATGAATGCTTATATTTTTGAAGTACTTTAGTTTGTTTGTTTGGATATTCTCACCACTATTCTTATTTATGATATGTTTTATGAGTTATTTTGCTTGTTTTGCTATTCTTTAGAGTAGAGATCAATAAGAATTAGCATACATAGTATTGTGCAAAATCTGCATCCTTTTATGTGATGCTTCTGATCTGCAGTTTCCGGATCCTTAAGAATGTACTAGACGGATCACTTCACACTAGCTAAATATAAGGCCTTAGGACCACTTAATTCTTCTTCAAGCTTAAAAAGCTTCACATTCACCTATAGCTCATTTAGGATCACACTCAAGGTGCCTTTTAATTTGTCATATCATCAAAACTCATCATCCTTCCACTCTTACACTCACAAATCATCTATCACATGTCAACACAACTAGTTTTATAAATTTCTCAATTTTAACAAATTGATTTTAGTCATCTCTACCTCAAAATGGGTCAAAAACTAGTTTTTCAATTCTTATAATTTTTAAGGATTTTTCAAATTTTATCCCAAGTTTACATCTGATCTCTAGGATTATTTAACATGACTTGACACCTTTTTAATTCCTAGTGTCATCCTTGATCATCCATTGGTGATCATAAAGTCCCATTTTCCTTCCATAAAGGCAATCATTGGCTACCACCACTCATTATCCTTGATCATTTAAGGCACACCTCATTTAAAACACTTAAGAAGACTAAGACACTCAAGATGTATAGGTATTAGATTATACCAACATCATTTTCTTCTTTTCTTAATTGCTGATAGCCGGATCCCTAGGATTAGCCTAGACCGATCCCTCATAAGAGGGAACCGTGAGAACCGGCTGGCAGATTCAGTAAATCTTGCCTAAAACAATCATTTCAAGCCCTTTTGGCTAACTTGAACACTCCATCATGCCTTAAATTAACTCATAGATCAATGCACATCTGTGGTTGACCCTTGTGCATGCAAATCATCACATTTCTAAGGATTCTAGTGGCTTAAGTCTTTAATGCACTTCCCAAATCCTTCCCTTTATAAATCATCTTGTTAAGATCTCTTAGTCATCAACCACAACATAATTCTCAGCATTTAGAAATCTTCTCCTTAGTCATTTCATCATGAGGAAAGCTCCTAGTGTTAACTCATCCACCAAACAACCACCTAAGAAACTTGCTCGTGTTGTACACGAAATTTCCTCAACCGAATCATCTCCCGTTAAATCTACAAATGCTAGGATTTCTCCTCCACCAACTCAACCAATCAAACCAATCCCCAAGAGGATTGTTCCTACCAAAATAACATCACCAAACTCCACAATTCCTACTAAACCAAACACACCATTTTCCACCCAACCATCATCTTTGGATCCTAGAGGCATATCATTTACCACCTCACAACCATCTCTACCTCTCTACAATTTAGAGAACTTGCCTCCTAGGCCATCTAATCCTCCACCATTGCCGACACTTTCTTCAATAGAGAAGAACGTGCAACAAACCCAAGTTGTTGAATCAACACTTGCACCGGTATCCTTTTCTCCATTTCCCTCAAATGGTCCATTTTGGATTATGAGGAATCATCAAAGTCAACCACCCGACCACATGAAAGTTGACACCTCTCTACCTCTACCATCATCCTTTGATGAGCCATCATTGAATGTGCCTCCACCAATCCCTCCTTCATTTAAGGATCCTCAACCTCCTTCACTTGAACCTCCACATCAACCCGCTCCATTTTTACCACCACCTTTTCTAATCCATGACAAGGATTGTTATCATTGTCAACACGTTGAAGGCTTGATACATGAATTACGTAAAGAGCAACTTTTCATGTTTTATCACCTCCTCGAACGTTTCGATGAGGTCAACAAACCTAAACAACCGTGAGGGAACCGTGGGATCCGTGTAACAGAAGACCTGTTTTCTACTAACTTGAGTATTTTTGTAGGAAATTATGCACTATACACTTGTTTTCTAATATTTGTTTTGTAGATTTTCAATATACACATGAAGAATTTGAAACCCTAAGCTAGGGGGAGCTTTGTGTCAAAGCAATACATTGCAAAATCATTTGCAAAATATCTTAAGATTACGTTTCATGATGTCCCTTTGCAAAGTTGCAATCATCAAGGGGGAGCATTATCGTCACAAAAACGAAACCATTTGCAAACTTAGTTGCAATGCATTAGCTTAGTAGTTTTTGTTTCTTACTTGACGCCCTCACAAAGGGATGGACTCGTCAAGGGGGAGTTAAGACGAGAACAATTATCGTCACTTGTTCTCTGCTTTTTTACAATTATCTTTTTCTTTTACATGTTTTTCTTAAAACAAATGTGTTAGTTTCTTTTCGACGCTCTTTTTGTTTCGACAAAAAGGGGGAGAAGAAAGTAAAAACTCCAATTCAAACTTTTACGAATTCTAGTTTTTCCATAAAATAATTTTATGTTTTTTCATCAACAAAAAGGGGGATATTGTTAATACAAATAAGCCGTAAAAACGTTTATTTATATTTTACGATCTTCTAATGTTTTGTCGATAACAAACGTAAAATCATTTTAACGAAACAAATAAAGTACGTAAATGGTTTGAGCCAATAGTTTACTAACACACTTATGTTTTCACATAAAACACTAAACAAGTAAAAGTGATTTTATGATACATATGTACAACAACTAGTGTTTACATATTGGGTAGATATATACATAACTATTACGTATTATAATGGGTAATATAATGGGTAGAAGTTTAGGTAATTGACCCATTGACCAAATACATTGAATGTTGTTGGGTAAAATCCAAAGTCCATGACCCATACCCGTGGAGCATAACCCATAACCCATTGCAAGACATCATGCATAAGTCATATATGGATATTATCCATGACCCATGGTTTTAACGCATGACCCATGGACTAGATGCATTGCATCTTGTAGATAAATTGTATCTACTTGGATACCCATGGTCCAAAGTCTAGACCCATGACCCATAACCCATGACCCATGATCCAAAACCCATGGGCAAGAGGGCGTCCCGGATCCCTGTGTTTAGATCGGACGGATCCCTCAGTAAGGGATCCGTGAGGATCCGTGGAATAGTAGCATTTTTCCCTCTATAAATAGTGAGTAATTTCTTCATTGTAACCCAACCCTTTCACATATATTTTCTCTTTGAGTTGTAAACTCTCTAACCACTGATCCAAGTGATCTTTGTATGTAGTTTTTTTTGTGTGATTCTCTAGGTTCCTCTTAAAGGCGAGATCACCACTTTTTGAAGTCGAGCAAGCTCAAGGTCATGAGTTGCCATGCTCTGTCATCATCAAGACTACTGAGGTTCTCTTGTTGATAGTTCTTTCTTCCTCAATAGAAGTGTTGTGTCCAAGGCATTAGTGAAGGATGCCAAAAGAGTCAAGACGAAAGCATTAGTGAAAGGTGCTTAACGTCCGTGTCAAAGGCATTAGTGAAGAATGCCAAAGGAGTCAAGACGAAGGCATTAGTGAAAGGTGCCAAACGTCCGTGTCAAGGGCATTAGTGAAGAGTGCCTAGAAGTCAAGTCAATTGGCATTAGTGAAAGATGCCAAGGGCGAATAGTCGATGAGGTGCATCGATGTACAAATAGAGATAGGTTGTATCCAAGGATATTGATATCCTTAATGATGTTGTAATAATGAGTGGGTCTCCTTTGGGATAGGTGTCGTGTAGTGTTGGGTAGTAGTTCCTTCATTGTAATGGAACTCGGTATCTAGCCTAGTACCGGATAAAGGGTAGGCGACATTGTGATAGGTGTAGTTCTACCTTGTGGAAGAACCCGGTGTCTAGCCTAGTACCGGAAAAAGAGTAGGCGAAGTTGTGAAGGCTTCTCCGCCATAAGGAGTTGGTGTCGTGTAGTGTTTACGAACCTCGAGTAGGTGACTCGGGGAGTGGAGTAGGCAAGGAAGGGCAAGGAATGTGTCTTTGTTCTCCTTTACGAACTACTATAAACACTTGTGTCGTGGTTTTAGTTGTTTCTCACTCTTCCTCCTTTACATTACACATTTCCATTTCCATATATATATCAACATCCAACATACACATCTAAATATATTTGTTGGTCCAAAAATTGAGCAAATCTTGATAAAAGTGAAGAACAACTTCATTAATAAAGATGAATAATAGTTACAAGATTACTCAATACCAACTAGACTACATGATAACATCCTCAACTTTTTACGAGGATAATCTCGGTATATTATCCCCATTGAATGACAAATAGACTCTCATTGATCCAAGCTATGCTTGTGTTTCAATGAGAGGATGATCCTATCAACTAATACTATGTATTTTGTTTGTTTAGGAATGCATACCTATCTATTACAATTACAGACATATATATGAACAAAAGATACAAAGACTTGTGGTGGTAGGTGACATGTGGTCCCTCATGTGGTCCATCCTTATCTTCTACTTTTAGAAAAGCACCAATCACTCTTTTGAATGAGTCTTAACAATTTTCTCACTTCTTTGGTAAAGTCTTGTACTTGCTTGACTTCTTCTCTTGGAAGTTACCACCCACATTTTTTCAGTCTGTATGTAGAGATAGCGTCTTCAGGATCACTGAGAAATTTGTCAAAATCTCAGTGTCACTGGTGTTGTTTGTAGCTCATATATTTTACTTACTGACACCGTATTAGTAAGTAAAGAGCACTGAACAACACTCACTAATTTCTTTATCATTGAGTCACTCACTATTTATTTAGTGAGTTAGGCTATTTTATTTTCAAATCTTGTTCGGGTGATTGGGTCAATTTATTGGACCCAAGCGGTGATGACATTAGCAAATCAAAGCCTTTGTCATTCAAAGGTTGGGATCGGTTTTTGGTTGATATGGTTATCGGGACTTTGGTTTAGTCATCTTGGGTTCTGAGCCAACTGAGACTCGGGTTCGATCTCATTTGTCTTCGGTGGTAACATTCACGTTCACTGTTTGATTTTTCGTTCGGGATCTCTTTTTAGTATATGGGGTTTGATTACCTTTAGTTGGTGACACGCTTGTTGATGAGACCAATATTCAGAGCTCTCAGATTTAGGATATTCAGTGATGCCAAGTTTAAAAGACCCTCGGTTTCAGGGTCTCGGTTTATGAATGAGTTCAGTGAGTATAGTACTTTAGGTTCAGTACGTGAGTAGAGTACTTTATGATCAGTACGTGAGGTTTACAAAGTAGGTTTCGGGGCTCGGTTTCATAAACTTCTTCATGTTTGGGAGTCGGGCTTCATTTCCACCTTTGAACTCGATTTTCAAGTCCTCGACATACCTCGATTTTCGGACCTATCAATTATCTCGACCATGCTCTAAGTTGTGATAACTTAGCAGAGAAGTACTACTACTCAAAGCCCACATAACACGATGTTGCAACACTCTAAACCATAAGAACACTGTGTTTTCGGGTTTCGGTGAGGTTATCGACTTACATGCTTAATCTCCCCTCAAAAATTGCACCTACAAGCATTTTTTGAAGTCGCATGTAAGTGTCGGGGTTGTAATTATGGTTTAGGACATCATTTTATTACTGTTTGGTTTTTACGGTCTAAGCACTTAGGTTATTTTCTATTCAAATCCTAGATTAAGGGGTTTGGGTATTCTTGAACCCAACATTCTCCCCTATTTGGATATACAAATAGCCTAAGTGTTTGATCGATGTAAGTGAGCAAATGGCCTTCTTACCTTGAATGTACTAATGAATACAATAAGGAACACTGAATATTTTAACAAAACATACATCGTTTATTGATCAAATTACAAAGTTCCTATTACTAGTACAAAAGATAGTTCAAAATGATGTCGATCCGGATGGATTCGATGCTTCAAGCTTGACTTTCTTGGTGATGAGTGTTTCCACTGTCGGGATGGTCTCTTATCTTGGCATTGAAGTCGACGAGAGAACGACATTTGCGAGTCTCGAATTTAAGAGGCCCTTTGGAATATAGCTTAGCATTGCACCACACCTTCACGATCAATGTCACTCCATCTTTGAAATGTTGGGTTTCCATAGACATCAATGTGGAATAGCCCTCTTTCGAGCTTCTCAATTACTAGGCAGTTCACAATTTCACACCTTGAGCTCTGCGCATTCTAGTCAGCGCTTTTATCTCGGTGGAACTTAACTTTTCCTCTTGCCGGTGGATGATTGTGGTTGAGAACCTTGAGGTGCGATTAAAGCGGTGAATCCCTAGTTGTCTTGGTGCATCCCTCGGTCTTTCATATCTTTCTTGAGCATCTTCATCGACTCCTTAACCACCGCATTTTGCTTCTTTTCTATTATTGGACCGAGTTCATCGAGTTCGATGATCCCAAAGTCGGTGAATTTTGGGGATCATGAACTTGAAATGTCTTTATCAACCCCTGTGAGCGTTCATTGCCGGTGGTTTGGATGCGGGGATGATTTTGACATCTGTGATCTTTTCGGGTAGCCTACGGCTTGTCATCGCCCATCGATTGTAATGCTCAATTACGCTTTGCACGAGGGCTTGACTCTTCTTCTTTTCTTCCAACTGCTTTTTTCATTTCGGCCATTTTCTTTGCTGAGCATCCTTGAACTTCTATCTGCTGACCCTTTTCAATTTTCTTAGCATCTATTCCAATGTTTTCGACTTCCTCGGAACTACTTGTACCGTGCTTCTCTGCTCTTTCTTTCCTCTTGACAAGTTTCTTTCTCCTTTCCTCCTTAGCAAGGTATGAACTTAGTTGTTGTGGTGTGAAGGTACTCGGTTTTCCGATCTTAAAGGGAATCTTCTCGAGCTCGTGGTGTTGTCATTATGCTTTTCCTTTGTCTGGCCTAAAGAAGAAGATGCTACCGAGGCGGTGTTGTTGTTGTTATTGGTGTTGTATTTGTCGGTGTTGTTGTTGTTGTTGATGTTGGTGGTGGGATTGATGAGATAGTCACGTGGGATGGTGGTGTTGATGATATTTGTGCTGATCATGGTGGTGTTGGCTCCTCTCGGTGTGAAGAGGAGTTTCTTGATATTCTCCCCTCAAGCTATTCTGGGCGTCATTGAGGCAAGAGTTGGCGTTGGTCTTGAGGGGAGGCGGCGGCTTGACCCTTGAAGGCTGATAAATTTCGGTGATCATGGCCTTGATATCTGAAGTATCTATTTGAATGCCGGTGACCTTAGCTTCCAAATTAGCTGAGATACTTCAAGCGGTTATCTGTGACCAAATTCGAGCCAAGGAAGTAGATGCACGAGCTAACGTAGCCATCGAGTGTTCACATAGCTCAATGTAGCAAACAGTGAGCGAAGAATGAAGACCACGAATATTTCTTGATTTGAGCATTTCGATCGATTCGGTGGTGGAGGATTGTTTCAAGTATGCCTCGGTAGCCTCCAAGCACTTTAGAGTTAATGACGGGTCTTCTTTGATGATTCACGATTTCATCTACCTGTGCCAACACCACGAAGGTGTCGAAGAATTTAGCCAAATTTTCATCCGATCTGTGAATATTGTCATACATCAAGTCCTTGTGCTCATGAGCGTTTTCATCAAAGGCTTGTACCTCGACCCGGATACGCATAAATTGCACCGGCCTCGGTATGTTGTTCCCACAATGTTTGATAACCCGGGTAAAGCTTTCTTGAAGCTTTGGTGATCCACTAAACAAAGCGCCTCTCGTGAGTGGCGAACATTGTCAAATCTTTTGAATTCATCGGTGGAGGAAGAGTCATCATTTTCAAGGCGGAATGGTGATTCGGTATGCTCACATGGATCGGTGAGGTCCTTGTTCGATTGGACCTCGGTGTCCACTTCTTCCCCTCGATAAAATATCATCATCCTTTGTCGACAAGTTTATCTTGAAAATAGTATCGGTAACATAACAGCGATAAACAAGGGGTTGGTGATGGGTTCCATATCGTGGTGGTATTAATCCTACGAGTCTTTGTCCCCGTTGACCCCTCGAGACAACGGTGGGAGTTTCGATGCCTTCTCTAGAGTCGGGATTGGTTTTGGGTTTCATATCGGTGGTTGTTCCTTTCCTCAGAGTCTTTGTCCCCCGAGACCCACGAGACAACGATGGGTTTTC